>JAPVLO010000296.1:2017500-2512267 GCA_027257055.1 Cephalopachus bancanus
CTTGCTGGCCTGCCTGCCCCAGGCTGCCTGTCAGGAAGCCCAGGGAGCAGACACTGGTGGCCAAGGGTCCAGGGAGCCTGTCTAGACCCACCTGGAGGGGGCGCTCTGCAGGGGGCCAAACTAGGGGGCGGAGGCGGGGAGGGAGGGCCCTGCCGTGGCCCTGCACTCAGGGACCTCTCCCGCCCACCCTTCCAAGGCGAGGGTGATGGCCATCTGGACGCCTGCCTGGAAGAAGCCACCCCCAGGGTCCTCGGACCCCCGCAGGGCTCCGAGCTGGAGGGGGCTCAGTTCGGCCTGGGGTGGGGCTTCTCCCATTTTGCAAGTTCAGCCGAGATGGGGGCCAGGGAGGCCCGAATCCTGCAGGGGAGGTGGCCCCGCCCACCAGCCCCGCCCACCCCAGCCTGTCTCGGAAGATGGGGCCCGGGGTGCGTTTTGGGGGGGTCTCAGCTGTGCTCTTCATGGGAGAAGACAAGAAGCCCAGGTCCACCGCTGCAAGCTGGGCTCGGCCGTGCGGTCCCATGGGTGCCCCTGTGGGGCTGGGGGTGATGGGGGAGTGGGGGTGTGGGTGGGTGTCAGGAAGGCGACCGACCCTGCTGCATGGGAAAAGCCTGAGGCTGTGGATGAGACAGAGCCCAGGGCCAGGCCTTCTTCCATCTGGGTGACTGGCCGGGACGGGGTCCCCATCCCCGAGCCCTGTGGCCCTGCTGGGCGTCGAGGACGTCCCGCGACTCACCCGCTCATTCATTCCGTCATGGAGTCCACTCGCCAGTCAGACCATGGCTGTGACCCAGCACCTACCAGGTACCCTAAACTCTTCGGGGTGTCTGAGCTGCAAAGTGGTTAGGAGCGAAGTCCGTGCCCTCAGGGAGCTGTTGGTGAACTTGCGGGTGGCGCAGTTCCCGTGATGCTGTCTCAGCCGCTCCGTGGCCATGATGGAGTCCCAGAGGTCCTCGTCCCCTCCGCCCCCACCTCCCACCACCGGGTGCAGATCGGCGACTGAGACCCAGAACAGTGAGTCACCCGCGGTCCAGCGCAAGGAGGTCATCCGACCCTCACGTCTTGTGTCTCAGCCTCTAGACGAGCCTCCCAGAGAGGCAGGTGTGTTGACGCCTTTCACAGACCAGGAAAGAGAGGACAGAGAGGGCGCTCCACTTGCCTGAGACCACACAGAAGGTGAGGCGGGGAAGAGGCAGAGCTGGGGGAGAACCTGGCTCTCATGTCGGATTCGGGTCCCCTCCTCGGCGGCTGGCCCGGAAGTTTCCCCTGAGAGCCCTGGGGGGCTGCTGGTGGGGGCTCCTTCCAGCCAGCCTCTCCTGCTGTGGGCCTCGGGGCAGGTAGGAGTGTCACCCTGCTACGTGCTTTATCCTGGAATGGGTACATGGAGAGTCACCAGCGACCAGCCAAGGTCAGAGCAGGGAAGGACTTCCCGCTCACATGCTCCAGGGGTCTTGGAGGCAGAGAGAGGGTGAGGCTAGGAGAGACTGGCCCCTGGCCGAAGGCTCAAACCCTCCCCTGCTGGTCTCGGGGGCTCTCGGGCTGGGTGGGAGACCCCCGTACTCCTGCTTCCTGTGCAGACAGGAAATTTGCGGGGCAGTGGTGAAGTGCGGGTGTGGTGAGAGCGGCCTTGGGGGAGTCCAGAGTTGGGGGTACACCTGGAGAGGCCCCGGTGTGGGGGACAAGCCACCCAGAAACTCAGGCCCCGGAGACTCCAGGCTTCTGGCTTCTCACCAGCTCCGGGACTCAGTTTCCCCCCGTGTGCTTGCCTCGTGGGTGGGTGTCAGGAAGGTGACCGAGATCATGGCTGTGGACACCCTCCGCCTGCCGCCGGCATCCCCAGGAAGACCCAGTGCTCACGTGTCAGCCCCTGAAGTTGCCGCCAGGTCCTGGCCTCGGACACGTGTGCAGCCACACAGTGCCGGGTGTGTGTCCGGAAGGCGGGGCTGTGGGGAACACCGGGAAACTGAGGCCCAGAGGAGGTGAGCTGCTGCCTCCAGGCTGCCCAGCAAATGGAGCCCAGCCCTGAGCTCTGAAGCCCCCTAGCCGCCCCCCTGCCCTCCTTGGACTTGCCCAGAGCCGGTGAGAAACCAGAGGCCCCGGCGGCGAGATGCCAAGGGCCGCGGGCTCTCCCCAGCCTCCTCGTCCTCCCTTTGCCCACCCAGCTTCCTCCCCTGGCCTCCAGCCCGCGGTTCCCCCCCCCCCGCCGGCAAGAAGAGCTGCTCTGTGCATTTCTATTTCTGCACCTTCCGCTTCCTGGCCGGCCGGCCGCTTCGGAAAGTTCTGGAAATCCACAAGGTCAGCTGGTCCCCCGGGGCCAGATGTGGGGGCTTGGATTTCCTCTTCCCCTGCGTGTCCCAGGGCATCCCAGGGGCCCGGCACCGGGGGGGGGGGCAATCAGGGAAGGCCAGCCCACGGGCGAATGAATGAAGGAGTGAATGCATGAAGTGGGGCGGGACTGACCGGGTGACCGCACCAGCAGGCAGGCAGGGCCCTGCTGCTTTTGTTATTAGCTCACTGGCGCCACAGGCACGTGTTATGCACCTGCTGCACACCAGGCACCGTTCTAGGTGCTGGGAATGTGGTGGGAACCAAGCACACACTCTGGGCTTTGTTTTGTCCTTTGCAGAACAGTCCGGGCAGCATCACTGTCAGTTTTCCAGAGGAGGAAACCAATTGCAAGGGGTTTGCCGAGTCCGCACAGCTCGTGGACAGCCTGGAGTTCAAACACAGGCGGTGAGGCTCCAGGAGCCGCGTGCTCAAGCAGACTCTTGAGTAAGCGGATGACTCTGTGTGCGTATGAGAGAGACAGAGAGAAAGAGAGACAGACAGGACCGAGAGAGCCAGAAAAAGAGAGAGAGACAAAGAGATAGACAAAGACACACACAGGGAGAGACAGAGCCAGGGATAGAGACCGAGAGAAAGAGACAGGACAGAGACAGACAGAGAGACAGAGAGAGAGAGAGAGAGAGAGACAGAGATGGAGACGGAGAGAGTGAGAGAAAAACAGGACAGAGAAACAGAAAAGGAGAAACAGAGAGACATAGATAGACACACAGAGAGAGAGAGAGAGAAACAGAGAGAGCAAAGAGGGAGACAGAGAGAAAAACAGAGACACACACAGAGGGAGAGACAGAGATAGAGACAGAGAGAAAAAGAGACAGAGAGACACACAGAAGGAAAGACAGAGCTCGAGACAGAGAGAAAGAGAAACAGACAAGATAGAGACAGAGAGAAAGGGAGATAGGACAGAAAGAGACAGAGAGACAGAGGTAGAGACAGAGAGAAGGAGACAGAGAGACACGCAGAGGGAGAGAGAGAGAGACAGACACACACACAGAAAGACAGAGATAGAGGTAAAGACAGAGAGTTAGAGATAGAGATAGAGACAGACAGACAGACAGAGACAGAGGAAGAAAAAGAAACAGAAACAGACAGAGAGAGGCAGAGGAGAAGAGGGGCAGAAAGAAACAGGGAGTCACAGAGAGAGACAGAGAGTCATACAGAGACAGAGAGACAGATACAGAGAGAGACAGAAAAAAGAGACAGAGACAGAAACAGAGACAGAGAGAGGTGAAGAGAGAGAGACAGAGACACAGAGAAAGACACAGAGACAGAGAGAGACGGAGACAGCAGGGACTCGAGCGCTGGGCACCAGAGGTCTGAACTGCAGGACGCTTTAGAAACAAAAGCTCAGGGTCCAGTGTCGGGGCGGACCCTTTCATCGCCTCCGGGCCTGTCCCCAGGCCCAGGTGAGCCTGCACAGGCATGGGGAGGACCCTGGCTGCCGAGCGTCACACAGCCCCTCTCTGGGCCTCAGGCTGTGCCACGGAAGGGGCCGCCGGTCCCCACCGGGCAGGTGGAAGGCCAGCCCAGGGGGACAGCGGGCGTGGCCAGCCGGCACCCCACCCGGGTGAGCAGGAGAGGGGCCGCATCCCTGCTCTTTGCTACTCGAGGACCAGAAATGGTCCCTCAGGCAGGAGAGGTCTGGACGGAGTTGGGGTCCACGGGGACGGAGACAGCCATGCACGCTCCTGTGGCCTCACCCTCTCTGTCGACAGGAGGGTCCTGGGGACACACAGGGGACACTTTTCCTAGCGCTTATATGGTTCTGTTTTGCACTTGTTTGAGTGTCCCTGTGTTCATTCATTCATTCAGAATATGTTGGCGGTTTAAAAAATGGGAGCGTCCCAGCCGTGTGTCCCCGCAACTCGTTTTTCCTGTGTTTTGGAGTGAGCACGTCCTTGCATGTTGGTAAATACGTAAAAGTTGGCACCGTCACCTGAAGGCCTCGCAGCACCTGCTGCACGGGCATGAAGTCATTCTACAAACGACCCTTGTGTTGGTGAGCATAGACGTGTCTCCAACTTTCTTCTCATTATTATTCTTGTTATTTTGAGTTGGAGTCTCGCTCTGTCATCCAGGCTGGAGTGCGGGGCCACAATCATGGATGGCTACTGCAGCCTCAACCCCCTGGGCTCAGGCGATCCTTCTGCCTCAGCCTCCTGAGTAGCTGGGACCACAGGCCTGTGCCATGATGCCCAGCTAATTTATTTATTTATTTTGTAGAGACGAGGTCTTGCCATGTTGCCCAGGCTGGTCTTGAACCCCTGGCCTCAAGCAATTCTCTTGCCTCGGTCTCCCAAAGTGCTGGGATGACAGGCGTGAGCCAGCGCACCGAGACTCCACTTGTCTTCCTATAAATCACTCCGTGTGGAACAACCTTGGACATGCACCCTTTTGCATTTATGTGAAGAACTCCCAATGCAGAAAATCTAGGAAGAATGGAAAAGTATAATTTTAAATATGGGTGCCGGGCGCAGTGGTTCAAGCCTGTAATCCCAACACATAGGGAGGCCGAGGCAGGAGGATCGCTTGAGCCCAGGAGTCTGAGACCAGCCTGGGCAACATAGTGAGACCTCATCTCTACGAATAATTAAGAAATCAGGCCGGGCTCAGTGGCTCAGCCTATAATCCCAGCACTTTGGGAGGCCGAGACGAGTGGATTGCCTGAGCCCGCGGGTTTGAGACCAGCCCGGGCAACTTGGCAAGACCTCATCTCTACAATAAATCAAAAATTAGCTGGGCATGGTAGCGCACTCCTGCAGTTCTGGCTACTTGGAAGGCTGAGGCGGAAGGATTGACTGCGCCTAGCAGGTCGACACTGGGGTGGCCATAAGTGTGCCGCTGCACTCCAGCTTGGGCAGTGGAGTGAGACTCAAACTAAAAAAAAATAAAAGGAAATTAGCTGGGTATGGTGGTGTGCACCTGTAGTCCCAGCTACTTGGCAGGCTGAGGAGGAAGGATCACCTGAGCCCAGGAGGTCAAGGCTGCAGTGAGCCGTGATCGTGCTACCGCTGCACTCCAGCCTGGGTGACAGACTGAGACCTTGACTCAAAAAAACAAAAAACAAAAAACAAAAAAACCAATTGTCACAGCTTTTACTCCACATAGATAACTCACCACTTTATCTAATAATGTAGCACTTGTTTCATGAAATGTCTTATCATAGAACAGATCCTATGTTGTTACACAGGGTTTGTATTAAAAAGACAGTAGGAAGAAGCCTTTTTTTGAATTGGAGTCACTTCATCTCCCAGACTGCAGTGCAGTGACACACCCATGGCCACCCCAGTGTGACCCGCTGGGCTTCTGCAGTCCTTCTGCCTCAGCCTTCCAAGTAACCGGAACTACAGGCGTGCACCACCATGCCCAGTTAATTTTTGATTTCTTGTAGAGATGAGGTCTTGCCAAGTTGCCCCGGCTGGTCTTGAACCCACGCAGCTCAGGGAATCCACTCGCCTCGGCCTCCCAAAATGTTGGGATGACAGGCTTGAGCCACCACACCCGGACAAGAGCAGACCTTTTATTGTAACTTAGACTCGTTGATAAAACGTGGAAACTCTGGGTTGTTGGAAGTCACTCAGTCCCCCTGTTTCCAGGTGGGTGTGTTGCCTGGCATGTGTTTTTTTCTGTATATGCAGACGTTTCATTTCACATAATTAGGACCCTATTTGCCATGCTAGCTTCGGCTCTTGCGTTTCACTGACCAGATTACGATTCCCTCTCCAGGGCGCCAGGTCATTCCTGAAAACCTGACTTTATTTTTTTGGAGTTGGAGTCTCACTCTGTCACCCAGACCGGGGTGCAGTGGCCGCTCTTGGCCACCGCAGCCTTGACCTGCTGGGCTCCAGCGATCCCTCCGCCTCAGCCTTCCGAGTAACCAGAATTACAGGCACGCACTACTACCACACCTGGCTGATTTTTTGATTTATTGTAGAGATGAGTTCTCACCAAGTTGCCCAGGTGGGTCTCGAACCCGCGGGCTCAGGCAATCCACTCACCTCAGCCTCCCAAAGGCGGGGATTACAGGCTGAGCCACCGAGCCCGACGAAAACCTGACTTTTAATTGCTGAGCAGAGCAAAGAGAGCAGAGTGCTCCATCCGTGGCCTGTGTCTGCCGTCGCCAGCTTTTAGGTTTCACAGACTGTTCCAGGTGGCCCTGAATCTCCGCACACACATGGGAGGGTTTTCCGAGGGTGATTTTTGAGAAGCCAGATATGATGTCTGGGCTACCCGTTGCCAAACTGTCCTCTGGAAAGCCGGTAACAATTACGTTCCCACCAGCACTGAGAGAGAACACAGTTGCCATCACATCAACTGCAGGGAAAGGACTTTCTGTCTACGTTGGCTGCCAATGTCAGTTCTTTGCTTACGGGTGAGAATCAACACCTTCTCACAGGATTTCGGCCATTTGTATTTTACAGGTAAAATTCCTGTTTGTCTTGTCAACCAGTGGTCTGGTGGCCTGTTGATCTTTTTGATCTGTGAGAGCTTTTCATGTGTTAAGGATATATTGATCTTGGCTAGGTGCAGTGACTCATGCCTGTCATCCCGTACTTTGGGAGGCCGAGGCAGGAGAATTACCTGAGGCCAGGAGTTTGAGACCAGCCTGGGCAACATCGCGAGACCGCGTCGCTACAAAAAATAAAATAAAAAATTAGCCAGGCATGGTGGCGCGTGCCTGTAGGTCCAGCTACTCAGGAGGCTGAGACTGGAGAATTACTTGAGCCAGGGAGTTTGAGGATGCAGTGAGCTATGATTGTGCCACTGCACTCCACCCTGGGTAAGAGAGGGAGACTCTGTCCCCTGTCCCCCCCAAAAAAGAAAAGAAAAATAGTATATTAATATTTTATTTTAGGAGTCTTGCATTTTCTCAGCGTCTTTGGAATAATTGATTTATTATCCTTTTCTTAATACAAAGAAGTGTATGATCAGATGTCTTGACCTTTTTATTTTTTAGTTGGAGTCTCACTTTGTCGCCCAGGCTGGAGTGCAGTGTCAGGCTCACGGCCACCCCAGCTTTGACCTTCTGGGCTCAGGCAATCCTTCCGCCTCAGCCTTTCAAGTAGCCGGAACTACAGGCATGCACCACCATGCCTGGCTAATTTTGTGATTTATTGTAGAGACAGGGTCTCGCCAACTTGCCCAGGTTGGTCTTGAACCTGCAGACTCAGGAAATCCTCTTGCCTTGGCCTCCCAAAGTGCTGGAATGATGAAACCCACCTGCTAGGTTTTGTTTTGTTTTGTTGTGATTTATTGTAGAGATGAGGTATCACCAAGTTGCCAGGCTGGTCTCGAACTCGCAGACCCAGGTAATCCTCTCTTCTCGGCCTCCCAAAGTGCTGGGATGACAGGCTTGAGCCACAGTGCCCGGCCAGTCTTGACCTTCTTATGGCCACTGTTTCTTTCTCTTCCAAGGTCATTCTCAACCAGGGACCGGTTCATGGGGCATTTCTCTTTTCCACCTCTGAGGCTTACAGCACCGTCAACTGGGACTTGGGATTGATTTCTCAGCAAGGCTCCAGCCACACTGTGCCTACCTATCCCAGGGGGAGAGGACTTTGGAGAGTGGGTGTCTCAGGGACCAAATGACCTGCAGGGTGGTCCCACCCTGGAGCCTTCGCCAGAGCCTACAGAACGGGGTGCTCTCCCCATTTCTCTGCAGAAGGTGGCACCAGTGCATGGGTGCTATGGCCCTAGAGCTGAGAGGACCCTGGACCATCCCCTGAGCAGAGGAGGCCACAGCCCCGGTAGGGTCCTGACCCTTCCACCCCTGGACGCCAGGAGAGCCAGACAGCACTCTTCACGCACTGGCAGGGCTGGGGAAAGACTGGTCAGTGGCATTTAGGTGTGCCCGCTCCTGAGGCCTCATTCCTGTCTACAAGTAGGTGGGATCGGGGGACACATGGGGACATTTCTCCTAGCTCTTATATTTTGCAATTATTCACGTGCCCCTGTGTTCATGCATGCATCCATTCATTCCCAGTGCCGGACTAGGGTTGCCGCAAAGGAAGAATGAGGGAGTGACTGGGGAATTCACCGACAACATTGCGGGATGTGGGCTCAGCCAGCAGGTGGGCGTGGCAGCCGGGCAAGGGACCGAGATGGGTGGGGGGATACGGAACATTTTAGACACGGCGGGAGGGAGAAGGGATGACCTGTCCCCGCAGAGACACCGGAGGGAGGGTCTGGCTGGAGGGATGGAGCCATGCTGTGTCTGGGGCCCAGTGTTCCAGGCCGGGAGGCCGTGCGTTGGAGGCCCTGGATGAGCATTCTGGGATCAGTGACGAGACTAACTTGGCTCTCATGGCTCCCAGTCCCCTTGTTAAGCCATCCGTCTTCCCTGCTGATTTGGAATGCACAGCTTGCCAACTTAGTATCCGAGCGGGACCCCCCCAAAAAAAACTCAGGATGATCTTTCGGACGGCAGGCCCATGTAGTCCAGACGTCCCTCTGGATGAGTGTTCTAGGAACCCGCGGGCATCCGTAGACCAGCTGGCATTGCTGGGAGAGGCTACGTTCGACTTCAGTGAATTTTTTTTGGAGATTCTTTGAACGCGTTTGCCCGTTTCGTGATGGGGGGTTGACATGTGCACCTGCCCACACACCGCGCTGAGTGTTCAGCAGTTTTTGACCAAAAACGCCACAACCTCCATGCCCCACCCTTCCTATTCACCTGATCCCGCCCTGGGCGGCATTTTTGGGTTTCCCTGCATGAAAAAAATGTCCTTAAGGGAAGGTGTTTTGCCAATGTGGAAGAAATGAAACGAAAAATGACAGAAGCACCAAAAGACATCCACATGGATGAGTTCAAAAACTGTTCTGAGCCGTGGAAAAAGCGTCTTGATAGGTGTCTTGCATCAAACGGAGAGGATTTTGAAGGTGACGAAGTTTAGACATGTAAGAATAAATACGCAATTTTTTATAAATAAATGCTGTGTTTTGGTCCTCCCTTGCGTGGGTGGCAGTTACGGTTGTGGTGGGGGGGGTGACATGACGGACAAGGAGAGACCGGGATGGCCTCGGGGATGCCCAAGATGTCCTGGGACTCTGGAGGTCCCCACCTTGCGTGTTGTAATAAATGCGTGGTTATCGGTTTCTCGGAGAGAGCCAGTGATGCCACCAGGCCCCGCTCTCATGTTTTGGGTGGTCTGAACTATTGCGTGGTCCTTCCTGGAAAGAACGCGCATTTTGCTTCCTGCACCCGGCATCCCCCAAAGGTCCCACAGGTCTGTCCCCATGAAGAGCGGACCACGTGGGGAGGTGGTTCCCGCATGGACAAGCCCCGCCCACCCAACATGGCCGCAGAGCTTGCTTGGGTGACCCGCTGGGCTGGGCCAGAGGATCCCTGAGCGCTCACAGCAGGGCCGGGGTGGCCCTTCCTTGGGCAGAGGGTCCCTCTTCTGCCTCTCTGCAGAGTGAACTTGCCGAGGAATGGGACCCCGCCCCCTTCATCTTGCAAACAGCGCATGGACGCCAGGAAGGTCGGAGCCCTCCGAGGCCCCCCTGCCCGCCTCAGTGGGGCAGATGAGGGTCCAGGCGGGGCACGCTCCTCCCAAGGTCACCCAGCGAGCACGGGCAGGGGCGCCTGGACCTGGGGAGACAGAAATGGCAGATCGTGGAGACCACGGCGGGTGTCTGCTGGGAATGAGCTTCACTTGGCGAGGTTCAAGGGAGAACTGTGTCTTCAGTGATGTCCACAGGGAAAGCCCTGATCATTTCTCTCTGGAATAATGGTAGTTTTACCAGCACTCAAATAACTACGACCGGAAAAAAAAAAAAAACGGATGCTACCATCTTACAGAGAAAAAGAGGATGATAGTAGAATAAATACCATGAACAACTAAACACCAATAACCTGGAAAACCTAAAATAAACTGACAAATTTCATGAAACACACAAATTGCCTAAACTGACTCAAGAAGAAATAAAAATATGATGGTCCTGTCATTAGTAAATATTTTTTTTTTTGAGTTAGAGTCTCACTCTGTCACCCAGGCTGGAGTGCAGTGGTACACTCCTGGCCACCACAGCCTCGACCTGCTGGGCTCCAGCGATCCTTCCGCCTCAGTGTTCCAAGTAGCTGGAACTGCAGGCATGAGCTACCATGCCCAGCCAATTTTTGATTTGTTGTAGAGACGAGGTCTTGCCAAGTTGCCTGGGCTGGTCTTGAACCCGCAGACTCAGGCAATCCACTCGCCTCAGCCTCCCAAAATGTTAGGATGACAGGCTGAGCCACCGAGCCAGGCCTAGTAAAGAAATTGAATCAGTATTTTAAAACAAACAAACAAACAAAAAAACACATGCCAACAGTAACAGCAATAAAAAAGCTCTGGACCTGACGGCTTCACGGGTGAATTCTGCCAAACATTTAAAAAAGAATTAACGTCAATTATCCCCAAACTCTTCCCCAAAATTGAAGAGGGCAGAGCAGTTCTTAACTCACGCTTGGAGGCCAGCATTGCCCTGATACCTGCACCAGAAAAGGACCTCACCAGACGCAACAATCCTCCAAGAAGGATCAGCAAATCAGATCCAGCTGCATGTTCAAGAATTCTTCAATACGGCCAAGTGGGATTTATCCCAGGGAGGTGAGGTGATTCAGCATAAGAAAATCCATCAATGAATAGGCGAGGTGATCCGATGAAATAATATCTATCAGCGCAGTAGGCAGGGTGATCCAACGTGAGAAAATCCATCAGGGCCGAACAATCACATTCACAGAATGAAGAGAAAGTGCAAATCCCCCAGGGTTTCATTCCAGTTGATGTGGGAGAGGCATTTGACAACACACAACACCCTTCCTGACAAAAAAAACTCTTGAGGCAGTTGGGACTAGAGGGAACATTCCATTTGACAAAGGGTATTTATGGGAACCCACGGCGGCCGGCGTACTAAGGGGTGAAGGCTTCCCCTAAGCTCAGGAACCAGACCGAGGTGTCCACGCCTGCCAATTCTGTTCAGCATTAGATAGAGTCACAGCTCTACTCAGAGCTGCCCAGCAAGGAAAGGAATAAAAGTCACCTGCAGGCTGGGCTCGGTGGCTCAGCCTGTCATCCCAGCACTTTGGGAGGCCGAGGCAAGTGGATTGCCTGAGCCCGCGGGTTCGAGACCCGCCCAGGGAACTTGGCGAGACCTCGTCTCTACAATAAATCACAAAACAAGCCGGGTGTAGTGGTGCTTGCCTGTAGTTCCTGCTACTTGGAAGGCTGAGGCAGAAGGGTCACCTGAGTCCAGCGGGTTGAGGCTGCGGTGGCCGTGAACACACCACCGCACTCCAGCCTGGGCAGCAGAATGAGACTCCGACTCAAAAAAAAAAAAAAAAAAAAAAGACAATCTCAACAGACCAAAAAGGTAACTCATGGAATGGGAGAAAATATTTGCAAATCATAAAAATGACAGGAGATTGGCCCGACTCGGTGGCTCAGCCTGTCATCCCAGCACTTTGGGAGGCTGAGGTGAGTGGACTGTCTGAGCCCAGGGGTTCGAGACCCGCCTGGGCAACTTGGCAAGATCTCGTCTCTACAATAAATCAATAATTAGTCAGGCTCGGTAATTCCAGCTACTTGGAAGGCTGAGGAGGAAGGATCACCAGAGTCCAGCAGGTTGAGGCTGCGGTGGCCGGGAGTGTGCCCCTGCCCTCCAGCCTGGGCGACAGAGGAGGATTACGAGGGGGACCTCCAAAACCCAGAATTTATTTATAAAAAATTATGTGTTTATTCCTACTTGCTTAAACTTCAGACCCCTTCGAAGTCCTCTCTGTCAAATCCAAGACACCCATCGAGATGCTTTTTCCATGGCTCAAAACAGTCTTTGAACTCATCCGTTTTGATGATTTTTAGTGTTTCTGCCGTTTTTTCTGTTTCACCTCTTCCACATCAGCTAAAACGTTTCCCTTTGAGGAATTTTTCATTCAGGGAAACAAACAAAAAATTCATTCGGGGCAAGATCGGGTGAATCGGGAGAGCGTGGCACGGGGGTCATGCCGTGCTGGGTGAAAAACTGCCGAACACTCAGCTCGGTGTGGCAGGCGTGCTCGTCAATCTCCCATCACGCAATGGGCAAACGCGTTGAAAGAATCTCCAAAAAAATTCACTGACACCGAACGCAGCCTCTCACAGCAACGCTAGCTGGTCCGCAGATGCCAATGGGTTCCTAGAACGCTCACCCAGCAGGGAAGCCCGTACCCTGAGGGGCCTGCCCTCCAAAGGCAATTCCAGTTTTTGGGGGGTCCTCCCTCGTACATGGCTCTGTTTCTCCTGAAAACCCCGGCGAACACCCGCCTTCCCTCCATATCCCAGCGTCCATGTCCCTCAGTGCACTGTACGCAGGGACTCTGGGTAGGACAGGGTAATTCCTCCAACATGCACACAGATGCGTGTGGAATCCCACGCCAGTGTTCATGTGTGTTCAGATTCCCACACACGGACTCACCCAGGCACCCACCCATGCACAGATGTGCAGAGACAGGTCACAGGCCCGGTGTCCACACACAGAGATGTGCATACACGTATGTTCGCAGATATCCACAGATGCTCGTGTCCTGATGGGCCCCCAGGCGTGTGAGCTCAGACCACCCAAAGTCATAGCTGCAGGAGGTACGAGGAACGTACCCTGTACACGTGCACACATGCACGCGGTCCCCAGCAGGCCATGGCGGCATGTACTTTCCACACTCCTTGCCAAGCCACCCGTTGGACCTTGCTTAATTGCCGCTGGAGAGAAAGAGCTGTCGGTGTCTCGCGGGGTGGGCGCCCCGGGTTCGCCGGCTGTCTGGCGTTCAACCCCAGCCCGGCTTCATGAGTGCAGGCAGCGGGGGACAAGCAAAACGCCTTCACCCTGTGATTCAGACACCTCAGCATGGCCCAGAGCACGCTCGGCAGTGCCCGTGTCCCGACGGCCTTGGCACGTCAAGGGAGGGGGTGGCTGGCGTGGCCGTTGGTGCTGAGGGGTCCCAGGCTAACGCTGGCCCCCGCTGTCCCGCTTCCGGCCATCCAGTGTCCCTTGCCTGGTCACCACTGTGGTCTCGCGCTTTCTCCCCATGCCCACCCACAGCCCAGGCCCGAGGGAGCCCCGGTGCGAGCCCTGTCCCTCCCCTGTCGCCCCCTACCCCGGCCACCACACACAGGTGTGCCCTTGGGGCTCTGCGGGCTCCCTGGTCCTCTCCTCCGCAGCCAGGACCGAGGGCGGTGACTGTCCCCGGCCAGGCTGAGCTCCAGGCTTCCCGGGTTCCGTGGGGCTCTCAGCTGTGGCCGTCCTCCACGTGGCCTCCTTCCTCCTGGCCTCGTCTCCCTCTGTCTCCGTTTCTTCTAGATGGGGCTGTGTTTCCATCACTCCTGTGTCCTTTTGGGTGGGCCTAGCAATGGGGCACGGGGGCGAAAGCACCGGACGTGGCCGGTGTCCAGAGGGAGAATTGCGAGAGGGACTCGAGGAGGGAGTTCTGAGGGTGGATTCTGAGACAGGTACATCACCATGGCCGGGGAGTTTGGGGCTGTACGGCCACTTTTAGCCCTCAAAGATAGGCCAAACTGTGATCAGAGGATGTCTGCACGCACAGAGTGTGACCCTGTCGCTTGACCACGGTTGACACCCCACAAAGGCTTCTCCTTGTCTGGACTCAGCTCATCCTCAAGGCCTACATACCCCTGTGTGGTCACACCCACATCTCCCCACAAACGCTGGTCCTTCCGGAAGTTTATTGAACGAACCACGTTCTTTCCTGCCACAGGGCCTTTGCACGGGCTGCCTCTGCTAATTTTCTCCTCTTCCTACATCAGATCTTAGCTCAGGGTCACATCCTTGGGTGAAGTCTTCCTTCCCTTCCCCACCAGATTCTCAAAACACCACGCAGCTCCCTCCTTCACAGGACGTATCGCCGTTGACATTTTATCTCCATTCGCACTTCTGTCGAATCAATGACGAGCATCTTTCTTCTCCCCTGGACTTATACTCTATCTGGGACAGGACTGTGTCTATTTTTAGTCACCACCAGGTTCCTAGACCCCGGCATACAGAAGGTGCTCAACAAATAGCTGTGACGTGTGAAGGAAGGAGGAGGGTCAAGCTGGACTCACGGCTGGCCTGACCTTCACGCCCTGTCTGTTGCGGACATTGCAGAGGGCTCTGTGCCAATTTTTGACCCTGGTCAAGATAGTTCAGTGGCCAGATGGCCGAATGTCGCGCCATCTCGGACCCGTCCCCCTCTCCCGGGACCAAGTTCCCCTACGTCCTGCTCCAGCCCAGACCCTACCGCGGGGGGAGGGCTCTGTCTGTCTTCGTTCCTCCTCTCCCCACCAAGGCCCGCCGGACCCCAGCCTTTGGAGACAGGAGATGGCTTCGAGAAAGGCTGGGCGGACAGACTGGGGAGTCTTCTGGTAACAACGTAGAGACCGGTAACAACGTAGCAATGGGTTACAATGTGGCAACTGGAACCAACGTCATGACTGGTGACAGTGTTGCGACTGGCAACAATGTAGCCAACTCTGGCAGGACTCTCGTGCTCAGCATGGGTAAACAAGCTCTCTGCGAGCCTCTCAATCTAGAGCGGGAGTTCTCCCTGCTGGGAACGAAAAGTAACCAATCAGCTCACCACTAGGTCCCTACAGCCAGCCGATTGGTCCTTAATACTGACCAATCAGAACAGCAGCAGCTCACAGCTAGTGCGAGCCAATCAGCTTGGACTTAGAGCTATGTAAGTGCCAGGTTTTGGGGCCCAGATGACAACCCCTTCAGGTCCCCTCCCACCGGGAGTTTCTCTGTCCTCTCAATAAATACTGCTGTCTCACTTTCTGGCCGTCGGTGTCCCTCATTCCTTCTGGGCATGAGACAAGAACTTCCGGGCTCGGTGGCTCAGCCTGTAATCCCGCGCCTTTGGGAGGCTGAGGTGAGTGGATGGCCTGAGCCCGTGGGTTCGAGACCCGCCTGGGTAATGTGGCAAGACCTCATCTCTACAATAAATCAAAAAATTAGCTGGGCGTGGTAGCGCGCGCCTGTAGTTCCAGCTACGTGGAAGGCTGAGGCGGAAGGATCGCTGGAACCCAGCAGGTGGAGGCTGTGGTGACCGGGAGCGGCCACTGCACTCCAGTCTGGGTGACAGAGTGAGACTCCGACTCAAAAAAAAAAAGAAGAACTTCGACCCTGAGGAGCTACAGAAGGCCATCGGAGCCAAAGAGGCATGCACCCCGGAGGCTGGCTTGCCGGCTGAACCAGGAGAGCTGTGGGAAGAAGGCGAGATTCCAAAGCAGAGACATCCAGCCTGGGTGACAGAGTGAGACTCCAACAACAAAAAAACAAACAAGCAAGCAAACAAACAAAACCCATGCCAGCCCACCGAATCGCAGCACTCTCAGGGCTTGATTTGCCAGCCCATGAGAGCTGACACTTCCGGGACTGGGCGTACCAGTCCCTCCAGACTGCCCTCTCTGGGGCTCGGCCGACTGACCCGTGGAGCTGACACTCTCGAAGCCCAGGCTGACCTGAAAAGTCCACATCCCTTTGAGCTGTTGGGCTGTGGCCCAAGGAACCCACTCTCCGCGCTTTGGGTGGGCGCTGCTCTTTCCCATGCTGTCTCTTCTGTCCAGACTCTGCTGGCCCCAGCGTGTGTGTCCAGATCCTGGCCCTCCTTCTAGATCCCCTTGAAGGTGCCGTGGGACCCCTCCAGGATGGCCGCACAGACTGCCCGGGCACGGGTGTAAAGGAGGTGTGGAAACCAGCCTTCGTCTTTCTGCTCCATGGCTCTGGGTGGGGCTGTGTTCACCCAGGGTGGGAGCATGGCCGCAGTCAGCCCAGACAGAGCACTGCAGCCTGGGCACTTAAACTCCAGGCGCCTAGACGGGCCGTGGTGGCTCATGCCTGTCATCCCAGCACTTTGGGAGGCTGAGGTGAGAGGATTGCCTGAGCCTGCAGGTTCGAGACCAGCCGGGGCAATTTGGCAAGACCTCATGGCTACAACAAAAATCAAAAAATTAGCCAGTCGTGGTGGTGCATGCCTGTAGTTCCTGCTACTTGGAAGGCTGAGGTGGAAGGATTGCCGGAGCCCAGCAGGTCGAGGTTACGGTGGTTGTGAGTGTGCCATTGCACTCCAGCCTGGGCGAAAGAGTGAGACTCCAACTCAAAAACAAAAACAAAAAAACAGCAGGCACCTATCGTCTTCTCACAGTTTAAAGCAGACACATCCGACCCACATCCCACATCCCACGCCTGCGGACCAGGACAGTTAGTCATGCAGCCCCGCGATATCTCTTAACCACATGGGGTTTTTTTTTTGTTTGTTTGCTTGTTTTTTGTTTTTTTGTTGGAGTCTCACTCTGTCACCCAGGCTGGAGTGCAGGGGCACGCTCATGGCTACCAGTCTCGACCTGCTGGGCTCCGATGATCCTTCCATCTCAGCCTTCCAAGTAGCTGGAACTACAGGCAGGTGCTACCACGCCCGGCTACTTTTTGATTTGTTGTAAAGAAGAGGTCTCACCAAGTTGCCCAGGCTGGTCTCGAACCCCCGGGCTCAGGCAATCCTTTCACCTTGGCCTCCCAAAGTGCTGAGATGACAAGCTGAGCCACTGTGCCAGGCCAACCTTGTGGGGTTTTTTAGCATTTATTTTCTCTGTGACCGCATGCCTAGTTCCACTGTTGAAGTTACGAAGTGATACTGCACTTGAAATGAAACTTAAATGATGACAAGCTCAAACCAAGAAAAATAATTTCATGCATTTTGCTGCATTGGCGAAACGCAGTCCTGTGAATTGCCAAAAATAGGCGGCTTTGCTTTCTGTCTTGACACGGGAATTTGAAAACAGATGTCAAGATTTCCGGCAAAATAATCACCTTTGTGCTATAATGCCTATGCCATTTGGGGTCGACATTAATATTTTTTGCCTGCAAACGTTCAGGTGGAATGCATAGGGTTGCCATCAGACACTCAAGTGAAAGGAACATCTGGCCGTGTCTCTTTCTTGGACTTCTATTTTATTTTTTTATTTTTATTTTAAAGATGTGGGGTATAATTCGGGTTAGGCATACAAATAATCCTTGTACAGGTAAAGTTTGGGCTTCACTTTCATTCCCACTTCACCTGGTTTAAGATCAGGTACCCTTACTGGTGAAGTGTGCCTCCCCATCCCTCCCCTGGCGGTTTCCCGCTACTGCCAATCCCTTTCTTGCAGTGTCACGGTAATTGTTCAAGGTCTGCTTACGAGCGAGAACATGTGGTACTCAGCTCTTTGCTTCTGTGATAGACCACGGAGTATCACAGGCTCTAAATCCATCCAAGTTGCTGCTGCAAAGTCCATTCTGTCTTCCTGGAGGAAAGCAACCCTCACCTCCCAATCACGCCTTACTCCTGACATCACTTTCTGGCCTCCTGTACATATGCGAGCGGATGTTTTCTTTCTTTCTTTCTTTCTTTTTGAGTTGGAGTCTCACTCTGTCGCCGACTGGAGTGCAGTGGCTGCTCCCGGCCACCGCAGCCTCGACCTGCTGGGCTCCGGCGATCCTTCCGCCTCAGCCTTCCAAGGAGCTGGAACTACAGGCGTGCGCCACCACGCCCGGCTAGTTTTTTGATGGATTGTAGAGACGAGGTCTCGCCAAGTTCCCCGGGCCGGTCTCGAATCCGCTGGCTCAGGCAATCCCCTCGCCTCGGCCTCCCAAAGGTGCGGGATTACAGGCTGAGCCACCACGCCCGGCCAACATTTTTCTTTTTTTTTGAGTTGGAGTCTCACTCTGTCACCCAGACTGGAGTGCAGTGGCTGCTCCTGGCCACCACAGCCTCGACCTGCTGGGCTCCGGCGATCCTTCCGACTCAGCCTTCCAAGGAACTGGAACTATAGGCGCGCGCTACCATGCCCGGCTAATTTTTTTATTTATTGTAGAGATGAGGTCCCGCTGCCCAGGCGGGTCTCGAACCCACGGGCTCAGGCAATCCACTCACCTCAGCCTCCCAAAGGCGCGGGATGACAGGCTGAGCCACCGAGCCCAGCAACATTTTATTTTTAATCTGCATATCATGGGAAGCCATTTTGGGGAGGAAAGCAACACCCCCTTTTCTGCCCCTTTCCCACATGTCAAACTCTCGAGCAAGCATTAAGCCCCTGCTGTGTACTACAGCCTCCTCTATCTGGCTCCTCTGGCAGCCCTGGAAGCTCTGACTCAGAGGGGGGAGGGTGGGGAGGCGTCCACTCCCCCAGCCAGGACAGGACTGGGAACTGTAACCGTGTTCGCCTGTCATTGACCAGTGGAGGAAGGCCAGGGTGACCCAGAGGGCGGCCACCCTCTGACTTTCCATTGTGGTCTGCTCTGTGCCAGTCTGTGGGGGTCACCACCCTTCTGTCTCTGCCCTCCCGGGACCTGCGGTCCAGTGTGGGGGTGAGTGGACGTCCCTGCGCAAACCTTCCAACCCTCCAACAAAGGAAAGGCATCTGCAGCAGGCCAGAGGGTGGCATCTCGGGGTGGGCCTCTCTGGGTGGGCCAGGTCCGGGTGGGAGGAACAGGGGACAGGTAGGAGCGGGGGACACACACCTGTGGCTGCCGGAAGGGACAGGCCATGCTTAGCTTCGGGAATCCTGTCTACAGAAGCCACCAATTTCCAACACCCAGCATCCTGTCTGGGCCACGGCACCTGAATGGATTTCTTTTTGGCCCCGAGGCCACCAGCACTGGCCACAGCCGGGGTGGATGGGATGGCACGCACTGGTGTCACCCCCTGCATGTCCAGCCTCTAAAAGCCAGGGCCGCCATCATCCTCAGGGGGTCCTCAGACCTTCCCTTCCCCTGGGATGGAAAAATGAAGGTGGATGGTGGCTGAGATAGAAAAGAGAAACAGTGGCAGCCAGCTCACTCCATCAGCATGTCTCAGGGGGACGGCTGTCATCCTGCAAGCCTGGGGGTGGCCTGTGGGGTGAACATGGGGTCCCGTCAATGGACAAAGGCGGTCAGCCCTCCCGGAAAACAGAAGGGCAACCCCAGCTACCCCCTCCTCCTCCCGACGGGCCCTGTGGTCACCAACCACCGGAGGGCCTCCATCTATAAGAATCAGAACAAGAGATTGGAAAAGGCTGGCCCCTTGGTCATCTGCAGTTGGGGCTCCCTGGGGCCAGGTTGGCGTTTCTCAGCCTCGGCACAGCTGACAATTGGGACTGGATCATTCTTCGGGCGGGGGCTACCCTGTGCCCTGGAGGACGCTTAGCCACACCCCTGGCCTCTGGCCACTGGATGCCATAGCGCCCCACCTTCCAAGTTGTTGGAACCACAGGTGTGCACCACCACACCCAGCTAATTTGTTTTTTGAGTTGGAGTCTCCCTCTTTCGCCCAGGCTAGAGGGCAGTGGACACTCATGGCTCACCACAACCTCGAACTGCTGGGCTCAGGCGATCCTTCCGCCTCAGCCTTCCAAGTAGCTGGACCTACAGACGCAAGCCATCACGCCCAGCTAGTTTTGTGTGTGTGTGATTTATTATCGAGACGAGGTCTCACCAAGTTGCCCAGGCTGGTCTTGAGGCCCAAATCCTCTCGCCTCGGCCTCCCAAAGGGCTGGGATGACAGGCTGAGCCACCGCGCCCGGCCCCCTTTGGTTTTCAAGAGTGTTCTGGGCTCTTCCTTCAGGGGCTCCCTGGAGACAGAAGGGTGCCCGCTCAGGAAGCGTTGCCTTTGAACCTCAGGGCGGGATGAGGGTCTCCAAGCTATGTCACAGAGGGCTTTAGGGGACAAGGCCTGGCTGGGAGACGCCAGAGGGGTGTTTGGAAGGCACAGGGAACCCTGGGTCCAGGCTTGGGGACTCTGGCTGCCTGGGTCCATCCTCAGGACCGGCCCTGCTCCAGAAGGTTCTGGAAGGTTCTGTCACCAAGGGCAGGGTCCGCGATTGCCTGGAGCTCTGCTGTCTGCGGCAGGAGGGGGCCTGGGGCCCTCTTGAAGTCAGTAACTGAGGCTGGAAGGGGCGGATCCAGGCCCCCGCCCCTTCTCCCAGTGCTCAAGTGGACTCTGTCCCTTCCACTAGTGGCCAGCTGCCCCGCGGCCACCTCGTCGTCTGCTTCTTTTGCTCCTGTCCTTTGTGCTGGCCATGCAGTGAGCACTGAGTTTTCAATCCTGTCTGTCAAAAAAGACAAAGATCCCGGCCGGGCACGGTGGCGCACGCCTGTCATTCTAGCGCTTTGGGAGGCTGAGACAAGAGGATCGCTTGAGTCCAGGAGTTTGAAACCAACCTGGGCAACATAGTGAGATTCCCATTTCTACAAAAAATAATTTTTTTTTTTAATTAGCCAGATGTGGTGGCATGCACTTGTCGTCCCAGCTATTCAGGAGGCTGAGGAGGGAGGATCACCTGAACCTCAGAGGACGAGGCTATGATGAGTCATGACTCCAGTCTGGGTGAAAAAAATCATTAATTTGCCAGAATCAAAGCATTAGTCAGGAGTGGTGGTGCGTGCCCGTAGTCCCAGCTACTCGGGAGGCTAAGGTGGGAGGACGATCTGAGACCAGGAGGCGGAGGCTGCAGTGAGCTGTGAGCAAGCCCCTCACCCCAGCCTGGGTGACAGAGTGAGGCCTGGACTAAGAAAGAAGGAAAAAGGCCGGGCTCGGTGGCTCAGCCTGTCATCCCAACACTTTGGGGGGCTGAGGCGAGAGGATTGCCTGAGTCCGCGGGTTTGAGACCGGCCTGGGCAATTCGGCAAGACCTCGTCTCTACAATAAATCAAAAATTAGCCGGGCGTGGGAGCGCGCGCCTGTAGCTCCAGCTCCTTGGAAGGCTGAGGCGGAAGGATCGCCGGAGCCCGGCAGGTCGAGGCTGCGGTGGCCGGGGCTGTGCCGCTGCACTCCAGCCTGGGCAACGGAGTGAGACTCTGACTCAAGAAAACAAATTAATTGAATTAAATTAATAAGACAAAGGTCCTGGGCCCCCGTGAAATTTCTAGTCTAGGTGGGAGCTGGCCTGGAAGTGGGGGATCAGGCAGATGTGTGGTCACGAATTAAACCGGGACCCCACACCCACTGCCGGCTTCTCGAAGCCGTGCAGAGACACAGGGGCTGGGAGGCTGGGCTTGTCCCTCCATCGCCCTGTGACCTGCGAGGGTCCCTGTCCCCTCCGTCCTGGGTCTGCCGAGGGACCCAGCCCCGTGTCACTCCGCCGCGGCTCACCAAGCCAAGGGTCCTGGGAGGAGGCCGGCAGGACTCGGCTGGGTCCCTGGCTCCCAGGGCGGACTCCAAGGAGGCACACGCGGTCTTCTGCTGGAGCGGCTGCAGGCCGACCGGGGCCCCGCGGGACTCACCCTTTCCCACAGCCTTCCTCCCCCAGCCCCCCTGGCCTCCTGGCCCCGGTGGCGGGGGGGGTGGCGGGAGCCACGGCTGCTGCCTTTCCCAGGCCCGAGGAAGGGCGGAGGCCGCGGGCGGGCCCTGCGGGGTGGACGGCCTGCCAGCCTCCCCTTCCCCACGGCTCGGGGTCAGCACTGGGGACTCCCGTGGCTCCCGCGGCTGCCTGAGGGCTGGCCCCCTTCCGTGGTCCAGGAGTCGCGTGGCCTCTGCAGCCCGTTCCCCCGCTCAGACCCTCTAGGGAGCTGCACTCTGGCCTACCCCAGGGCCTTTGCACAGGCTTTTCTGCTCCAGGAATACCCATCTGCCTCCCCCTCAGGCCATCCCTTGCCTCAGACTGGATGAGGATGCCCCACACCTCCCAGGGGCAGACTGTGATTTCTTCAACCATCCCTGAAAACACTGTGCATCCTCCCAGTGACAGGCCTTCAAGGGAGGCGAGGAGGATTCTGCTCTGCCTGGCACGGACTCCATGACGCTCAGGGATGACGGGGGAGCTCCCAGCCCTCCGCCTTCGAGGCCTGCTGGGGCTCGGCGTGGGAGACGGGGAGGATCTGGGCACCCCGTCTTTGCCAGGCCCTCTGCTTTCCTAGAGGCTGCCATGGGCAGGCAGCCGCCAGCCGTGGTTCCCCTGTGGGTCTGACCAGCACCCCGGGGCCAGCTCTCTTCCCGTCGTGGACACGGCATCCCTGTCACCCCCGGGGGCGTCTGGAGGTCCAGGGACAGACTCGCTCTGAAGGACTTAGTGGCTGGCCTGGACCATGGCCTCTCCGGCTGCATCGCCAGGTGTCGGGCTTCGGGCAGGGCGTGGTCTCTCTGGACCCCCCCTTGGTGATCACATGTCCCTCTGTCCCCCCCGCCCGGATCCCAACAGCCAGGCCTCAGTCACTTGCTCAGCCCAGAGCTGGGGCCAGGCACGCACTGCCAGGATGCACAGAAGAGGCCCAGCAAAACCGGGAGAGCCGGACAGTCGGCAGAAAGCCCGCCCAGGCCGGGGTGGGTTTACGGGCCGCATCTGTGTGTGTTGGCCCCCGGTCAAGGTCTTCACAGGCCTTGTCCCGCCTGGCCATGGCTGAATTGGGAAGAAAGGCACAGAGAGGGCAGGACACTTGCCCAGCGCCACATACCGCATGACAGGAAGTGAGGCTCAGTGTCACTCACGCCACATGCTGGTGTTCCGCCTCCCACCGGCCCGTCCCCCCCATTTTCCCATCAGACTCAACTGATTTTTTTTTTTGAGTCGGGGTCTCCCTCTGTCACCCAGGCTGGAGTGCAGGGGCATGCTCACGGCCACCGCAGCCTCGACCTGCTGGGCTCCGGCGATCTTTCCGCCCCAGCCTTCCCAGCAGCTGGAACCACAGGCACACGCCACCACGGCCGACTAATTGTTTGATGTTTTGGAGAGATGAGGTCTTGTCGGACTGGTCTTGAACCCGTGGGCTCAGGCAATCCTCTCACCTTGGCCTCCCAAAGTGCTGGGATTATAGGCATGCACCACCACGCCCGGCCTGATTTTTTTTAGTCACATACAATTTACATGCAGTGAAACAGCCAAATCTTTGGTGACAGCTCAATGGCTTTTTCCACCCGTCTACACCTGCATCACCACCACCAGGTTCAAGGTGTGGAACAATTCCATCACCCGTAAGGGCTAACCCAGGTCCTCCTTAGTCAGTGCCTTGATGGATGCCCGTGATGAGTTTAACCTGTTTTGAACCTAGCATAAATGGAGTCACTCGACGTGGGAATTCCATGTCGCAGCTAAGGCGTGTTCTTTTTCCCTGCTGAGTAGCATTCCCGCGTGAGAACAGACCCCTCGCCTGCCGGCGGGCGTGTGGGTGAGTCATCTGGGACTCCGGGAAAACAAAGTCACTGCAAACCGCCATGTGCCAGGGCTTCCGTGCGGCCAGCTGTGCTCAGAGTCCTTGTGGGGAGGGCCTCCGCTGGGTCGGAGGGTAGGCTGAGGTTGAGCTTTAGAAGAAGCCAACTCAAATGCCTTTGCAAAGGAGGACAGCAAACCTTTATGGATGGAGACAGAGAAGAATAGAATTCTGAAAACCAGATCCACCCCTGGGTCCCCAGAAAGAAATGCCTGCAAACGTCCAATGAGCACAGCAGGGCTGAATTCTGCAGACAGAGCCTTTGGGGACAGGTTGCCTCCAGGGGTGGCTGGGGAACCCCTCAGCCCAGAGGGACCCCTGCCACCGCTTCCTGGGGGCACAGCCTTGGCCCCGGTCTTCCCCGGACGGAGGAGTCCGGGGAGGCACCTACCTGCTCTGGGAGAGCCCAAGAGGAACCAGTGTGCTGGGTGGGCCAGACATGGGGCACATGGGATCCAATGGGAGCTCGCTCTCCCTGCGTCCCCTCCCCTATGGTCCAGGAGGCCTGGGCCTGCCTCGGTTTCCCTGCCCGGATCTTGGGCTTCTGCTTGTCCGCCTTTCCGGGTTGTCCCCACCTGCTGGTCTAGGTTTCTGGCCATTCCAGGGGGACTCGGCTGCATGGTGGGGGGAGGGAGGTGGGCACAGGCCGGCTGCTGGCCCCATCCCCTGACAAGACTCAGCTTGGGCCGGGCCCTGGGGTCTTCTGGGTGTGCCTGGCCGCCCAGAGCTTTCTGCAGCCCTTTAAAAATCAGCGTACAGAGGGTCCAGGCCTGTGTCTTCAAAGGCCGCTCCTCAAAAAACATTGTTTTCACTCAATCTCCCCTCTAAAGACGGCGGCGCAAGTTTTGCAGATTAAGAAACAGGGCCGCAGCGGCCGAGCGCGTGAAGCCTCCCCTGGCGGGGCTTTGTGCGGCCCCCCGACCCCAGCCGCCGAGCCGGGACCCCGGCTCCCCAACAATGCCCAGCCGGCCTGGGTGGCACGGCGCGATCCCACTTGAAAAGGCCTTTCGCCGGGGCTGCCTTTTAAGAGGGGGACAATTGGCAGGAGGCCTGGCGCTCACTCATGCAGAACAGCCGTGAAAAGTGCTTGCAGCCAGTGTCAGGGGTGGGCAGTGCCCGGAGCAAGGGGCCTGCGCGGGGTGGCGGGGAGCGAGTCGCTAGGAGACGGGCCCGCCAGGCATCTCCCTGGGGCCCCTAGGGGCTCCCTTGGTAGGGCTGCCCCAGCCTCGTTGGGTCCCCGCGTGTTTGTCAGCCACGGAGAAGCCTTTTTTGCAACTCAGCCTGCATGTGCTGAGAGACATGGGGGCCATGGATACACCTAGCACCTTTGCGGCTGCAGGATACTCCCAGCATCCTTTGCTGCTGCAGGAGACTCCCAGAATCCTTTGTTGCTGCAGGATACTCCCAGCTTCCTTTTTGCTGCAGGGTCCTCCCAGCATCCTTTGCTGCTGCAGGATACTCCCAGCATCCTTTGCTTCTGCAAGATATTCCCAGCATCCTTTGCTGTTGCAGAGTCCTCCCAGCTTCCTTTGCTGCTGCAGGATCCTCCTAGCGTCCTTGGCCGCTGCAGGGTACTCCCAGCATCCTTTGCTGCTCCAGGATCCTCCCAGCATCCTTTGCTGCTGCAGGATACTTCCAGCATCCTTTGCAGCTGCAGGAGATTCCCAGCATCCATTTCTTCTGCATAATACTCCCAGCATCCATTTCTGCTGCGGGAGACTCCCGACATCCTTTACTGCTGCAGGATACTCCCAGCATCCTCTGCTGCTCTGAAGCGGACGCCCTCCCCCATCTCATCCTCTGCTTCCCATGTGCTCAGCCCTCCCCAGCTCCCTCAAGCCTTATCCCTGTCCCCTCAAGCCCTCCATTTTCTCGGCAAGCCTCCCCTAGCCTGAGTGCAGAACAGCTGCCATAGCACCATGTTTCCATCATCTGCACCACTTTCCACTCCTGCCGTCTTTGGAAGCAGATGTCACCCTGACCTAGAAGGAGGCGGAGGGGCAGAAAGGGAAGAGGGGAGACCCTGGGAGCTGGCCCTGCTAGATGGCCCTCCAGGCAGGACCGGGGTCTCTGAAGTAGTAGGAACTCTTGGTTACTAGAATAATCTCTGCCCATCCATGGTCCCAGCCCTGGACAACCGGCTCTTCCCTCCTTCCCCAAAGAGCGTAGGAACCTAACCTCACCCCCCCGCCCGGGGATTTAGCTCTCCCGTCCCCCGCACTGTCTGGCCTGCTGCCCCTTCTCCCTCACACCAGTCTCCTGCTCCAGGACACTCTGTCACCACATCCCTACGTGCTGAGGGGATGTGGGGATGCAGGGCTTGGCACGACCCCTTTCCCAGCCCCCCAGACTCAGCAGGGAAAGGGCTGTCGTCCCCACTGAAGAGGGACAGAGGGGAGCAAAGCGGAGGCCACGTCACCTGCGTTGTCCCTCGAGAGAGTGAAGCTGGCAGGTGGGGCTCACAAACCTCCAACTCAGGAGCCCGAGAGGCCAGGCCCGGCCCCGTCATGGCTCTCCCGGTGGCCCTGGACAAACACGGCTTCAGTTTCCTCATTGGGAATCTGGGTGGCCCCATCCTCTGCTCCCTGAGCTCATTCACCGGTGGGAGGGGACAGGCATGGCATCTCGCTCTGTGCCCAGAAGACTGGGTTGAAGAGGGAGCCGCATGGAATTGTTGCATTTAATTGAATTAATGGAGACTAGGAGGAGGGAAGAGTACTCAGGCTGTGCCCAAACCCAGGTACAAGACAGCATTACTACGTTTTCAGGAGTTTCCACAAGCTGGCCGTTAACCATGGCCATTATGGGAAATTAAATGATACAATGACTTAAGTTAGGTTCCAAGTAAATGCAATAAGTACTCAAAACTCACCTCCTCCTAATTATTCTGCTATATTTCACTGCTGTGCTGTCTTCAAGGCTATTTGATCTGTTGTACCTAGGTGGTGGAATTACTACCCATCAATTTCTACATGCTCTGTGCCTCTCCCCAGCTCTGTTCAGTGGCTTTGGGGGCTTGCAGTTGGCCACTGTTGGAATATTTACACCATGGGAATTGGCAGACATCGATCAATTGCTTTGTTGACTGTCTAGACTTCAGAAAGCTCTGGGGAAAATGCTAATTACGCAGATTAAACTCGAAAGCATGTCATTCTGTAGCTGCGACACCACAGATGGAACAGAAAAAAAACCAGGGAAATAGTCTTCCAGTGTTCGAGAATCATTGCCCAATTCAGCAAAGAAGTGTCTCCCATTCTTGACAGATGACGAAAGTTCTGATACGACACCTTTGCTATTTGACTTTGGTGTAACTTGTGGGATGAAAATGTCACCTGATAGAACTACGCATGTTCATAAATTGCCTCCACAGGTTGGTTATGGATGGAGAGTTTAGCAAAATCCAAAAAAAGACATTTTGTGATAATTCGACAAAATGTGGGATTTACTATATAGAGAGCACTGATATTTTATTCTTGTTTGTAAATTGGGTCTGGGCTCCAGGGGAAGGCCTTTCCTGGCAGAGCTAGTTGGGAAACCATAACAGATAACCAGGGAAAAATCGAACTCATGCTTCGGAAAAGTGGCCCATCCTGGGTGCACGACTCAATGAATTTTTACCCGTGAATCACATGTCCACAACTAACTAGTCCCCAGACCAAGGAATGAAACCTTGTTGGGACTCTGACGCCTTCCCAAGGCCCGTTTCCTTCTGGTCTCTCTTTCCTCCCTAGTGGTAAGTGCCCTTTTGACGGTGAACTCCATGGATTGAGCTCACCTGTTTGGGACACTCAGAGCACATTCCTCTGCGTCTGGCTTCTTCTGTTCAATGTCACGTCGGTAAGCTGCATCCACGTGGATGTAGCTGTCGACAGTTCATTCTCACTGCTGCATGACATTCAATGGCGTAAATCTTCCACGGATTGCTTATTCATTCTGCTTTTGGTGGACATGGGGTGGTTGCAGTGTGGGAGTACTATATGCCGTGTGCTATGAATACCCCCTTTTCATTCTCCTCCCTATCTTTTTCTTCCTTCTTCCTCCACAATCACAGCTCACTGCAGCCTCAAGCTCCGAGGCCTGGATGATCCCTCTGCCTCAGTCTCTTGGTAGCTGGGACTCTAGGCAGGTGCCACCACGCTCGGCTATTTTTTTTTAATGTTTTAATTAAAACCATTTTTTTGCTTGGGCTTGGTGGCTCATCCCAGCACTTTGGGAGGCCGAGGCAAGAGGATTGCCTGAGCCAACGAGTTGGAGACCCACTCGGGCAACGTGGCGAGACCTCGTCTATATAATCAATCAAAAAAATGAACTGGGTGTGATGGCGCACGCCTGTAGTTCTGGCTACTTGGAAGGCTGAGGTGGAAGGATTGTCAGAACCCAGCAGGTCGAGGCTGCGGTGGCCGGGAGCGTGCCACTGCCCTCCAGTCTGGGCGACGGAGTGGGACTCCAACTCAAAAAAAAAAAAGAAAACCACTTTTTTTTGGTAGAGACGAGATCTCACTACTATGTACCTAGGCTGGTCTCAAACTCCTGAACTCAAGCAATCCTCCTGCCTCGGCCTCCCAAAGTGCTAGGTCTACAGGCATGAACCACCACTCCCAGCCTCTTCTTTTTAACTACTCAGCAGCGTATGCATGGTATCTCTTTGTAGTTTAAACTCGAGTTTCCCTAACGGCTAATAAAATTGAGCTCCCTGCTCTCGGGATGACCCTGCTCTTGGGAGGACTCCGTACTTGGGAGGACGGTGATTGGTTTCATTTTCTGCCATCCCCGCCTGCCTTAAAACTCCCCCCCCCTCAGAACCTCACGCTGCCTTTTCATTGTGCCCAGGCCTCTCGCACCCCTGCCCAGTGGGACAGAGGGCTCTAACCTTCCCATGGAGCACTCGTCCAGCCCAGAGCACAATCTCCGATGGCACACCAGGAAGTGCATGAATAAACGGCAGGGAAAGGAGGACAGTCCGCTTTCCTCGTGAAAGCAGAGGCTTCAGTTGGGACGTCAGGGCGTCCACTCGCCGTTGCCCTCCCAGAGAAAGATTGGCGGGAGCTGGGAAGATCACGGCGAGGGGCTCCAGAAGTGTCCCCACCAGATCCCCCTGCCCAGGGCCACAACACAGGGCTGCTGGGAGCCGGACGGCCGCCCTCAGGCAGGAAGGCCGGCGGGAACAGGGAGGAAGCAGCCAGCATCCTGGGCTCAGATCTTGAGTCCCAGCTGGGGACTTTGGCAGAATCTGACCTCAGTTTCCCTTCTGCAAGCCGGAGTCTCAGTGAGCCCGCCTGCCAGGGTGGGTGTTGCTTTCATGGTTCAGGAAGGAAGAGCGGAAAGCCCCTGCCACGGTGCCCGGCTTAGGTGAGCACTGGGGGAGAGATGGTTTTTTTAAGCATCACACCAGAGCTCTCCAGGGCATGCCCGCCCCCATGGGTGTGCTCTGGAGAGAATGAACTAGAAATCAACTGAACTCAGCCTAAACTATCCCCAGAGGGCAGCTCAGAGGCCAAAGGGACCCCCGGGGCCCCAAAGAAGCCACTGCGGGATGGTCCAGACAGACAAGAATCTCCTTGGCGAAGCCATGCAGAACCAAGGGCCCGGGGACCAACAGACAAAGCATCCAGGCGCACCAGTTTCTTCCGGCAGGAGGAGAGCGGTTGCGGTGACACAGCTGGGGTCCCTGTCTCCCTGACCCTTTCTTGCTGTCTCTCGGTCACTGTCTCCTCACAGCCTGGGCCACAGGTGGGCAGTGAGGCGGCCCCAGGCACGGACACACAGCCCCCAGGATAGCAGTCATCAGGTCCTGTTTTCCAGTGAAACCTTATCCAGATTAGAAATCACAGGGTGGCCGTGGTCACATAGACCTCCCGGAACGCAGGTCGTCCAGGGCGGGGAGGGGTGTCGCTTTCCAACTCGGGGGCCCCGGGGGCAGGCTCCTTCTCCTGAGTCCGACTCCGTGTCCTCCTCCCGGGGAGATGCCGGCAGGGCCCAGCTCTCCCGGGGGTCCTGTCTGGCTCCTCCCTCTTGTCACTCAGCCTCAAGATGGGGCAACCTCAGATGCCCAAGTTGGGCAGAGGAGGGCTGGGGTTATTATTATTATTATGATTATTATTATTATTATCAGTGACAAGGCCTCACTCTGTCGCCTAGCCTGGAGTGCAGTGGTGCAGTGCTGGCTCACTGCAGACTCACCCTCCTGAGCTCAAGTGATTCTCCCACCTTTGCCTCCCCAGTAGCTGAGATGGCAGGCACGCGCCACCACGCCAGCTTATTTATTTTGATTCCTATTTTTGTAGTGACAGGGGTCTCACTATGTGGCCCCAGCTGGTCTCAAACTCCTGGCCTCAAGCCATCCTCCCGCCTTGGCCTCCCAGAGTGCTGGGATTACAGGCGTGAGTCACTGCGCCCGGTCTGTTATTATTATGATTTTTGTGTGTATCGTCATTGGAGGTAGGCTGTCCCAGGAAAGGGTGGGACCTCAGGCCAGGGGACCCCTCTGCAGCTGAGATGACATCCCTGGAGAAAGTTGAGTGACGAGGGCCGTGCTTTCCACAGGCTGGTTTCTGGCTCCTTCAAGCCAGCAGTGCAAGGTGGAGTGGTGGGTGACACACCTGGCGGACCCCGTGGTCACAGTCCCCTCCGGCCCCTCCTTGCAGTAAGGGGATTCCCTTGGCCTGACTGGAGGCTGTGTGGGATCCCAGGCTGGGGCGTCAGACACGTGGTCTTGGATGGAGATGGTGACCAGGGCTTGGGGCAGGAGAGTAAGCTCTCACCTGGCATACACGTGTCCACTGAAAGTGCCTGGGAGATCTCATACCTCCGGAGCTCTGTCTCTCCAGAAGGTGTGCATCGCCCAGTGACTGTCCCAGCTGTCCGTCCCTCATCAGGGGCAAGGACTAGGCTGGAGTCCCCTCCGTGTCCCCGGCCCCAATCACAGGGGTTTTGTCTCAGCTGCAGAGGGTCCCCCTGCCTGAGACCCTACCCTTTCCCGGGACAGCCTGTATCCAGATTCACGTGGAAAGCCGCATGGATCTCTGGCCTTCCTAGAGTTGAACACGGCCGACCGGCCACCAAGAGGCCACCCGGTGGCCTTCTAGGGGGTCGGTCCCCAGAGGCAGCACTAGACCAGCCTTTGTAAGTGGGGGCCCATCCTAAAGGGCCCTGTCCAGCCTGCATTCCTGCCGCCATATTGCTCTCTTCAACCATCCACGGTGCTGGTGCTGGCACGGCCAATGGTGGAGATGGACATCGATGGCTGGGTCATGTGTTTGCGGCTTGCTCAGAGCCTGTGCAGTGTCTGGAGGGCATTAGCGTCCCGGAAAGAGCCTCACCCTTTGTTCCCGCTCCAACATGTATATCCGTCTGCCTCTGCCCATACCCCCTCATCTTCCCATCTCTCCTCCCGGGACCCCGAGAAATCGAACAAGCCACTTGTTGCTGCCTCTCACCCCCTCTAGATTGACCCCAGGCTGCTTCTCTTTGGCACAAAGTGGGTGACCAGGCGCATTGCTTGAAGTTCTGCCCGCGAGGAGGATTTTTCTTCCACTCAAGGTCATTGGCCTTTCAAGGTCATCCATGGTCTGGCCGTTGTTCGTTTTCAGGTTAGGCTCACCATGGAGGGGCCACGCTTGGGTTTCCTCTCCTCTGTCATGTGGCCCCAGCCAGCTGCCCCGTGCCTATGGCTGTGAGGGATGCTGGGAACAGCGGGTACTAACGTAGGGGTTGGCAAGGCCAGCTCACGTCCGCTGCTTTTCCCGATCTTCCATTCTAGATGATGGCTCTCTCCTGCGATGAGGTTTTGCTGGGCGCATGGGTGGTAGAAGCCAGGAAGGATGAGCTTCCTAGGATAAACAAGGCTCACTTCTCAGGACTGGGGGCTGAGACCATTTCTCTAGACAGGTGGGTGGCCTGGTTTTCGGAGACCCCACAGAGAAAACAATAGGATGCAGCTGAGAACTGGTGAGAGCCAGCTAGAACCAAGATGGCAACTCATTTGCCCTCTCCCCGACCTTGGCCTTGTTATACGCTCATTATAATACATTAGCATGCTCGGCGACACACCCTCCAGCCCATGATAATTCCCAGCCAGCCCGTTTATATAACAACCCGGGAGGACTCCAGTTCTTAGAAATCTCCACCCCAGCCAGGCTCGGTGGCTCAGCCTGTCATCCCAGCAATTTGGGAAGCCAAGGCGAGTGGATTGCCTGAGCCTGCGGGCTCAAGACCAGCTCGAGCAGCTTGGCGAGACCTCATCTTACAATAATTAAAAAATTAGCCGGGCATGGCGGTGTGCCCCTGTAGTTCTGGCTACTAGGAAGGCTGAGGCGGAAGGATCGCTGGAAGAGGGCATGGTCTTGGAGCCTCCTGAAACCCTCATGAGCCCAGCAGGTCATTGCCGGGGTGGCCGTGAGCGTGCCACTGCACGCCAGCCTGGGCGACGGAGGGAGACTCCAACTCTTAAAAAAAAGAAATCTCCGCCCCTTTCCCAAGAAACCCACGAACACTCCACCCCTCACTTAGCGTGTAATCAAGAGACAACCATAAATACGAAACCCTTTATCACCTGGCTGTGTTCTTCTCACAGACCCACCCCTCTGTGCTGCCTGTGAGTGGCCGGTTGCTGTGATCTCAATCAGTTCTCTTCATTTCCCCGTGGAGACCCCAGTGACATGCGGGGGCTGCCCTGTCTACAGAGTGGCCTTACTTCTGTTTCAGTTTTCTTTTTCTTTTTTTTTTTTTGAGTCGGAGTCTCACTCTGTCGCCCAGACTGGAGTGCAGTGGCCGCTCCCGGCCACCGCAGCCTCGACCTGCTGGGCTCCGGCGATCCTTCCGCCTCTGCCTTCCAAGTGGCTGGAACTACAGGCACGCGCTACCACACTGGCTAATTTTTGATTTATTGTACAGATGAGGTCTCACCAAGTTGCCCAGGCGGGTCTCGAACCCGCGGGCTCAGGCCATCCACTCACCTCAGCCTCCCAAAGGCGCGGGATTACATTTTGCTTTACCTTGGTGACTCACTTTGAATTCTTTCCTGCATGAAGCCAAGAACCTACGTGGCCTCCCGGGCTAGACCTCAATGCTAGGGTCCCCTGTCCTGTGTCACATCCAGTCTCAGGACAAGTTGGGTCTGATAGAACCCAGTTCGTGGGGGCAGTCTGGGCCGCATGGTCCCAGTCCCAGCAGGGAGGAGGATTTGGGAGCAAGGGCTAGGATGGTGGGCGAGGGCTTGGCCCCCAGGAAAGGGAGGCTCTCAGGAGGATGGCATTGTGTCCAGGAGTGCTCAGTGCTGAGTCCTCAAATCATTCATTCACTTAAGAGCTCTCGACACTCACCCTATGACAGGTGTGATCGGGGCCAGGGACACAGAGGGGACTCCAGCCTAGTCCCTGCTCCTGATGAGCAATGGACAGCTGGGACAGTCACTGGGCAATGCACCCCTTCTGGAAAGACAGATCCGAGGAGGAATGAAACCTCCCAGCTTGAGTTCCCTCCCGAGGATGAAAATCCCGGAAGGCTCCCTGGAGGAGGGCATGGACTCGGAGCCTCCCGAAAGCCTTATGAGCAATCCCTTCTAGACAGATTGATTAATAAACGACACCCGCTGTTGGCTGAGCTCCCCACTGCACCATTTCTGGCCCTGACCTGGTTCGGTCCCCTACCAGGCAGGCATACGATACCCACGTTCCAGACACGGAACGGGCAGTTCAAGGAGACACGGCTGGTCAAGACCACGCGGCGATGGGTACCAGGGTCGGGACTCAAGCCCAAGTTCACCTGCCCTGAAAGGCCATGCCCTTAACCTGCGGTGCCCTCTGGGCTGTCCACCATGGACTCCTGGATGTCATCAGATCTGGGGCAGGTGGACTTCCCTCCCCTCTGCTGCTAGGGGGTCCTGTGACTCCAGCTGGCCAATGAACTGCAAGCTCAGGTCCCGCGTGTCCTCCCTGCTGGTGCATGTCCTGGCAGGGCTGAGACTTCCCAGGGACCTCTTGCTCCCTGAGCGCACAGAACGTGGCTGTTCCATCAGCGCTGGTCCCTGTGGGTCTGCGGGGGACCCGCCAGTGAGTGAGAAGCCAGCCTCTGCTGTCCTGAGCCGCCGAGACGTGGCGTCATGTGTGACCCCTCCCCCTCCATCCCGACGGACACCCTCCCCCCCACCACCTGGCTGTGCCCAGGTGAGCCGGGGCATGGGCCTGAGCGTCTGCTTGCTCGAAAGCTGAGCCTGCAGGCTTCGAGGCCGGCCTCAGGGGACATCTGTGCTGCGTGGGCCTTGCCCCTCCCAGGACTCGAGGTCCTGCTCCGGCCATCTGCGGTGTCCTGCAGGCCCTCTGTGCCATCACCCGACCACTATCCTCCTCCTCTTCCTCCTCTGCCCTCCATCCTGCCACTGTGTTTGCCTTCCCAGTGGGCTCAGGGGGGCTGTGGGTGACGGAGCCCCAGCCCTGGCCCAGCCCCACAGTTCTCCTCTGAGATTCCTGGGCCATCGGGTAGGTGGGGTCTCTTGGGGTGCTGGGCGGTTCAGGCTTCCACTCTGCAGGCCGTGAGTCTCTGGCGGGCGGCCATGGCAACCACGAGGGCATCTCCTACGTGTTCTGGGCAGGTGGGTATCTGCTGGTGATGTCACAAGCCCAGCGGCCCGGCCCCGTGCACCCCGTGTTTGAGTCCCTCTGCGCCCTGCCCTCCCTTGTTCCGGGTTCTTTACGGATAAGGCTTAGGAACTTGAAATGAGCGAAAATTCCACGCCTGGGCTTTCCCACTGTCCCTGAGACCACCCACAGGCGCCAGCATGCTCCGTGGCCCCTCTTGGTACAAGTGAGTCTGGTGGTGGTTTGGGACGGGATCATTTCAAGCAGTTCCCAGACAGGAATTCAAAGTTCCCCTCACCCCGTAGCGTGAGGGTTTGCATCCGTGGCCACTGGTACCCTCAGACCTAAGGCTGTTGACAAGCTCCAGATTTCCAGATGTCATCTGAGCATCTACGGCCTCGGCACCAGCCGAGCCTCACCGGGTGGCTCTTCTTGGGGTCTGAAGCTTGATGCCATCGGCTCGGGGCACACCGGCAGCCAGAACCCCCAGGCATCCTGGCTGGCCCTTACGCTCCTGGCCTAACTGACCACTGGGGCGAGCTGGGCCATGCAAGCTTCCCCACCCCCCACCCTCCGCTTCTTCCAGGGGGGCCTCATTCTTGCACAGTGGTCTGGTTCTCCTGCCTCCGAGAAGGTCGCCTGTGAGCCACGGAGGTCGTGAGGCTGGGAAGATGTCCCAGAAATGTGTCCAGTGGTCGTCTACCTTTCCCAGACCTCACTGCCCATGAGGGGCCACTGTAAGCCAGTCCCAGGGCGGGGCAGGCGCCGGAGCCCACAGCTCGTCTGTCAGCCTGAGTGTGGTCTACCTCCCTGGCTGACCGAGGCTGGTCCCCACAGCCCCGAGTTCCCAGCAGGCCCCTTCGTGGGCTCTGAAAACACAAACAAACAACCCCAAGCGGTGGAAACTTTGCTGCCTCTCCAAGTTCAGGTCGGCTAGGCCAAGACAGAGAGACCCCAAAGGGGGCGTCCACGTCGGCCGTGAACAAGCCGCAGCTTGTGTGTGCAGGGAGTTGACCGGATGCCTTCCGGCCAGTGGCAGACCCAGATGGCGTCTGTGCTCCCTGGGGCAGTGAGGGAGCCGAGGCCTCCCCGGCTGCCCACCGGGCCTCGAACCCGCCACGCGGGCGGGGAGAGGAGAGCCAGAGGGAGGTGGGGGTCCGCCCCGCTCACCCGCCGTAGGAGCCTGCCAGGCCCCTGACCTCTGGGAGTCGGGGTTCTCACTGTGCTGGCCACCATGAGGGTTGTGACCAGGGCACCCCATACGGCCTCTCTGACTTGGGGAAGACCAGCAGGGCCGATTCCAGTGAGAATCTCACCTCCTGATCTGACCCTTGATTAGTTATCGCTAATATTCCTAACAGTCGTTAATAGTAGTCAGTGTGTCCGACACGTTTGTGTCAGAGGTGGCTCTTCCCATGGCCGACGCTCACTGACCCAGGCTGCCTTAGGTCCGACGCCGCCGCCCATCTTAGGGTAGGGATGGGGAAACTGAGACCCAGTGGAGGCTTCTGAGTGGTGACAGAGCGAAATTAAGTCCCTGGCCCTCTCTTCACGTCGGCAGCTCCCTTGCTGGCCTCCCGGGCGTCCCTCTCCAGGGAGGCTGATTTTTCCTCCGCATCATGTTTTAAGAGGAAGGAAAGAGACCCATCTGTAAAGTTGGGAAGGGACCCGTTTATGGAGCACCTACTGTGTGCTGGTCAAGATGCTTCCCCTCCTGGCTCTCCCCAGCAGCGACAACGCCATTACTGGCAGCCCAACTTGTATAGGCGGCGGCCCTACTGTGCGCAGGACACAACCCGTGTGGGCTCTGGCGTGGCCCTGCTTCAGCTTCCAGCCACTCTTTTGGGGGCGTGGTGGCTTGTTCCATTTTTACAGACGAGGAACTGTCCCTCATCTCCTGACGTGAAGGTGGCAGGGGCGGTGGGGGGAGGAGGAGGATTACAGGTGGTGGATGCCGGCCTGCTTCCACGTCTGCTGGGAAGGGGCCCCTTGGCCATGGCCTGGCCCAGGGTGGCCAACCACGGAGGTGCATTGGAGCTGAGCTTTGGTGGATATGGGTGAGCACCAAACCCCAGGGGCACGGCGGGCCCTCGTGACACCGGGAACCCTGTGTCCAGGGCTCAGCTTGATGCCCTGTGTGAGGGCATGGGCTCTGCTGAGATGGAAGGATGGAGAAGCCCCCTGCCTCTCACCCTTGCCGGGAGGCTCTCGCCAGGTGAATGGCGCTGTCCAACTCACGGCGTTGGCTCTGGGGGGCTCAGGGGTCTGCAAGGCTGCAGCCTCCAGGCTTGGGGGGCCTCGGGTGGGGCAATCCCAGGCCTGACTTAAGGGGAGCCAAAGGGGAGGGCCAGGCAGTGGCCCCAGTGTCCATGAGGAAAGGGGGTGCAGCCGTCTCAGCCACCAGAGTTGCCTGGTCCAGGTTCTGCACACAGTAGGTGCTCAATCAATGCGCATCGGGGAATTGTCTCATGAAGACTGTACCTTCTCGCCTGGATCTCGTCAGTGGAGCTCCCTGAAGCCCAGTGTTGTGTCTGATAGAAGCGCTTGTTCATGGGCCATGGCCACGTGGGCCACGTGTGTGTGTCCACCCCGTGACACCCCGCCGGCCACCCCGACACAACCGCTGGTGCCTTAGAAATCTATCGAACACGGGTCCTCTCCCTGGGAACCCAGAAGGGAAGCTGTGGTCAAAGGAAGCAAAGCCCTGAGTCTCCCAAGAGATTCCTGGGGGCGGGGGACAGGAGGCTATGACACAGGACACCGAGTGCCTGAGTCAGTGGCCCCGATGGGGTCCCAGCCCTGGGAAGCCGGGGTCCACGGGGAACCCCCACCAAGGCAGGCATGATGCTGCCATGCCATGGGGGGCTCTGTTGCGTGTCTGTCTGAGGGTCTGAACACACACACGCCCCTGTTTCTCTGGAAATGGCCCCAACGTCCCTGCCCTGTGCGGACTCTCCGGAGGCACGTTGTGGTCTGGAGGTCTCGGCCTCGGAGGCCACCGGAGACTGATCCCCATGCAACTTTCTCTTTTTGCACCGCTGTCCCTCACGGGGGGACCGTGTCCAGGCTTGCCCGGACCCCCCCGTTTTAGCTCTGGAAGGCCCCCTCCTGGGGCCCCTCGGTTCCGGCCATCTGGGCGGCCTTCCGCCCTGGTCCCGGGGTCCATGGGAGGCTGCCCGGAGACTCCGCGGGAGGGTGCAGAGTGCTTGCTCCAGCGCCCCTAGGGCATATGTCTCAGCTCTCTGCTCGAAAGCCACGTCGGTTTTCGCCCAGAGAGGCTGCCATTCTCAGCCCAGACTCCAAACCAGAAGCTGCACGCGGCACCCTCGGGGGGGCAGGTGACTTCAGGGCGGTACGTGGGGGTGTAGCAGGGCGTGTTCTGGTGTGGGGGGGGGAAGGAGCATGGGTGTGGGCGGGCGTGTTCTGGTGACCCTCAGGGTAGCCCAACTAAACTCTGGAGCCCTGGCGTCCCTTCCACACACCCTGCCAGGAGGAGACGCTCAAGTGTCCCCCGAGGTCCTGCAGGCCCCGGTCTGAGGCTCATTCGGGACTACCCCCTCCCCCACACACTACCCAAGACCCTCAGGATGGGATCTGCCGAGGCTTCTGAGCTCAGAGCTGCTCAGAGAAGCGGCTAACTTGGCCCAGGGCCCAGCAGCTCTGGAGGAAGGGTGAGAAAAGCTCTTGGCGAGGGTCACCGTGACCTCAAGCATCCCTGGGCTCACCACTTGTCCCCAGGGTGGGCGTGGGCAGCAGGCCAGGGACTGGCTTCCTGGGACCTCAGAGCTGGGGCGCCGGCACGCCTGCATCCTTGACCTTGGAACCCTGGTTGTATGCAAGGACATGGCCCGGGGATTCCCAGATTGGGGCCCTCGAAGGGGGAGACCCAGGGCCTCAGCTAATTCCCCAGGGCTCCCCAACATGCATCCGTGTCCCCAGATTCCCAGATGCACCCACACCACACCCAACGCCGTCCCTCAAACCCCCATGTCCACCTCGGAAAGCCCTCTGACTTCACACGTGTTTCTCATCCCTGCATGTAGCTGGCTGAATCACGGCCTCGAGGTGTCCACGTTCTGCTCACCAGGCCCTCATGTGACAAAGGGACCCTGCGGATGCCGCTGGGCCATCCCTGGGGTGAGTGAGGGGCTGGCCTGGGCCGGTCCCAGGCCAGGACCGTCGTTCCAGCTGTGAGGACAATCGGGACAGAGCGGGGCCAGGGCTGAGGACGCCTCTGCACCCACCCCAGGCTACCCAGCCCAGGGAGGACTGCAGAAACCCAGTGACCCCCGGCCACAGCTATCACACTTGCTGGCCTGAAGGACTCATGCCTTTGCTGGCTCCAGTCCCTGCTCAGACAGTGAGAACAGGAGACTTTTCTTGTCACTGGACCGAGACCCCAGCCCCCAAGGCTAAGCCCATCCTCTTCTGGAATATAAATCTTCGGGTATCCCTGCAGCATGAAGAGAAGCCTCTCTGGGTGTGGCCCAGGGACCCCAAGCTGAATGTCCCCCTTGGCAGGGTTGGAGGGAAAGGGTCCCATGGGTCTCCACCTGCCTAAGGTCACACCGAGAGCCCCCACAGCGCCTGAGGGGCATCAGGTCTCCCGGCCCCGACCTGGAGTTCCCCCCTCTTCTTCCACAGGTCTCTGGGAAAAGGCCCGGCCGTGGAGGCTCGCCGGGTGCAGGGAGAGCCCCCGCCCTTTCCGTGTGGCCTCTGCAGGACATGACTTCATCTCTCATGGGGCCGCTCGGCCTGGGGCCAAGACGGCGCTGGGAACCTGCTTCCTGCTCCCTCAGCTCCACTGGACACAGCGGCGGTGCAAAGTAGAGAAGCAGCGGCCCCTGGGGTCCCTGGGCGGCCTGGGGGTGGGTAGGGCCCTCCCCAGCCACAGAACCCGCCCACCCGCCCCCCCGGGCTCTGGCCCCAGCATCGAGAAAGATAGGGCTCCGTCTCGAGCCGTGGAATCTGCAGACATGCACAGAGGAAGCGACCATGGAAGAGCAACGGCTTGGCCACGTGGATGTGGCACCCCCACCCACCCCAGACACAGGGTGCAGGCTGACTGCCGGGAAGGAGGCCGCAGTGTCCGCTGCAGTCATGAAGTGACCAGGCCTGGGTCATGGCAGGGAAAGGGTGACAGCTGGTGCTTCTGTCCTTCCAGGGATGGTGGCCCACAGCCACTCCAGGGGCCACGTGCTTGCCATTTGCTGCCCGGCCAGGCGTCCCCCCCACCATGGGTGTGGGCCCCAGGCAGTCAGGTCAGCCCCAGCTCAGCTGCTGGCTGAGTCTGTGTCTTTGCCCATGGGGGCACTTCTACCCCACACCCACCACATGCACCGGAATGCCTGGGGCCACGGAATGCTTTGGGCCATGGAACAAGGCGCCTTGGGTCATGGAATGACTGCAGCCACCAGGAACTGGAAGAGACCAGGAAGGGTCCTCCCCTAGACCCTCCAGAGCCCCCTTGCCATCCAGGGCCTTGAGATTAGACATGCGTGCCCGGCTGATCTATGACCCGCCTCCCCCCGGCCAAGGTGGACTGGGCAAGAGAGGGACATGTGACATGAGTCAAACTGACCAGTGGCCTAGTGGGCTGATTCTTTAACAATCTGAACCAAGAGACAGAGACAATGGCCGGGGTCACACAGCAGGAAGAAGTGAGGACGGGTGCCTTCCCTACAGGATTCAGAGGGAGCGTATCCCTGAGGACACCTTGACTTCGACTTCAAGCCTCCGGAATGATGAGTTGTCCTCTCGCCTTGGCCTCTCCAAAGTGCTGGGATATAGGTAGGAGCCACCGAAACACAGGTCTCATCTCGAAGCCCCCAGTTTGAGGTACTTTGGGACAGCAGCCCCAGGAAATTCAAGCACTGGGTGAATGTGGACGGAGCTGAAGGACACTGGTCCCCAGGGGATCTGGACACACAAGGGCGCAACCAGGAAGCCTTACCTCTGCCACGTCTCTGAGACCCGGTCTCCCGCCCTTCCTTGTCCCACGCACGACCCAGCTCTGTGCACAGAAAGCCTCTTGCCTCAGTTGGCCTGGGTGTTTTTCTGTCTTGTTGGGTTGCCCACTTAGCTTCGTAGACATTTATCCTTTCTTCTTTTCCAATATGAGCCTTTTAGGCTTCGGTTTTTCTTTAAACACCACATTTACTGCATTCCACAAACGTCAATGCATCGCATTTCACCATCTTTCAATTACAGACATCATACCGGGTCCTTCATCATTCTTCTTTTCTTCTTTGAATTACAGTTCACCCTTGAACGACCCAGGTTTGGACTGCGTGGGTCTACTTATAGGCAGATTCTCTTTGGCCTCTGGCATCCTTGAAACAGCAAGACCAGTCACTCCTCTTCCTCGGACTAGCCTTCCTTCTCTACTTAGCATGAAGACGGTGAGGGTGAAGACCTTCATGGTGATTCACTTCTACTCAGTGAATAGTAGATCTGTTTTCTCTTCCTTGTGATTCCAACAGCACTTTTTTTTCTCTAGGTGACTTTCGGGTAAGCCTACAGTATATCATACGCGCAAACTATGCGTGAATCGATTGTTGATGGAACCAGTAAGGCATCTACGGGGTCCACAATAGGCGACTTGTAGGTAAGTTTTTAGGGAGTCAAAAGTTAGACGCGGATTTTGTCACCACACAGGGTGTCGGCACCCCTAAGCCCTGCATCATTCCAAGGGTCAACTTCGAAACGTGCCCTAACGCTTTCAAGTATACAGGGGGTTTCGCGTTACTTTGCTGATGATCTCTAACTCGGTTTCGTGGTGGTCATGCATGGTGTGCTGTATTGTATCACTCAGTTGGATTTGTTGAACTTCCGTGGCCAGTTTTGATAAATATTCCATGTGTACTTGAGTACATCGAATGTCGCTCTTCAATTGTCCGGGGCAGGATATGCTTATGTCAATTAGCCCGGGATAGTTTATTTTATTTAACAAACACTCAGAGAGTACTAACAATGGACCTGACTTTGTTCCAAGTGATTTATAAATACCGAGTCCTTTCATCCTTACAACATGCCTATGTGGGCTGCACCATTATTACCGCCATTTTAGAGACTGGGACACGGTGGCACAGAGAGGGTAAGTAATTTTCCTGTTCTCAGACACACAGCCAGTAATTGACAGAACTGAGGTTTGACCCAAATCAAAGATTAGCCAATGTCTGTCTTCTTGGATGCTGTTCTGTGCTGTGATATTCTAAACTGTTCCATTCTCTCCCTCTCTCTCTCTCTCTCTCTCTCTCTCTCTCTCTCTCTATCTCTCTCTCTCTCTCGGTCAGCTTTTATTATGAAATCTTGAAATCAGACCAATAAACTCACCCCCAGATCATGAATTTGTTCCATTCTCTCTGTAACTATGCCATTTCTGCTTTACATATTTTCAGGACTATACTACTAAATGTCAACAAGTGTAGAATTGTTATATCTCCCTAGCAAAGTGTACTTCTCCTCCTCCAAGGCTTTCCTTTTTTAACCTTAGAAGCCATGTAGTTTGACATTAATATAGATATGTGGTCTTTGGTTTTTGCTTGATACTTACTTTTCATTCTCTAGCTTTAATCTATGTCTTACATTATAGATGTGTCTCTTGTATAGTCAGATTTTATTTATGTCTAATCAATTCTTACAAACTCTTGTGTTTAGTTAATTTACATGTATTGTAATTCATGGCATGATAGGAATCATTTCTACCATGATTATTTCAATTTGGGGTGCATTTCACATGAGGATTATTTTTTCCCTTGTATACTGGGTCAACTGAATGCTATTTATTTATTTTTCAACCCCTACTCAGTTGGAAGCTATGTCCTAGACTTCTAATTTAGAGGGAATTAACTTAGCATTTTTAACACGCATGTTTGACTTAATTAAGTGCAAGTTAGGTATCTTCACCCAAGGACCCTGGGATACTTGACTTTGACAGTCTTCCTCTTATTTTATTTTCATTCAGTATTGTTTCCGTATCTTTCAAATTATGCATTTTATGATGGCTTCATATTTCACGCTGGCAGTGTTTATTTGGATTTACTCACGCGTTTCTCAAATCCCTTCTAATTTCTTTAGCTTGGCGTTTATTTCAGTGAGGACCTGTCAGTAGTAAACTCTATTTTATTTTTTGGTGGTAAGAACAATGACGTCAAGACCCACCCTCTCAGCAAGCATTTAAGCGTCCGACACAGTGTTGTTATCTGTCAGCACGATGTTGCCCAGCAGAGCTCAAGAACTTAGTTGTCTTGTGTGACTGAAATCGACACCTGTTGAACAACAATTCCCTATTTCTCTCTCCCCGCCCCAACCAACAACCACGGTCTATTATTTGCTTCTCTAAGTCTGAAGACTTTAAGTACCTCCCATATGTGGATCCAGGCAGGACTCCTCTGTAACTGGCTTGTTTCACTCAGCGCAGTGTCCTCTGAGGTTTTCCGTAGGGTCACATTTTGCAGGATTACCTCTTTTTGAAGGCTGGTTAATATCCCACCATATGTATATACCGCATTTTTAATCCATTCGCCCATCAAAGCAGCCGGTGCATCCTATCAATATTTTTGGTCCAGACACATCATCCCTTCATCTTTTGCCCTTGAATGATGGCATATTCGCTAACTAAGGCCCATTTGAGTCTTATTTTTTTCCAGGCTTTGTATTATGCCTGTTGTCTTCTGACTTTTATGGTGTCGGCCTGATCGTGCTCCCTTGCCTGCAATCTGCTTATTTTTCTATCAGTGGACTTGACAGAGACCTCAACTTCTCTGAAGCCCCTCAACGCTGAGAGACCACTTTGCTTTGTTCCTCCCACCTTCTTTCTCTTCTCTCCAGAAAAAAAATGATCTCCAGGCAGGAAGCCAGGGGGGTTGTGGCACTTACCGGTGTGTTGCCTTCTCCTGGGGTCATAGCCCTACGCGGCCCATTGGCGATGTGTTTAAAAAAAATATCCAGTTTCATCTATTTTGTCCCATTTTCCAGTCGTTTACCATGGGTGAGTAAATCCAACCCTTTTCACCCTCACGGCCTCAACAAAGAAACCCGAGCCACTGAACTTTAACCCATTTTCCGCTTAGAAAAATAAAAGTGCAGATCGCCGCTGCATTCATTTAATTTTGCGTAAACACACTCTTGGAGGCTGAAGCAAATCCGACTGGTTTTCAACGTGAAAACGAAATATAAAAACTGTTCTTGGAATCATTTCTAAGCAGAACTTGTCTCTAATTCTCATGTAACAGAAATGCATATGACAATCAATATTTATTTATTTATTTATTTTGATTTGGAGTCTCCCTCTGTCGCCCAGGCTGGAGTGCAGTGGCACGCTCACGGCCACCGCAGCCCCGACCTGCTGGGCTCAAGTGATCCTTCTGCCTCAGCCCTCCAAGTAGCCGGCACTACAGGCGTGAGCTACCACGTCCAGCTTATTTATTATTATTATTATTTTGATTTATTGTAGAGACAAGGTCTCACCAAGTTGCCCTGGTTGGTCTCCAACTCAGGCAGTCCTCTTGCCTCGGCCTTCCAAAGTGCTGGGATGACAGGCTTGAGCCACCGCGCCTGGCCAATGATCAGTATTTAACATCACACATAGGAATGCTACTTTTCCTAAGATTTTCAGAGACTGGGAATTACTAAAAAAAAAAGAGAGAGAGAGAGAATTACTATACTTTGCAAATGGAAATACCACAACTAAAGAATGCTGTAAATAGAATGATGTCATTTGTTCCCAAAGACTCTTGACACACTAGAGCGATGTGAAAATAATAATAAAAGCGAGATATTTTGTGGCAAACTTTGAGGATGAAGTTAGGACTGTAATCTGCGAGTTATCTCGGGGTAAATGGGAAAAGGGTTCTTTCAACTTTTCATTTATAGGGATCTTACAGAGGGGGCCAAAAATGTATGCGCATTCTCAGAAAGGAAAAAACTGTGTTAAAATTGTAAAACCCAGCACATACCAATACCAAAAGATGAATACAAGTCACATTTGACTTCTGCCATTACAAGAGGTACTCACAGTGGTGACCATCAGTGTCCAGACACTTCTGATGATGGCAAACTAAATGTAATACATAGATCACGTCTCTTAAAATGTTTTTACATTTTGGGGCACCCCCGGTATTTGGTTCATCTTGAAATGTGACTGTTTTATCTCTATGGTGACTTGTCATTTTCTCATGTCTTCTGTTCCTTCTTGTAGCTTTTTGAACATTTAAGTCATATCATTTTATAGTTTCCACCAGAAAACATCAGTGCCGTTTGTTCAGGCTTCCAGCTCAAGCATGTCAACTCCACTCCCGAAAGAACAGTTCCTTTGGGTTTGTGATTTTTGATTGCAAGCTCATCCTCACTGAGACTTTATTTATGGAAATCATGGATGATCCTGAAGTCTCTCTGGTGAGGTTTTAGGTTTGATTCTTCTAGATGCCCCAGGGGTCACTGGCTCAGGCCCACTCTCTATGCAAATTTCTTGGTTTGAGAGTTTCCAGGCCTTAAATAGACACATTTCAATCTCAATGCAATTCACAGACAGACCTGTGTCTGTGGGCTCCAGCAGAGCCGTTTTTCTTCCCATTGGCTTTATTTTCACTTCCCTGAGCTGGTGTACACACCCACCTCCTATACCCTTTCCCTGAGAGGGGATCATGTGTGAACGCCAGCTTCCTGTGGGGGTCCTCAACTTCCACTGTCCTAGGGGGTCTGAACCCTCGTTTCTGGCCCTTTTGTGACAGTCGAGCACAGGTCCCTGGGTCACCATGACCGGTAAACCCTCCCAGCTCTGCTTCAGCCTCCCCTCACAAGCTTCCTGCGCTCAGTTTCAGTTCTTTCTTCCTTCCCACCCCGTGGGGGTTTCTCTCATTCCCTTGTGACCACGGGCTATGCATTCACAAGGGTACTTGTTGCAGTTTATACAACATTTCTGACCATTGCGAAGAGGAAGGATGTGGAGCGAATCTGTACTTCCACGTTGCTGAAAGCAAAAGTCTTTCATCTAAGATTCACTCTCTGCTCATCCTCATGAAGTAGGGGCAGTGAGCGCCCCATATTTACAGGTGAGGAAACTGATGCACAGAGAGGTTAGGTAACTAGACCCAAGGCCCACAGCTAGCAGAGGTAGAAAAAGTCAGGATCTGAACCCAGGTTGTCTGGTGCCAGAGTCCAGGTTTCTCACACTGGGCTTGCTGTTTCCAGGTGTGCCAGGTGCTGCCAGTGAGGGAGGCCAGGTAAGAGAAAGGATGTGGCTAGGTGTGGCTATGTCGCCAATGGAGATACAGGAGAAAGGACATACTACAGACAAGGAGAAGGCACTTCCTCTGGTCCTTTGTCCTATAATATTTGGGTCATACCAAAAACCGAGTTGTGTATCTGTGATTCAAATTTATTTATTTATTTATCCATTCATTCATTCATTCATTCATTCATTCATGTATTTTAGAGACAGGGTCTCGGTCTATTGCCCAAGCTGGAGTATAGTGGTATGCTCACAGCTTGCTGCAGCCTCCAACTCCTGGGTTCAAGCAATCCTCCCACCTCAGCTTCCCAAGCAGTTGAAACTACAGGTGTGCAACACCACACCTAGCTGATTTTTAAAAATATTTTGTAGAGGCCAGGCGCGGTGGCTCACATCTGGAATCTCAGTACTTTGGGAGGCAGAAGTGAGAGGATTGCCTGAGCCCAAGGGTTCAAGATCAGCCTGGACAACTTGGCAAGCCCTCATCTCTACAATAAATAAAGAAAATTAGCCGGGAGTGGTGGTGCATGCCTGTAGTTCCAGCTACTTGGAAGGCTGAGGTGGAAGGAACGCCTGAGCCCAGCAGGTCGAGGCTGCGGTGGCCATGAGCACATCCCTGCCCTCCAGCCTGGGTGACAAATTGAGACTCTAACTCTAAAAAAAATCAAATCAAATCAAAAGACCAGAACAGTCATTGTGGATGATAAAAAAAAAAGAAAAAATTAAATAAATATTTTGTAGAGACGAGGTCTCACTCTGTTACCCAGACCAGTCTCAAACTCCTGGGCTCCAGTGATCCTCCTGCCTCTGCTTTCCTAAGTGCTGGGACGACAGGTGTGATTCACTGCGCCTGGCTGCAATTCCAATTTAACTGGGCACCTTGTGTTTTTATTTGCTAAAGCTGGCACTCTGTTGCCGGCTGTAGTTGGGAGCCATCGGGCTGACGCCCTGCCAGGCTGTGGCATGCTTCCCAGCACTCTCAGACCTCACGTCTCAAGGCTCTGTGGCTGCCATCTGATAGAGGGGCCGGGGTGATCACCCACAGGCCATCCACCTAGGGCCACTGCCCTGCTTAACTCAAGCCACAGTCCCAGGTGCCTGTGGAAGGTTCCTGCCTGGAAGGGCCAGGACTTCACAATGGCTTTGTCCACAGCAGAGACTTCCCCCGGGGGACCCATCTGAGGACTGGGGACTCCTTGCCCCCTGTACAGAATGCAGGAAGAGCCCTAGATTTGGAGTAATTATGGGAATAACCCTACTGTTAAGAAAGGGAGGGCAGCTTCTCCGTTCATGTCCAAGTGTCAAAAGTGTATCCGCGACCGGGCTTGGTAGCTCAGCCTGTAATCCCGTGCCGTGGGAGGCCAAGGTGAGTGAATTGCCTGAGCCCGCAGGTTCAAGACCTGCCTGGGCAACTTGGCGAGACCTCATCTCTACAATAAAAATCAAAAAATTAGCTGGGCGTGGTAGCACACGCCTATAGTTCCAGCTCCTTGAAAGGCTGAGGGGGAAGGATCGCTGGAGCCCAGCAGATCAAGGCTGTGGTGGCCGGGAGCGGCCACTGCACTCCAGTCTGGGCAACTGAGTGAGACTCCAACTCAAAAAAAAAGTGTATCTGCTTTGGCTTCTGGGAACTTAGTGGGAGGAAATATTCCAACTAGGTACAAAGATGACACGTTCAGGGATATACACCCCAGCTAAGACTATGGCACTAGAACACTAGCAACAGTCTACATGCCCGTTGGTCCTGATTAAATCAAGCCACTGTAGGAGGAGTCTTGAGCAATCTTTAAAAATGACCTGTGGGCTGGGCCAGGTGGCTCAATCCTGTCATCCCAGCACTTTGGGAGGCTGCGGTGAGGGGATTGCCTGAGCCCACAGGTTCGAGAACAGCCTGGCAGGACCTCGTCTCTACAACAAATCAAAAAATTAGCTGGGCATGGTAGTGCACGCCTGTCCTTTCAGCTACTTGGAAGACTGAGGCAGAAGGATCGCCGGAGCCCAGCAGGTCGAGGCTGCAGTGGCCGGGAGCGGCCACTGCACTCCAGTCTGGGCAACAGAGTGAGACTTCAACTCAAAAAAAAAAAAATGACCTTGTGAATCTCTGTGTGTGGTCAGGGGAAGATATCCGTGATCTGATTTTGAATGAAGACCATCTGCCTGGACTCTCTTGCAGCTACTAGGCATAGCCATATTACATATAGGAGAAGAAAAAAATAAAAGAAAGGAAAAGAAAAAAAAGGAGGAAGAAAGGAGAAACAGACATATAGCTTTCCGAAATCTTCCTTGAAAGGCAAGTTGCACGTGCCTTCTTTGCCCTTGGATGGGATGCCTGGAGATCCAGCTGCCATTCTGGACCAGAAGGCAAGAACCTCCAAGATGATGGCTCAGGGAACAGTCAGGAGCTTCCGTCTCTGAAGGATTCGTAGGGCAGGACCCCTTCCCATCCCATTTCTAGACTTTCCCATGAGAGGGAAACCTGCCACTATCATGTCCACCACTGCCATCTGGAGAGATGTCTGTTACTAACACTTGAACCTGATCTTGACATATGTAAGTAGCTATGTTTGCAGGCAAGATGGCTGAGGATTTAAAGGTACTTTTTGGATTGATTTTGGGGGAATTTTTTTGTATTTTTATCTTGACATGCCTTTAAAAAAAATTCAATTCCACAGCAAATAAGAAAGAAAGAAAGAAGTCTGACAAATACTCAGCTCTTATTTCAAGCCAGCTGGAATTCTGAAGGTTTTTTTTTCTTTTTTTTTTTTTTGAGTCAGAGTCCCACTCCGTCACCCAGACTGAAGGGCAGTGGCACACTTCCAGCCACCACAGCCTCGACCCGCTGGGTTCCAGCGATCCTTCCACCTCAGTCCTCCAAGTAGCAAGAACTACAGGCGCATGTTACCACGCCTGGCTAATTTTTGATTTATTGTGGAGACAAGGTTTCGCCAAGTTGCCTGGGCGGGTCTTGAACTGAAGACTTTTTATGAGCGATCTCATTTAGTCCTTGCGATAGCCCTGTGGGGTATGTTATTATCCCCATTTTACAGAGGGGGCAGCTGTGGCTCAGAGAGGTCGAGTCACTCATCTACGGTCACTCAGCGAGTGGGCAGCCGGTCCCAGAATCCACGATCTTGAGCACGCATCTGTCCTGCCTCAGCCCACCCTGGCCTCTCCTCTTCTGCTGTCCCAGACTCTTCCCTGGGGCTGCCCTGGAAGGCACCGGGAGTCTGGGCTGCCTTAGCTGAGGGCGCAGGCGTGGCGTCGACCGCACGCACTTCCCTCTTCTCACATTCCACAAGGGCCTCTGAGCGGCCACCACACGTCCGGCACTGGGGAAGGGAGGCCCGGCCTCCCCTCGGGGGCACTCGGTCTCGTGGGGCAGACAGCCCTGGGCATCTGTGTGGCATCGCAGCTCCTGCAGAAGAGGGCCTGGGGGCTGCGGGGAGACGCCAGCTCGGGAAACCAGGGGAGGCTTCCTGGAGGTGGCACGGGAGCTGGGACCTTAGGCAGGAGTGGGAGCTGCCGGGGTGAGGTGGGGGAGGGAAGAGCTGCCAGGTGGGGGATGGAACGTGCAAAGGCCCTGGGGCAGGAGAAGCCTTCCCAGCGCCCCAGACACACCCCCCCATTCCAAACCCACACAGTCCTCCCCCCCCACCCGAGAGACAGACAGGTCATCCGTGCTTCTGGGCAGAAGTCGCTCGCCGGGAGCCCTGACCCATCTGCAGAGAGAGGGGCCAGGGGAGCGCCCCCAGTCCTCCACCCACGGGGCCTCCCACCAGCACCAGGGGCCTCCGAGCGGGGGCTGGAGGTTCGCCCTCCGAGCTCAGCTGCCTCGGCCCAGACACATGGGGGGCACAAACGTCCCTTTCTTCAGGGAAAACGTGGAGGCCCTGGAGGGGCGGGCAGGGCTGGCCAGGGCTCACAGCTCGGACAGCAGCCCCCCCGGTGGGTGTGGTCAGTCCCGAGGCGAGGGCAACGCCAGTGGGGCACCAGTCAGCCCCGTCTCCCCATCCTGGCTACATTAAAACACGCGCGCACACATGTGTGCACACACGTGTACATATGTGCGCGCACACGTGTACACGTGTGCACATCCATTTGCGTGCATGTGTGTGTACACATGTGGACACGCGCACACGTGTGCGTGCTGCACACATGCTCACAAACACACTGGCACATGTTAAGACACACATGCACACACATGCAGCGCATATCTATGCACACACTCGCACACATGCATGCACACATATGCACACACACGTAGCTACGTGTGTGTATGTGGGCACATATGCATACACACGTGCACGATGCACACATTCACACATGTTCACACATGTATACACACACGTGAAGGCACGTGAACGTACACACATTAAGATGGTGGACACCTACACACACTCACAACATGCATGCACACGCATGTACACACATGCCTGAGCATGTGTAGGAACACACGTGTGCACACACATGTGTATATGTGGACCCATATACACACGCACAAAATGCTCGGCCACATGCATGCACACTTGAAGGTGCACACATGCACACACCCTTATGCTGATGCCTCAGGGGATCCTGGCTGGTGCGAGCTGTGGGCAGCAGGTCTGCAGGGAGGGGTCCGAATCCCTGCCCCGCCCCCCTCCGTGTCCCCTCCAGCAAGCGCCCTCTCCCTCCGCGGGACTCCGTCCCCGCCACAGCTCGGGCGCCGCACAGCGCTGCCTCCCGGGTGGCTCCTGGGCAAAGCTCCCGCGCGCCCAGCTCTTGGTGCCGAGGCCCGGTGCAAGGGACAGCTCGGGAGCAGGTCATCCTGCCCTGTGACCAGGCCCGGCGCCCACGGGGTCGATGCCCCTCGAGGCGGCCGGAGCCCTGCCTGCCCTGCGGCCCTGGACCGGCCGGAGGAGCCGGGCTGGGTGAGGGCGCAGCGCTGGGCCGGTGGACGCAGCTCGAGCCAGCTCCCAGCCCTCCCGCCGTGGGGCTGCCCATGCCCGGAGGCCGCTTCTTGACCCCCAGACCCGAAGCCCTCCCGGATCCTCTGCCCACCTGGGGTCTCGGGCCGCCCAAGCAGGGGCCTCCGAGGCTGAGCTGGCTTTGGGAGGCCTTGGCATGACCTGAAGCCCCTTTGGGCCCAAGTGGTCCCTAACTCCACGGATTCTTGTTTTAAAATGTCACTCACGTCTGTCACCCTCATCCTACCCCAGTTCAACTCTCACATCAACTGCGGCATCCTAATTGGGGCCATGCTGCCCGAACTTCCTGAAACACCGTGGGAGCTGCCCCTTCACCCTCCCTCTCAACCTTGCCATGGCTCCCTATTGCCCGCGGTCTAAATGCCAACTCCATATACAAGGAAACTCACGACAGGGGCCCTGCCCACCTCTGCTGCCTCGGAGGGAAGGGCCGGGGCATCTGCCCACCTGTCGGGTTTCTCTGATACTCAGATACCCACCGCCCCCCAAGGGCAGGGGACAGAGTGAGAGAGTGAGGGGGCGAGACTTTCGGTCTGCTCCCAGCAGCAGTTTCAAAAGAGTTTGTTTTCTCTCAAAACAGAATCTATCGAGCGAGCGTCCGGCCGCCCAGTGGGTCTGGGGCCAGAGGCGAGGGGAGTGCCGTGGGCGCCGGGCATCTCCGTGACATCACGGCGGGCCAGTGGCCGCGGGGGCTTGGCCTGACCGCGGGTGACAGGCGGCACGAACGCCTCCCAGGCAGGCCCGGGGTCCCGGCCTGGTCCGCCCAGCTGAGTACCCAGAGCTCCCGGTGGCCGCTGTCCATCTCAGGGGCCGTCGTGAGGGCAAAGACGTCTGTGCCTGCCCGGTCTCCGCCGGGGACCCTGGGGCGCTTCCGACCAGTCCACCCACCTGTCCTCCCGCTCCGACGTGGAGGTCCTGGGGCGGGGAGAGAGTGAGACGGCCTCTCAACTGGAGGCTGGGCCGGCCTCCGACCTTGGGAATGGTTTCCCTCTTTCTAAAAAAATTTTATAGCTGGGCTCGTTGACTCAGCCTGTAATCCCGCGCTTTGGGAGGCCGAGGTGAGTGGATCGCCTGAGCCCGCAGGGTCGAGATCTGCTTGGGAAACTTGGCGAGACCTCGTCTCTACAATAAATCAAAAACTAGCCGGGCGTGGTAGCGCGCACCTGTAGTTCCGGCTACTTGGAAGCTGAGGCAGAAGGATCGCCGGAGCCCAGCGGGTCGAGGCTGCGGTGGCCGGGAGCGGCCACTGCCCTCCAGCCTGGGCGACAGAGTGAGACTCCAACGCAAAAAAAAAAAAGAGAATGGACTCATGGGCCCCGACCGTCCGGGTCCCTTGGTTACGCGGCCGGTGACGAGAGGATGCCGAGGGGCTCGGTGCTTCCAGGCGGGAGCTGCCCCCCGGACCTGATCCCGACGCAGCCAACCTCGTAGTGGAATTCGGCAACCGATCCCAAGGGATCTCGCCACCAGCCCAGAGAGCAAGCCGCAGGCCACCAGGGCCCCACGCACAGCTGGTTCTGGGCTCTCCAGACCCAGCCCGGGACCCAGCCTGGGACAAGCGGTCCATGCAGGACCAGAGTCTGGACCCGGGCGGGCCTTTGGGAGGCACAAGGTGAGCAAAGAGTCCTGGCTGGACAGGGTGCCGTGGGCTCCACCCACCTCGGGACCCCAGGCCCCCATGCTCCTCCCAGTCAGGGTTCCTCCCGGCTTTCTTGGGATATAATCCAGGCCTGATGCGATTCACCCATCAGGGGTCTTGAACTCCTGGCCTCAGGCGATCCTCCCTCCTTGGCCTCCCAAAGTGCTGGGATGACAGGCGTGAGCCACCGCACCCGTCCGTGGCCAGTCGTGCATCCAACCCCAGAGTCCACGCTGGAACTTCTTCACTGCCCCAGAAGGAGCCCCTCCCGGCCGTCACCCCAAAGCCCCCGTTCCCCACCCGTCCCAGGCCTGGTACACACCCATCCGCGTTCTTTCTCCACGTTTCACCCAATGGAATCCCACAACACGTGGTCCCTCACGCCCGGCCTCTTTCGCTTGGCGTGACGTTCTCAGGGTTCACCCGTGGGGTCGCGTGTGTCCAAAGTCCATCCCGTGGGTGGACAGACCACGTTTTGTTTGTCTGTCCACCCGCTGGGGGCCTCGGGGCCGTTGGCATTCTCTGACTTGGGGCCGTGGGCACGCGCGTCTTGGGAGGACGTCTGCTCTCAACTCTTGGGGGAGACCGGGGCCTGGAGCCGGGGAGGTCCTGCCCTGACCTTTCGGGTCCCCGTGTGTGCCCCAAGACTGGGAAGGTGACAGGGCGGGCGTCAGAGAAGCCCGGGCTCCCGCTCCAGGGCCACCGTCTGCAAGCTGGTGGCCGTGGGCCTATCCCTGGGGATATGACCCCTGTGGAGCAGCATGGCAGACACAGGTGTGTGTGTGTGTGTGTGTGTGTGTGTGTGTGGTGTGTGTGTGTGTGTGTGAGACAATTGCCACTGCAGGGGGCTCTTTGGCGAGCGGCTGGCACTACGATTCCCCCCCATGCCCCAGGTTGAGGGCAGGACGGAAAGGGACAAGGGGACCTGCCCGCCCCTGCCCACCTCACCCCTGCCCACCGGACCCGTGCCCCGCCATATCCCTGCTGACCTCGCCCCTGCCCACCGGACCCGTGCCCCGCCATATCCCTGCTGACCTCGCCCCTGCCCACCGGACCCGTGCCCCGCCATATCCCTGCTGACCTCGCCCCTGCCCACCGGACCCGTGCCCCGCCATATCCCTGCTGACCTCGCCCTGCCCACCGGACCCGTGCCCCGCCATATCCCTGCTGACCTCGCCCTTGCCACCGGACCCGTGCCCGCCATATCCCTGCCGACCTCGCCCCTGCCACGGACCTGCCCCGCCATATCCCTGCCCACCTCGCCCCTGCCCACCGGACCCGTGCCCCGCCATATCCCTGCTGACCTCGCCCCTGCTGCCCCCGTGCCACCGTGGAGCTTGCTCCTGACCTCTCGGGGCCGGCCTGGGCTGGGACACCCGCCCTCCACCCCGCCTCAACCCAAAGTCTCCCCCCGTGGCCGCGGGTCCCCTGGGGAGGGGTCACAGGGCCCTCACGTGCCCCCGCGTCCACGGCAGCGGCCAGGCCTGACCACGAGCAGCCCAGGACCCCTGGGGGGGCTGCAGCTGCCCCTGGCGGGGGGGGTTCCTCAGAGGGAGAGGCTGAGCCCCTCCCATCGGCGACTCGCCCTGACGCAGGCTCCTGCTCCAACCCCGGGTCACCTCTCCTCGCCACGATTCCAAGTGACCTTAGCCCCGCTGCGTCGTTGGAAGGGACGTCGGCCTGTGTGGGTGGCAGTTGGTATGTGCCCCCAGGGTCCTCGGCGCCTGTCAAAGGGCCGCGTGGCCGCCGGGCGCCCCTGCCCTGACCCCGGGCCACCTTGGGCACAAACTCACCTAGGCCTCTTAGTCCCCACACGGTCCCCATGGGGCAGATGCTATCACAATCACACCCATGTCACAGTAGGGGAAACCGAGGCACGGAGGGGGGAAGAAACTTTGTCCAGGACATACATGGGGCAACTCAGAGTCTGCTTGCACTTAGGGACCCCCGATGGGCCCTCACCACCCAGAACAACTCCGGGACCCCAGCTCCCTGTACACCCCCGCGTGGGACAGGGCTTCACGCCCCTACAGGGCCAGCTAAAAGACAGAACTCAGCAAGGGGCAGTGCCCGGTCCCAGCAGCAGCCAGGGTCAAGTCCAGGTAGTGGGCTTTCTCTGGCATCCGAGGAGAGGCTGGGGGGATCAAGCAGGGGAGGGGGGATGCCCTGTACCCGGTGGGAGTGAGATTCCCACATCTGCAACCCGCAGGGTCCCTACAGCCTCAGACCTGGATCCAGCAGCCCCCGGCTCCATCTTGTCCTCACTGCATGACCCGGGACGCGTCTCTGAGAAGCGGTTCCCTTCTCTATCGAATGGCAAAACCCATCGCTGGAATGATTTATTGGTCAATATCAGGTATCTGTCATGAGCCAGAGTTGTGAGCTGACCGTTTGCTGAGCCCTGTGCTGGGTTTGAATACCAAGGTCTCCGCTCAGCCTGAAATGTGAGTCCTGATCAGATGCCAGAGCTGACACTCATAATTGCCACCTCCTGCCGCGATGACAATTTGACAGCTGCCATCCATTGGGCTCTGGCTCCGGAAGGCAGCAGGCTGTGATGTCCCGCTTGAGCCTCATGACAACCCTCTGAGTAAGGACCGTGATCCTAATCTCTGCTTCACAGAAGAGGAAGCTCCAGCTCAGAGAGAGTGAGTCACTTGCCCAAGGTCACACAGCTGGTTTACAGCAGAGCTGGGCCTGTGAGACTCCAGGAGATACGCTTGTGACCGGTCTGCTCTCTGATGCCTCCTAAAATGCCCAGTCTGGCGCCCTAAACTGGAAACAGCCCAGCTGTCCATCAGCAGAGGAATAGATCGATGACACACTGTGGTATGTTTGTACAATGTGGTGTTACTCAGCAATGAAAAAAGGAGCCATCTCTACCTTCAACAGCATGGCATAATATCTGTTACAGATATTATGTTTTGTTTTGTTTTGTTTTTGAGTTGGAGTCTCACTCCATCGTCCAGGCTGGAGGGCAGTGGCACGCTCACGGCCACCCCAGCATCGACGTGTTGGGCTCCAGCAATCCTTCTGCCTCAGCCTTCCAAGTAGCCAGAACTACAGGCACATGCCACCAAGCCCAGTTCATTTTCTGGTTTATTGTAGAGACAAGGTTTCACCATGTTGCCCAGGCTGGTCTTGAACCCCTGGGATCAGACAATCCTCTCACCTAAGCCTCCCAAAGTGCTGGGATGACAGGTGTGAGCCACCGCACCGAACCCCAGAAAGTATTTTTTTTTTTGAGTTGGAGTTTCACTCTGTTGCCCAGGCTGGATTGCAATGGCATGCTCCCGGCCACCGCAGCCTCAACCTGCTGGTCCCCGACTATCCTTACACCTCAGCCTTCCAAGTAGCCGAAACTACAGGCGCGCGCTACCGCACCCAGCTCATTTTTTATTTATTGTAGAGATGAGGTCTTGCCAAGTTGCCCAGGCTGGTCTCAAACCTGCAGGCTCAGGCAATCCACTCGCCTCGGCCTCCCAAAGTCCTAGGATTTACAGGCTGAGCCACCAAGCCCGACCCAGATATTATGTTTTAGGGAAAGAAGCCGGGCGTTGAAAAACACATACTGCCAGCCTGGTCAACCTAGCGAGACCTCACCTCTACAAAAATAAAAATAAAGAGTCCCAGCTACTTGGGAGGCTGAGGTGGGAGGATCGTCTGAGCCCAGGAGGTCAAGGTTGCAGTGAGCCATGAGCGTGCCGCTGTACTCCAGTCTGGGCAACACAGTGAGACATCGCCTCAAAAACAAAACAAAATAAAAACACAAAAACTATGGCTCTGTTTAGAGGACATTGAGAAATGGGCAAAACTGACCAATGGTTAATTAAGTCGAAACATCAATTACCTGCCTCGGCTGAGAATTCCAGAGGGATTAGAAACGCTCTACACACTGACCGAGGTGGTCTTGAGGGCTGATTTTGTGGGTCCCCTTGGCGGGTCATGGGATGATTTCTGGGTGCGTCTGCGAGGGCGTTTCCAGGGAGACCAGCATTTGAACTGGCGGACTGAGAAGGAAATAGGCCCTCACCAGTATTCGTGCCGTATAAACAGAACCATACAACTTTTGTTTGTTTGCTTGTTTGTTTTATTTTTGAGGTGGGGTCTCACTGTGTCACCCAGGCTGGAGCGCAGTGGCACGCTCCTGGCTCACTGCAACCTTGGCCTTCTGGGCTCAGACGATCCTCCTACCTCAGCCTCCCAAGCAGCTGGGACTCATTTTTCCTTTTTTTTTTTTTTTTTTGACAGAGATGAGGTCTCACTAGGTTGTTCAGGCTGGCAGTATGTATTGTTCGATGCTTGCATTCTTTCCATAAAACATAATATCCCAATTCCCTGAGGACCCGAATAGAACAAAATGGCGGAGGAGGGTTGAGTGAATTCTGCCTGCTTCTTGAGTTGCACAGTGAGGTCCTGCACTCGGTACTCCTGGCGCTCAGGCCTTTCGATCTGGGCCAAAATCTACACCATTGGCTCTCTGGTCTTCCAATGACACCGCTGGCTTTCCCGAGGCTCCAGCTGGCAGAAGGTAGCTGGTGGGACTTCTCAGCTTCCATAATCCTACGACCCAGCATCTTGCAATAAATATAAATTTACCTGCATCTCCCACTGGTTCTGCTTTGCTGGAGATAATAAGTCAAAACATCAGTTACCTGAGAGTGGACCCTGCCATGGCTCAGAATTTTGGAGGGTCTAGAAACGCTCTACACGTTGATCAAGGTGGTCGTGAGGGCTGATTTTGTGGTTCACCTTGGCTGGGACATAGGATGCCCAGAGAGCTGGTTAAGCTTGATTTCTGAGTGTGTCTGTGAGGGTGTTTTCAGGAAGACCTAATGATCACTGTGGTGGTCAGTGGATACAATGCATGTATGAGTTGATTTACTGCTAAACCAAAAACATCAATGTTCTTCAGAGGACTTTAACAGAATGTGGCGTCTACGGAACGTAGCATTAAGATTGCCTGTGATGCAATCCAAAATTATTTGACATATGCAGAAACAGGAAAAGGTGGCCCATTCTCAATGATAAAACAATTAACAGATGCAAACACCAAGATGACTCAGACACGGAAATGATTGGACAGGGGATTTTTTAAAACAATTTTTTTTTGAGTTGGAGTCTCACTCTGTCACCGAGACTGGAGTGCAGTGGCGTGCTCCTGGCCACCACAGCCTCTACCTGTTGGGCTCTGGCGATCCTTCTGCCTCAGCCTTCCAAGTAGCCGGAACTACAGGCACGCACTACTATGCCCAGCTAATTTTTGATTTATTGTAGTGGCAAGGTCTCGCCAAGTTGCCCGGGTGGGTCTCGAACCCGTGGGCTCAGGCAATCCACTCGCCTCGGCCTCCCAAAGTCCTAGGATGACAGGCTGAGCCACCGAACCCAGCCATGGACAGAGGACTTTAAAGTCTCTGCTTCAGTCTCCTCGATGAGATCAAGGAAAACATATTTGAAATGAACAAGCAGATAGGAAATCTTGGCATAGAAAGCGTTAAAAGAGGAGGCTGAAATTTTAGAAATAAAAATATCAAAAGTGTTTACAAATCACCGGATGGACTCAGAGACGACAGAGGCAAAAGTCACTGACCTCACAGATCTGTCAAAAGGATCCAATTAGAAGAACTCGGAGGATAAGAGACCAAGAAAGAAAAGGAAGAGGAGTCTGTGAGATCACATCAAAAGATCTAACTCATCATAACTGTAGTCAAGAGGGGGAGATGAGAGAGATGGGAACAGAAACATCTTTGAAGAAATAATGGCTCAAAATCTTTCATATTGAGATAAAGACATAGATTTACAGGTTCAAGAAGCTCAGAGAACCCCAGACAGGATCGATTTTTTAAAAAAAAAAACATGCATGGGCACATTGTGAGCACATTGATGAAAAACAATGACAAAGAAAGCATCACGATAGCAGCTAGAGAAAAAAGACACCTGTCTAGCAGAGAGAAATCATTCAGAGGACCTCAGACTTCTTATTAAAAGCCACGGAACCAGGTGAGGTGGCTCATACCTCTAATCCCAGCACTTTGGGAGGCAGAGGTGGGAGGATCCCTGGAGCCCAGGAGTTTGAGACCAGTCTGGGCAACATAGAGAGATCCCATCTCTACAAAAATCAAAAAATTAGCTGAGCGTGGTGGTGCGTGCTTGTAGTCCCTGCTGCTCAGAAGACTGAGAAGGGAGGATGGCTTGAGCCCAAGAGTTTGTGGCTACAATGAGCCAGGATGGTGGCACCACACTCCAGCCTGGGCGACAGAGTGAGACCCCGAAAGGAAAGAAGGAAGGAAGAAGAGGCCCAGAAGAGAGTGGAACAATACATTTAAAGGGCTGACAGGGTTGGGGATGGTTGCTCTGTAAACTCAGAATTTGATTCCACTGAAAATATTTTTTTCTCTTAGGTTCTTTAAAATGCAGATGAATGTTTAAAGCAAACATGTTACCATTGGTGGGGTTTTGTGAGTTGCTCAGGTTGGTCTCGAACTCGCGGGCTCAGGCAATCCTCACCTCGACCTCCCAAAGTGGCAACTATGAAATTAAAAATGGGGGTTGGCAAAGGGACCTATATATTTGCAAGTTTTCTGTATTTTACATGAAGTGGCACAATCATTATTCCAATTAGACTGAGAAGGGTTAGGCATGTATATTTTAATTCCTAGAGTAGCCATACTCCAAGGAATTATAGCCCAAAAGCCAATGGATGAATGAGCATAGAATATTCAAAAATATTCAGACAATTCAACAATTCATGCAGAGAGGGAAGAAGCAGCCAAAAAAAGAGAAGAGCTCAACATTAAAGGTTAATATTCTAAGTGCTCCAATGAAAAGTGAGAGAGTGACAATGTGGATTTAAAAAGGCAAGACACAATTATGCACCACCTGAAAGAGGTTTATTTTGAAGACACAGATAAGTTGAAAGTAAATAAATGTAATATTAATTGATACTGATATTAGTAATACATTTGAAGACAAAGTATTACCAGAGAGAAAGAGAGACACTTGGAGAAAACGGAGAACTAATCAGAAAGGCATACAAGTATAAATTTTTACATGTCTAGTAATAGAGCCTCAAAACACAAAAGATAAACTGATGGAGTGAAAGGAAGAGATATATGAGGGGGGAACCCAATAAAACCTGAAGTTTATTTATAAACATTGTGGACCAGCCGGGCTCGGTGGCTCAGCCTGTCATCCCAGCACTTTGGGAGGCCGAGGCGAGTGGATTGCCTGAGCCCACAGTTTCGAGACCCGCCCGGGCAACTTGGCGAGCCCTCATCTCTACAATAAATCAAAAATCAGCCGGGCGTGGTAGCGCGTGCCTGTAGTTCCAGCTACTTGGAAGGCTGAGGCGGAAGGATCGCCGGAGCCCAGCAGGTCGAGGCTGGGGTGGCCATGAGCGTGCCACTGCACTCCAGCCTGGGCGAAGGAGTGAGACTTCAACTGAAAAAAAAAAAAAGTTTGGGCCGGGCGCGGTGAGGACTTTTTTAATCCAGGGAAACAAAAACAAATGTTGTTCAGGGCATGATCAGGTGAAGAGAGAGGGGAGGGTACAGGAGTCATGCTGTTGTTGGTCAAAATCTGCTGAACGCTCAGCGTGGTGCGGGCAGGGGTGCTCGTAAATCACCCATCTTGAGATGCACAGACTTGTGGAAAGAATCTCCAAAAAATTTCACTGAAGCTGAACGCAGCCTCTCCCGTCAACGCCGGCTGGTCCACGGATGCCGATGGGTTCCTAGGACACTCACCTGTACCTGTACTCCGAGGGGCCCTCCAAAAGATAATTCTGGGTTTCAGGGGTCCCCCCCATACATAAATCTCATAATCATAAAGGGAAATGTTAATAGCCCTCTCTGAGTAATTAAAAGAACAAATATACAAAAAAAAAAAAAAAACAGTAAGGTTATAGAAGGTCCAAACAACACAACTGGTCACTTTGATGTGACTGCTGATTTCGAAGACACTGCGCCCCACACCTGCAGGCACCCTGCTGTTCCCAAGGGCACAAGGACATTCACCAGGTACACCAGATGCTGGACCAGCAGACAAGTCTCAGGACATTTAAAAGAACGTAAGTCCCACAGTGAGTCCCCTGACAACGACTGAATCGAGTTAAAAATCAGTAGCAGGAAGACAACTAGGAAAACCCCCAAACCTCCATAAATGATTCACAAGTCTACACATGACTCATGAATTCAAGATGAAATCACAAAGGAAACCAGGACATCACGGGAAGGGAATGACAAAGTGTCAAAAATTCGTGGAATGCAGCCCAAGCAGAGCTCAGAGGGAAACTCAGAATTTTAAATACTTATACTAGAAAGCAAGAACAATCTAAGATCAAGTACCTAAGTATCCAACCGGGGAAGCTATAAAGAGAAAAGCAAAGTCAAGTCAAGTTAAGAAGAATGCAAGGCCGGGTGCAGCGACTCAAGCCTGTCATTCCAGCACTCCGGGAGGCTCAGGTGAGAGGATTGCCTGAGTCCGCAGGTTCGAGACCAGCCTGGGCAACCTGGTGAGACCTCCTCTCTACCGTGGATCAAAAAATGAGCCGGGCATGGTAGCGTGTACCTGTAGTTCTGGCTACTTGGAAGGCTGAGGCAGAAAGATTGTTGAAGCCCAACAGGTCGACATGGGGTGGCTGTGAGTGTGCCACTGCACTCCAACCTGGCCAATGGATTGGGACTCCCACTCAAAAAAAATAGAAGGCTGGAAATAATACAATAAGAGCAGAAATCAATGGATCAGAAGACAGGCAAAAGAGAAAAAAACAAGCCAAAAACTGATCTTTTGAGATCAGCAAAAATTGCTAAACTCTTAGGCAGACTCAGAGAAGACAGCCACCAATATCGGAGATCGAAAGAGTATTATTGCCACAGATGCGACCGAATTTTAAAGGATACCATGAACATCTTTATATCAAAAATCTGACAACTTAAATGGAAAAATTTCCTGGAGAATTAAAAAAAAATACAAGATAACACAGAATATCTTGAAAGCTCTACATCTGTTTAAGAAACTTAATTCATTCTACTAAATTAAAAAAACACTTTCAGAAAAGAAAATCCTGAGCAAGACTGTTTTACTGGTTAACTTGGTCAAACATTCAAGGAAGAAATAAAGTGATCTTAATAAATTTTTTCAGGAAATGAAGGAAGAAGGTCATTGCCCAACTCATTTTATAAAGACAGCCTAACCCTGATACAAAAACCTGGCAAAGACGTTTAAGATCAGAAAATTGTAGATCAACCTTTCTCATGAATATGGACACAAAGATCCTCTAAAAGATTAGCAAGACACATCCCACAATGTAAGATAATAATAATAATAATAATAATAATAATAATAATATATTAGGACTAAGTAGGGTTTAAGCCAGGAACATAAGACTGGCTAAACATTCGAAAATAAATCAAGGCTGGGCTCAGTGGCTCAGCCTGTAATCCCAGTGCTTTGGGAGGCCGAGATGAGTGGATTGCCTGAGCCCGTGGGCTCAAGACCCGCCTGGGCAACTTGGCGAGACCTCATCTCTACAATAAATCAAAAATTAGCCGGGCGTGGTAGCGCGCACCTGTAGCTCTAGCTACTTGAAAGGCTGAGGCAGAAGGATCGCCGGAGCCCAGCGGGTCGAGGCTGTGGTGGCCAGGAGCGGCCACTGCACTCCAGTCTGGGCGACAGAGTGAGGCTCCAACTCAAAAAAAAAAGAAAAGAAATCAATATAATTTACTATATTAACCAAATAAGGGAGATAAAGCTTATGAATACTTAAAGAGATATAGAAAAGACACTTTATCAGATCTCATGCCCATTTATACTTTAAAAAATTCCAACAAACCAAGAACAGTAAGGGAAATTCTCAAATGGATAAAGGCCATCTACAGCAAAGCCACAGCCAATATTATAATTCATATAAGGGGAATTTTTCCCCCTTAAAATCAAGGACAAGGTATATGTGTCCACCAGCTTTGACTATATTTAGTCAACAATGTCCTGGCAATCCTAGCCATTGCAATAAGGCAAGAAAAAATTAAGAGAGACAGAAGAAAAAGGAGGAGGAGGAGGAGAGAGCTATAAAAGTACTAAAAATTGAAAAGGAAGAAATAAAAGTGTTCCTATTTACATCTGTCATGAGTATTTACATAGAAATTGCCAGGAAACCTACAAATAACCATTATAACCATTAAGTGATCTCAGCAGAGTCACAGGATACAAAGTCACTATATCAAAATTAATAATGTTCTTATACAATAGCAGCAAACAGTCAAAGAATTCTTAAAAATTAAAACTTCATCTACAGTAGCCCCAACCACTCTTCCCATGAAATACTCAGAAATAGTCTAATCGAAGAACCAAGACTCTATCCTGAAAAACTGCAAAACATTGCTGAGAGAAATTTAAGATCTGCATAAATGAAGAGATGTATCATAGTCATAAATTGGAAGACTCAAGGTGAAGACGGCAGTTGCTCACAAATGTACCTGTAGGTTCAACACAATCCTGATAAAAATTGATGAGCTGATTCTACAATTTAGATAGAAATACAAAGAACCTAACATGATGGCCAACGTTTCTAGAAAAGAAGAAAGAAGTTGGAGGGCTTCTGTGACTTCAAGGCACACGGAAACCAAGGCAGCTTAGCCTTGGTGTAAGGACAGACTCTTAGATCAAGGGAACAGAATGGAGAACCCAGAAACTGACCCCCACACATACGGCCGATTGGTTCTTGACCACGGCAGTTCAGGAGAGAGAGAGAAAAAAAGAAGTCTCTTCCAAAAAGGGTTTGGACCCATTGACTTTCCGAATGGGGTGGGAGGGAGAACTGAAAGACCATAAGGCTCCCAGAGAAGAAAATATTTGCGACCTTGGAGAAGGCCAAGATTTCCTAGATGGAATACAGAAAGCACACATGAGGACTGGAAACAGTTGCAACATCCATCTTCATCAAGATTTAAAACGCTTGCTGTTAGCAAGACACCAGTAAGGAAATGAAAGCCCAGTGTATCCCTGGAAGATAATATTCATAGCACACATATCAGGCAAAGGCCTCGTCTTTGGAATATGCCAATAACCCTTACAACTCAATAAAATGGAGAGAGACCAGCAAAAATGGGCAAAAGATCGGCCTAAATACTTCGCTCAAGAAGACCTACAAATGGCCGAATGAAAAAAAACCTCCCGCGCCATTAGCCATGGTAGAAGTGTGGCTTGAAACAACAGAGAGACACCAGGTTGCACCCGTCTGGATGACTATGCATCAGACGGCACGTACCACGTGTGGACACGAAGACAGCTCACTTGTGTGTGGTGGGAGCTTACAATGTGTCCCATGACTTTGGACAAGCATGGCAGTTCCTTAGGAAGTGAAGCATGCCCGTGTCTTACGACCCAACTATTATTCCACTGGGACCTTCCTCTCTGGGAAATTAGGCTGCTTGGCAGGAGGGATCACGGGAGGGGACCCATCCCACGTCCAAGTAACAAGTGGGTCCCTCGGCGCCGACCCCGGGAAGGGAGAGTCATCGCCATGTCCTGAAATCACAGGGCTTCTCCAAGTTTGCGAGTCAATCAATGAACGAAGGGCAGTAGAGAGAAATGTGCAGGTTATCGGGGGTGGGAGGGGGGTTAGGATTCATCTTCAAGAAAGAAATATGTCCTCTGATTATATGCAAGTGTGGTGTGTCAGAAGGGGCTGGCTGGGAGGCCATAGGTTCCCATCTCTGCACTGGCAGTAGAGTCCAGAACGAGACCGGCTTCTTCAAAGGACCTGCCGGAGGGCCTTCCAGTCCCTCGGGGGCTGTAGGCTCAGGCCCCCTCAAGGACCAGGGCACAAGGCCTTGGCTGGTCGGCAGATGATGGTGGGAGGCTGGGGCCTGGGACTGGCCCCTGTCCAGAGGATGCAGGCGGTGGTCCACGCTAACCGGGCCCCTTTCTGTCACGTTCCCGGCCCCTCCTGCCCAGGACATAGCCCCTGGCCCCATGGTATCCAGCATAGCACTTGGGAATGTCAGAGCAAACCGTCCTCCCCTCTGCTACCTTCTGTGTTCCCTTGTCACGCCCCCAGGAAGAGACCCCCTGCCTGGATGGGACCCCCTTGGCTGCCTCTGGCCTCCTGTCCCACCCCCATCCCAGCTTCTACCCCCGCAGACAGCACAGACTCTCTCGCTGAGACTTTGTACATGCTGTTCCCTCTACCTGGACCATTCCTCCCTCTTCTTGTTCATTTCCTGTATCTATTCCCTCGAGCTGCTGCAACAAAGTAGCACAGAGCGGGCAGCTTCAGCAGTTGGTGCTTATCATCTCACTTTTTTTTTAGTCAGAGTCTCACTCCGTCGCCCAGGCTGGAGTGCAGTGGCACGCTCATGGTCACCCCAGCGTCGACCTGCTGGGCTCCGGCGATCCTTCCACCTCAGCCTTTCAAGTAGCCAGAACTACAGGCGTGAGCTACCATGCCTGGCTTATTTTTTGATTTATTATAGAGATGAGGTCTCACCAAGTTGCCCAGGCTGGTCTCGAACCCCTGGGCTCAGGCAATTCTCTCGCATCCGCCTCCCAAAATGCTGGAATGACAGGCTTGAGCCACCACACCCGGCCATCTCACATGTTTTGGAGGCTGGAATTCCAAGATCAAGGTGTGGGCAGGGTTGGTTCCCTCTGAGACCTCTCTCCTGGGCTTGCCCCAGTGTCTGGTCACATCGTACATTCTCTAAGCATCTGTCTGTGTGTCCCCTGGTTATAAAGTCACCAGTCAGAGTGCATTAGGGTCGACCCAAATAACTTCACCTTGACCTACTTACCTCTGTAAAAATCCTGTCCTTGGCTCGGTGACGTGGCTCACACCTGTCATTCCGGCACTCTGGGAGGCCGAGGCAGGAAGATCGCTTGAGCCCATGAGTTTGAGACCAGCCTGAGCAACAAGGCAAGATCCTGACTCTACAAAATTAATTTTAAAAATAAACAATTCAGCCGGGCTCGGTGGCTCAGCCCATCATCCCGCGCTTTGGGAGGCCGAGGTGAGTGGATTGCCTGAGCCCACAGGCTCGAGACCCGCCTGGGAAACTTGGTGAGACCTCATCTCTACAATAAATCAAAAATGATCCGGGCGTGGTAGCGCATGCCTGTAATTCCGGCTACTCGGAAGGCTAAGGTGGAAGGATCGCAGGAGCACAGCAGGTCGAGGCTGCGGTGGCCAGGAGTGGCCACTGCATCCAATCTGGGCGACAGAGTGAGACTCCAACTCAAAAAAAAAAAAAATGAGCATCTTCATTAATAGTTATGACAGCCGGGCTCGGTGGCTCAGCCTGTAATCCCGCACCTTTGGGAGGCTGAGGTGAGTGGATTGCCTGAGCCCGCGGGTTCGAGACCCGCCTGGGCAGCGAGACCTCATCTCTACAATAAATCAAAAAATCAGCCGGACGTGGTAGCGCAAGCCTGTAATTCCGGCTACTGGGAAGGCTGAGGCGGAAGGATCGCCGGAGCCCAGCAGGTCGAGGCTGCGGTGGCTGGGAGCAGCCACTGCGCTTCAGTCTGGGTGACAGAGTGAGACTCCAACTCAAAAAATAAAAATAAAAAAATAAAAAATAAAAAAAACAATTCGTAAAAATAAGACCTATCCTTCAATGAGGCCACATTCCGAGGTCCTGGAGGGCTAGGACTCCAGCATGTGAATGTGAGGGGACATAGTTCAGTCTCCAACAGGGCTGACTGCAGGGTCATTTTCCCAGAGAGTCTCTAGGTCACGACCCCCTGGGGACCATTTCCCATGTGGCTGTGCAAACCAGAAGCCTCACAGAGCACAGTGGCCTCACCCAGCAGAGGAGAAAAAGCCCGGTGTTCAGGGCAGGGAAGCTTCCAGAGGTTGTGGGGTAGGGAACCAGAGAGGACCATCTGTGGGGGGCAAGAACAGAAGCACCTTCGGGGTCCCCTACGAGTCCTCGACTGAGCCCTGGGGAAGATAAGGCCATGCGAGGGTTCTTAGCGCGGGTGCCTCTGTCAGGAAGGAAACGTGACTCAGGGTCTGAGCAGGGTGTGAGGGTCATGGAGGACCGCAGTCGGCCAGGGTCCACAGGCCACTTAAACACCCCAACATTAGCCAGGTGCCAGAAGGCACGCCTTGACCACCCGGGACGTAGTCTAAAGCAAAATCCTCCTAAGACGCACCCTGATCAAACCGACGTCAGCCCCTGATAAGACCTGCCGTGGGACCCACTGATAGGGTCTGGGCATGTGGCCCCTCCAAATCTCATGTGGAAGTGTGGCCCCCCCAAGGTTGGTGGTGGGGCCTGGTGGAGGAACTTGGGGCTGGGGTCGGAGCCCTCACCCCGGGCTTGGTTCTGTCCTCTCGGGAACGAGCGAGTTCTCACTCTATCCCTCCACACGCGGGTTCTTCAAAAAAGCGTGAGGCCTCCTGATCTTGCTCCCGCCCTCACCACGTGACACGCCTGCTCCCCTTACCCTCCGCCTTGAGGAAAACTTCCCAAGGCGTCCCCAGAAGCCCAGCAGATGCCGACACGCCCACCAAGTCAGAAAGGCCTTGGGAACAGCTCGGGCTCCCCACAAACCCACCAGCAAAACATTAAGCCAACTGTCTACAGGTTCAAGGCAGAAACCAACACCCTTCAGAGGAAGACAAGAGAAATGAGAGTCTACAATGTCTCATCCATAAAGTACCATCTACCACAACGACAAAAATAGAGAGTAGACATGGAAAAAAGAAACAGGACAATGTGACCCAGAGTCAAAAAGGAAACAGCCAACGAACCCACCAACAGAATATACTCAACTGTCTACAGGTTCAAGGCAGAAACCAACACCCTTCAGAGGAAGACAAGAGAAATGTCTCATCCACAAGGTGCCGTTTATGACAACAACAAAAAAAGAGAGTAGACACGGAAAAAGAAACAGGACAATGTGACCCAGAGTCAAAAAGAAAACAGCCAATAAAGACCAACCCCAAGAACTCATAGGCCGGTGAGCTCACAAGGACACAAAACCATCAACCACAAAATTTAAAAAATTAGTACATGGACTTGATTAAAATTAAAATCTAGCCAGAAGCAGCAGCTCGCACCTGTTATCCCAGCACTTTGGGAGGTCAAGGCTGGAGGATCGCTTGAGCCCAGGAGTTCAAAACCAACCTGAGCAACCTGGTGAGATCCCAGCTCTACAAAAAAAGAAAAAATTGAGTTGGGCCTGCTGGCCTTCCAGTAGTTCCAGCTGTAGGAGGCTGAGGCAGAAGGATCACCTGAGCCCAGGAGGTAGAGGCTGCTGTGAGTTATGATATCATACCACTGCATTCCAGCCTGGGCAGCAGAGAAAGACCCTGTCTCAAAAAAAAAAAACAACAACAACAACAACAAAATAAAAGCTTCTGCACTTCAAAAAACATGGCAAATCACAGACTCAGAGACAGTGTCTACAATGCACATCTCTGACTGAGGATTTTTATAAAGAATATCGTAAGAGCTCTCATCCTGCAATCATAAGATAAACGGCCCAATAAAATATGGGCAGAGGGTATAGATGAACATACACGCCACAAAGTAATATGCCTGCCTGGGCACTACACACAAGAAGTGCTGCACAGGGACCTTAGTCGTCACGGGAATGCAAACGAAAGCCACATGACTGCACACCCTCCAAGCGGGCTGCATTACAGATGGCCACACCAAGCCCTGGCGAGGGCACAGAGCCTAGAGTGCTGGGACATTGAGGGTGGGCACGGCAGACTGTCCACCCACTCCGACGTAACTCGGCAGCTCCCTAGAACGCTGAATGCAAGGGGGGCACCCAAAAAAACATGGAATTATTTTTGGGAGGGCTGGCCTCTTGAAGCTTAGGCTTCCCCCGCTAGGCGAGTGTTCTAGAAACCCATCAGCACCCATGGACCAGCTAGCATTGCTGGTCCCAAAAAACTCAGAATCACCTTCTGGAGGGCACCACTTTGTAATCCAGGCTTCTCCCCGGGTGAGTGTTCCAGGAACCCATCGGCATCCATGGACCAGCCGGTGTTGCCAAAAGAAGCCGCGCCCGGCTTCGGTGAACTTTTTCGGAGATTCTTTCAACGCGCTTGCCCATTTCGTGACGGGTGATTGACACATGCACCTGCCCACACCACGCTGAGTGTTCAGTTTTTGACCAAAACAGCCTGACCCCGTGACCCACCCTCCCTATTCACCCCATCTTGCCCTGAGTGGCTTTTTTTTTTCTTTCCCAGGATGAAAAAAAGTCCTCCAAGGGAAACATTTTGCCGACGTGGAAGAGGTGAAACAAAAAACGGCAGAAGCGCTCAAAGGCATCAATGCAAACAAGTTCAAAGACTGTTTTGAGCCGCAGGAAAAGCGTCTCCATGGGTGTCTTGCATCCAACAGAGAGGACTTTGAGGGTGACTGAAGTTCAAACATGGAAGAAAAAACACACGATTTTTTTTTTGAAGTTGGAGTCTCACTCCGTTGCCCAGGCTGGAGTGCCGTGGCATGCTCACGGCCACCCCAGCGTCCAACCTGCTGGGCTCCGGCAATCCTTCCACCTCAGCCTTCCAAGTAGCTGGAGCTACAGGCACACACCCCCACTCCCGGCCAATTTTTGTTTTTTATTTATTGTAGAGACAAGGTTCTCGCCAAGTTCCCTGGGCTGGTCTCAAACCCATGGGCTCAGGCAATCCCCTCACCTCGGCCTCCCAAAGTGCTGGGATGACAGGCTTGAACCACCACGCCCAGCCCACACACAATTTTTAATACATAAATTCCGTGTTTTGGGGTCCCCCGCGTATCCCTCTACCATGCAGCCCACGCCTAGGTATTTTCTCAAGCGAAGAAGCATCAGCCACAGAAAGACCCATTCACACGTGTTTGCAGCTGCAGGATCTGGAAACGCACCCACTGTTCATCCACACGTGAATGCATAAACAACCTCGGATACAGTCACAATAAGAAAAGCACGGTCTGGAGAGCCACAGACCCTTGGGAACACTCCCTCGTGTTCCACTGAGCCAGAGGAGGGCACAGAGCCCATGCCATGGGATACCTTGGATACGGCATCTCACGACAGGCAGACCACCCTGTAGCTCAGGAAGCCGATTGACTATTATCAGTAGATTGGAGGAGGCTGATCGATTGCAAAGAGACATGAAGGGATTTTCTGGAAGTTGTTTTTGGTTGTTTTTTTTTGAGTCAGTCTCCCTCTGCTGCCCAGGCTGGAGTGCAGTGGCGTGATCGTGGCCACTGCAGTTGACCTCCTGGGCTCAAGTGATCCCTCCGCCTCAGCCTCCAAAGTAGCTGGAACCACAGGTGCGCACCACCATACCTGGCTACTTTTTTAATTTATTGCAGAGATAAGGTCTAACCTAGTTGCCCAGGCTGGTCTCGAACCCCTGGACTCAGTCAATTCTCTCGTCTCCGCTTCCCAAGGTGCTGGGATTACAGGCATGAGCCACCGCGCCCGGCCAGTGACTGGATTTTATTGTATGTAAATGATACCTCCACAGAGCAGATTTTTAAAAAGGGGTCCATCATCTGTGCCCCATGGAAACAGGCTGCTCCCAGCCTTTGGAATAAAAGATGAGGTCTCTTCAGTGACCCTGTGCATCTCAACAAGCAAGCAGCCATGCTTTGAATGAAAGCCATATGTCACTTAAAAGATGTGCAGTGTCCTGAATGTAAATCATACCTCTGTGTAATTGATTTTTTTAAAAGCCCTGGGCACGGGGCTTGATATCTCATCTTCCCTCTCTGCCCCGGACCAGATAGGGCAACATATGGATGGGTTTGTGTGCCCAAATTCAAAGCATCTTTGGTGGGCGTGGCCGGGGTTGGGTGCCTGGGTGCAGGTGGGCGGGGCCACCATCCACCTAGTGGGGCAGGTTGCCACGGTAACAAATCCCCCCCCCCCGTGGCTTAAGCAAGGAAGGTTTCCGTCTCCCCAGAGTTGTCTCTCCGGGGTCCAAGCTGAGTGGAACACGCTCTCCCCGTGGCAACGCGGGACGGTCCACTCAGACCCAGAGGCCGTTGTGCCCCCTCGAGTCCTGTGGACCAAAGCAAGTGGACGGCACAGCCCAGCAGCACCAGGGCCGGGAGGGGGCAGCTGCCAGGCCGCAAGGTGTACAGCAGCGTTGTTGGGATAACCCCAAATGAAAATGACTCAAGTGTCCATCGACAGGTGAGCAGATAAGAACCGACGGTGGCCCGTCCATCCCGGGTACCTCCGTAGTAAAAAGGAGCACGCTTACTCACTCAACCAGCACAGATGGATCTCAAAACAATAGCAAAGGAATCCAGGCAAAATAAGAAAAAGCCATGTGAGCCTAGTGTGTATAAAATTCTAGAAAACTCAACAACCTTGTGTGAAGACAACCTGGCGGGGGGAACATGGGAGGTCTGGGGGTTGGGGACACATTGACTATCTCGACCGTAGCGGCATTTTCTTTTCTCTCCTTTTTTTTTGAAAGCAGGATTAATTGAGAGGCCGGAAAAGCCCCCATAGTGCGAGGTATGGGTAAAAGACGATGTCGAAATGCGCCAAATTATACACCTTAAACACGTGTGGTCTAGTGGGTGTCACGTATGCTCCAGCAAAGCCTGTCCACAATCGAAAGGAAACGGAAGTGCCTCTTTTTTCAGGTGTGAAGATGAGAGGGACAAGGACGTAGAGGGTCTTGGTGGGGTTCGAATCGCTGTTCAGACCAGGAGAGCCCCCGTCGGGAGCCCGGACGGGAAGCTGGAGGGTCTCTGGAAGTTGGACACAAGCCTCAGTCTCCACCATGGGGTGTGGGAGTTCTAGTTCTCAGCCTTCAAGCGGCAGGGACCGGCGGAGAGGGAGGGAGGAGACAGACCAGCTTACACCTGTTCTGAGCCAGGCTGGTACCCTCTGTTCAAGCCTGTCGGGTCAGGCGTTGGTCGGGCAATGCCTCAGATGACGCCCTGATGCTCAGAGGAGCCACGGCCCTGGGGCCACGAGACATGCTCAGAGAAGCCGTGAGACCTGTGGCCACAGAGTGTGTTCAGAGGAGCCATGTGCCTTTGGCCATGGGACACTCTCAGAGGAGCCATGGGGCCTGTGGCCACAGGACATGCTCAGAGGAACTATGGGCCCTGTGGCCACAGGACACACTCAGAGGAGCCATGGGTCCTATGGCCAGGGGATACTCGCAGAGAAACCATGGGCCCGGTGGCCTTGGGACACACTCAGAGGAGCCACGAGCTCTGTGCCACGAGACATGCTCAGAGAAGCCACAGGCCCTACGGCCATACTCCGGGGAGCCATGGGTCCTTAGCCACAGGACACCCTCAGAGACACCACAGGCCCTGTGGCCACGGGACACGATGAGACACTCCCAAACGAGCCCTGTCCCTGACGGTTTTCCTAAAGCAGTCCACACGGTCCCCAGGTGCAGGATGGAGCGGCCTGTTGGGCAGGCCCGGAGTCCAGTCCCAGCCTCGCCGCTCAGAGCCAGGTGACTCTGACCAAGTTGCTCCTGTCGCTGCGGCTCAGTCTCCTCCCCTGGGCAGGGTGGGGGCTGGGGAGAGGCGAGACCCTGGGCCCTCCAGGACCACACGGCGGCTCCGTCACCCCCTCGGCAGCCTGGCCAGGTGGACAGACGCAGAGCCTCCCCGTGGGAACGGGCACAGCCTCACCCGGGTTCCTGGATTCGAGAGACCTGGGGCCAGTCCATGCTGCCAAGACCTTGCTAGCCGGGGGCCAAACCTGCCGGGCACGGAGCCCGCTGCTTCTCAGAAACCCGCATGGGCAGCACCGCGGGACCCGCTGTCCCAGAGGCAGGCACAGAGTGTACCAGCAGGGACACGGGGCTCGGGAGACAGTCCCGGGAGCTGGCGGCAGGGGACCCACCGCCCTGGTTTCTCAAACGGCGGAGGCTTCCCAGGACCGGATGCTCGCTGTGATATCCCAAACCAGGAGGGTCCCAGGCACGCCGGCACAGTCGGTCACCCCAGCAGAGCCACCCCCCGATGGGCCGCTGGCTCCCTCTTCTCTCCCCACCCGCTCCCGCCACCGCCAGGAAGAACCTGAACTGAGAGGTGAGGAAGAAACCATTCCTAAGAGGGAGGCCTCGCCCTGGCCCCGCTCTCCCACCTCAAAAATGATTTCTCTCCCGAGGAGCAAAACCCGGTGTTGTCACGGATGTGAGGGTCCCCGAACAGACAGCATCAAACACCTTTTTTTCCTGAGACAAGGTGTCACTCTGTTCCCCAGCTGGAGTGCAGCGGCATGATCACAGCTCACCACGGCCTCGACCTCCTGGGTTTAAGCAATCCTCCGGCCTCAGCCTCCCAAGTAGCTGGGACTATGGATGTGTGCTACCACACCTGTTTAATTTTTTTTTTTTTGAGTTGGAGTCTCACTCCGTCGCCCAGACTGGAGTGCAGTGGCCACTCCCGGCCACCGCAGCCTCCACCTGCTGGGCTCCGGTGATCCTTCTGCCTCCGCCTTCCAAGTAGCCAGAACTACAGGCGTGCGCTACCATGCCCGCTAATTTTTTAATTTATTGTAGAGACGAGGTCTTGCCAAGTTGCTCGGCTGGTCTTGAACCCGTAGGCTCAGGCAATCCTTTCGCCTCGGTCTCCCAAAGTGCTGGGATTATAGGCTTGAGCCACCAAGCCCGGCTAATTTTTTGTGGTTGTTATTGACTCGGAATCTCACTCTGTCAACAGGCTGTGCAGTGGCACAATCCCGGCTCACCACAGCCTCGACTTCCCGGGTTTAAGCAATCCTCCTGCCTCAGCCTCTCGAGTAGCTGGGGCTACAGGTGCACGCCACCACACTCAGCTAATTTTTTTGGTATGTTTTATAGAAACAGGGTCTCACTTTGTTGCCCAGGCTGGTCTCGAACTCCTGAGCTCAAGCAATCCTCCCACCTCATCCTCCCAAAGTGCTGGGATTACAGGTGTGAGCCACCCTGCCTGGCCCAAACATCTTTAAAATAGCAACATTCTTTGACCCAGCAGTTTCCCTTCTAGAACTTTCCCCCACAGAGATGATTGAACATGTGACCTACAGATATGTCCCCTGCAGGGATGTTAAAAGGATAAAACAATTGCCAACTATCGTAAATGGGCATTGAGGATCGATCAACAAGTTCACGTAATACACAAGGGAGCAGTTTCATTTGAAAAAGTCAGGGAGCTGTGTACAGTGGAATCCAGGAAGATTCTAGAATATGCCAGCAAGTTCCAGTCATTCCACTGCAGGAGATGGAATTGGAGGGCCTCCCCAGGGTCTCTCTGGAGGCAGGGTGGGGGGCTATCCGGTGATTTTTGTGTTTTTTTGAGTTGGGGTCTCACTCCATTGCCCAGGCTGGAGTGCAATGGCCGCTCCCGGCCACCGCAGCCTCGCCCTGCTGGGCTCCAGCGGTCCTTCCGCCTCAGCCTTCCAAGGAGCCAGAACTACAGGCTCACGCTACCACGCCCGGCTAGTTTTTTACTTTATTGAGGAGAGGAGGTCTCGTCAAGGTGTCTGAGCTGGTCTTGAACCCGCGGGCTCAGGCAACCCACTGGTCTCGGCCTCCCAAAATGTGCGGATGACAGGCTGAGTCACCAAGCCCAGTTTATCAGGTGATTTTTAAAGAGTCTTTCTCCTGTGTTTCCCTGTGTCATTTGAATTGTGTCGAGTGAGACTTTATATAATTGAGGAATGCAGATGTTGTACTGTTTGCCCCAAAGCTTCCCACAAAGGGGCCACCTGGGGACGTAGGGCTGGACAGCCCATCCTGACTTCTGCCCCCTGATATCAGAGCCTGGAGCTGAGTTAGTCCTTATATGGTCCCCGGAAAGAGAGAGCTTTGGGTCTGCCGAGACAAGAGTCTTTTGTTCCCAAATTTGGAAGTCAGTCCTGTCATACCTTTTGCTTTCTTGAGAAGGTTCTGGGGAGTCTAGCAAGCCAAGGAGATTAGAGGTGTAGGGAAGGGGTCTTTGGTTGGCAAAGCCCAAAAGCCCCACTCAAACTCCCCGAGGTCATTACATGGCCTGTGTGACTTGGAGGCACAGGAATAGATCAAGTCACCTTCAGGCATAGCTGGATCCAGGTGCTTAAACGAAGACACTGGAGTTCTCTTTGCCACCATCACTTTCTCTCCTTCTTCCTCTTTCTCCCTGTCTTCTTCTTTCAGTTCTTCTTGTTCCTGTTTTCCTCCATAGGCAAGCCTTAGGCTTCAAGGGATAAGAAGCATGATTGTTGGCAACCTAGGGCCAGTCTCGAACCAAATGACAGCACCCCCTGCTGGCCCAGCAAAAAAGTCCCCGGGAGAACTCCGCTCGACCCGCCGGCATGGCAGGCCCGTCCCGGAGACCAGAGAAGGGGGTCCTGGGATGGCCGGCCCCCTCCACGCCGCACTGAGGGGGAAGGCATGGCACACGATCCCCCACAGGAAGGAAGGGGGCTCTGACTCCCCAGCAAAACGTCACAGGGGCTGCGGCCCACCGTGGTGGCACTCACGGCCCCTGTCGGAGCGCCCGAGGCTTACGGCTACTTGCAAGCAGTCACAGGCCTCGGCCCTCGGTCCCCTCGGAGTCCGGAAAGGCAGACACACCGTCCTCCCTTCGCTGATGAGAACACTGGAGTCCACGGAGACGGGGTGAGCGGCCCCAGGTCACAGGGTGGAGAGCAGCCGAGCAGGGCCGGGCAGCGACGTCCAGACTTCAAATCCTGGGCTGAGGTCACGAGGTGTCACCGCTGCTCCGTCTCTCCCGCCACCACCGTTGACGTCCGTCACCGTCGTCCCCACGGCCGCCACGGCCACCGCCAGCTCCACCAGCACCGTCACCGTCATCACCCTCGCCACCCTCGCCGCCGCCGCGAGCACTGCCATCACCGTCGTCGTTGTCTTCACCGCCTCACAACCTCCGTGACTGCCACCGTCACCTCCACCAACACCAGCTCAGCCCCCACTCACATGGGCATCACCGTCCCCAGCTCGCCACCACCGCCACCACCGTGACCAGCACCACCACCACCGTCGCTGTCATCACCGCCTCATGACCTCCATGACCGCTGCCTCCAACACCAGCTCACCCCCCGCCGTCATTGGCGTCACCGCCCCCAGCTCGCCACCACCACCGCCACCGTCGTCACCACCATCACCGTGGTCGTCACCAGCACCGCTGCCACCACCAGCCCAACCACCACCGTGACCGCAACAACCACCGTCACCACCGTCGCCACCGCCACCACCAGCTCAACCCCGCCATCGCCCTCATTACCGTCACCACCTCACCACCGCCACCACCGCCACCAGCTCAGCCACCACCATGACCACGATCGCCACCGCCACCACCGTCATCGTCATCACCACCTCGTGATCACCATGACCACCACCATCACCACCCCCACCATCACCGCCACCACCATGACCACCACCCTCACTGTCACCACCATCGCCACCACCTGCCACCACAACCAGCTCTACTCCACCTTCACTCTCATCGTCTCCACCTCACCACCACCACCACCACCAGCTCAACCGCCACCGTGATCGCCACCACCACCACCACCGTCGTTGTCATCACCACTTCATGACCACCATGACCACCACTATGCCCTCCACCACCACCATCACCTCCATCACCACCACCACCACCACCACGACTGCAACCATCACCACCGCCACCGTCACCACGACCACCACCACCATGACACCACCATGCCCTCCACCACCACCATCACCTCCGTCACCACCACCACCACCACCACCACGACTGCAACCATCACCACCACCACCGTCACCACGACCACCACCAGCTCAACCACCATGCCCATTGCCATCACCACCACCACTCCATCATCATGAGCACCAACCACCCTCACCACCATCGCCACCACCACCACCACCACCACCACATCACGACTGCAACCATCACCACCACCACCGTCACCACGACCACCACCACCATGACACCACCATGCCCTCCACCACCACCACCACCACCACCACCACCACCACGACTGCAACCATCACCACCACCACCGTCACCACGACCACCACCAGCTCAACCACCATGCCCATTGCCATCACCACCACCAGCCTCCCCGTCATCATGAGCACCAACCACCCTCACCACCATCGCCATCACCACCACCACCACCACCACCACCATCATGACTGCAACCATCACCACCACCACCGTCACCACGACCACCACCACCATGACACCACCATGCCCTCCACCACCACCACCACCACCACCACGACTGCAACCATCACCACCGCCACCGTCACCACGACCACCACCACCATGACCACCACCATGCCCTCCACCACCACCACCACCACCACCACCACCACGACTGCAACCATCACCACCACCACCGTCACCACGACCACCACCACCATGACACCACCATGCCCTCCACCACCACCACCACCACCACTACCACCATCACGACTGCAACCATCACCACCGCCACCGTCACCACGACCACCACCACCATGACACCACCATGCCCTCCACCACCACCACCACCACCACCACCACCACCACGACTGCAACCATCACCACCACCACCGTCACCACGACCACCACCAGCTCAACCACCATGCCCATTGCCATCACCACCACCAGCCTCCCCGTCATCATGAGCACCAACCACCCTCACCACCATCGCCATCACCACCACCACCACCACCACCATCACGACTGCAACCATCACCACCACCACCGTCACCACGACCACCACCACCATGACACCACAATGCCCTCCACCACCACCACCACCACCACCACCACCATCACGACTGCAACCACCACCACCACCATTGTCATCGGCAGCACCCTCTCACCACTGCCACCACCACCACCAATCACCTTCACCACCACCACCACCACCAGTCAACTACAGCCATCAGCACCGTCACTGCTGGTATCACCACCAACACCTCACCATCACCTCCGGCACCAAAGTGACACCCACACCCCCACCCCAGCCCCATCATCACTTCCAGCACCGTCAACATCCCGTCACCCCAACCCCATCTCACCACCCTTCCATCAGCACCACCAGCACCCCTCAAGGCCACACTGCGCCCTCACCACGCCACCGCCACCCTCCCCCTCCCCAGCAGAAGCAGCCCACCGCCATGGTCAGGGTCTCCACCGCCAAGAACAACAGCACCGTCCCCACAGAAACAACACAAGCAGCACCTCCACCATCCATCCACCGGGCCTTCACCGTGGAGCAGGGGTTCTCAGCTGTAGGCACAGCCAAAGAGCTGTGAGCCTACCCAGCAGAGGAAAAGTAGGTTAGTCAGAGTTTCCAAGCAGAAGCTCTCTTCATGGAGGCCAGGCCTGGGCCCAGCACTTCTGTGGCCAACACCCAGCATCCTGCTCACAGCATTGAAATGTCTCTCGAAGACGGCTGAGCTTGACCCCAAAGGCCTGCGATTGTGTTTTTGGGAGAAACACACGTGAGTCACTGGGGCTGACATTCTTTGAGATCTGACGAGGTTTCCACTTTGGGGACCTGCTGACTTTGACTCACAGCAAGTCATTCAGTGGGAGCCGGGAACGTTCTCCCATCAGCATGCCGGGGCCACCGTGAGCTGGAGGTGGCTTGGGGCTTCATGTCTTGTGTCCTATGGAAAGGAAAGGACCCCACCTCCAGGGGATGAAGTAGGGTGCCCCAAGCATGTGGGGTGAGTTCCAGGCAGAGGCAGAACTCAAACCCAAGCCCCAGTGACCCCAGAGTCCACAGGTGTCCCTGCCCTCTCCCCCACACTCTCCCCAGATGACCCTTCCGTCAGCTGACCCTTGTGGACCCGGGAGCCCTGCACTGAAACGGGCTGTCCGTGGCTCGTACCCAGCATTCTGAAAGAGAGACTGGGTGGTCTTGTGGGTGCCTAACCCACAAGTCACACAGGAGGCTTCCCTGGGGGATGGTCAGCCCTTTGGGCTGTCCACAGGATAAGGGGTGCCAGTCAGGTGTCCACCAGGAAAGAGATGACTCGGGTTGGGAAAACTCCAGTGTGCGGAGAGGCCATGAGGGGCGGGCAGGGCACTGCACCCCAGCCCCGCCCCCATCCCACGGCCCCAGGCTGCAGCCACCCTGGGCTTAAGGCACCAGGAAGGAGCCATTGTCAGAACCTGAAAATGGGGCGGGGATTGGAAAGGGGCCTGCCCACCCCACAGAGAAGTTGTGACTTCCCAGCTAGGGACACAGCCTGCCCAAGGCGACCCCAAAGGTTCTTCCAGCGCTGGGACACGAATGCTCTGACATCACTCTTCTCTCTCCCTTTGACCTACAGCTGGGCTCTCCCCTCTTCAAGGGGACGTGGGGGCCAAGGAATGGGGGATGCATTGGGCTCAGCCCCTGGGCAGGGGGAAGGGCGGAGGGCGGGTCTGGAGGGGCAAAGGGAAGAGTGTCTGGGGCTCTGGGGAGCCTTGAGGTCTCCTGGGATGTGGGGAGTCTTGGGACGCTGGTCCGCAGGGCTGAGATGCCCTTCTGGCTCTTCCTTCTTGCCTCCTGCCCTGGGGGTGGTCAGTGCCACCTCTCGGACTGAAGCAGGGTCCATCACAGCAGCCCCTCCCCCTGTCCATCTCCCCCCTCCCCCGCCTCTGACCCACGTCCCTTTCTTTGTCTTGGTTGTCCTCTCCATGCCCTGAAGCATCCGCCATGGCTACCGATCCAGACCCAGCTTGTGTGCATGTTGAGCGAGAGACCGGAAGAGCTTCTGAAGACAGTTGGGAAGGCAGGACGGGGGCACCCTGCCCAGCGCTGCCAGGGGAGCGTGCAGCTCCAGAAAGGGACGCCCCTGCCCCAGCATCTGCCTTCAGGGTCCAGGATGATGATTTCCCGGGGTTAGTGTCTGGCTCAGGAAGGTGGACCTTCCTGGGGGCGAGAAGGACAGAGGTCCTTGGCTTGGGGAATCCTGAGGCCGGAAGTTAAAATGCCTCGAGAAAGAGAGGTATCTGTTGGAGTTTCCCCACACAAATCGGGGCACCCCTGGGTGGGGGTCATGGGCAGCAAAGGTGTGAAGGCACCAAAAGTGGGGTACCATTGGATGGGGTCAAAGGAGCCAAAGGTGTGAGGGCACCAAGAATGAGGTACCATTGGATGGGGCCACAGGGGCCAGAGGTATGGAGACACCAAAAATGGGGGTTTGTTAGATGGGGCCACAGGGGCAAAAATATAAAGACAGGTGTGAAGACACCAAAAGTGGGTACCATTGGATGGAGTCATAGGGGCCAGAGGTGTGAAGGAAGCTGTGAAGACACCAAAAGTGGAGTTTTATTAGATGGGGTCATAGGGCTCAGAGGGTGTAAAGACAGGTGTGAAGACACCAAAGGTGGAGTTTTATTAGATGGGGCCACAAGGGCCAGAGGTGTGAAGACACTAAAGGTGGTGTCTTATTAGATGGGGCCATAGGGTTCAGAGGTGTGAAGACAGGTATGAAGACACCAAAGGTGGAGTCTTATTAGATGGGGCCATAAGGTTCAGAGGTGTGAAGACAGGTGTGAAAACACCAAAGGTGGAGTTTTATTAGATGGGGCCATAGGGACCAGAGGTGAGAAGACAGGTTTGAAGACACCAAAGGTGTAGTTTTATTAGATGGGGCCACCGGGGCCAGAGTGTGAAGACACCCATAGTGGGGTTTTATTAGATGGGGCCACAAGGGCCAGAGGTGTGAAGATGGGTGCGAAGAAACCAAAGGTGGGGTACCTTTGAATAGAGTCATAGGGGCCAAAAGTGTGAAGACACCAAAAGCGGGGTACCTTTAGATGGGGCCATAGGGGCCAAAGGTGTGAAGATAAGTGTGCAGCTGGAGAGGAGGACTGGGGGGCACAACATCCTTCCAATCTAGGGTTTTCTAGCAGACCTGGGGGTCCCTAGGAGGCTGCAGGCAGCCCTGGGTGCACTCTGGGACCAATGTGCCTATGGTCCCATCCACATGCACCCCTTCATTCTGGGGTGTGCTTGCCACTCCCACAAAGAGCTCTCACTGTCACTTTCCCCCGCAGACCCCCCAGAATCATCACCCGTGGTGCCAGCCTGTGGAACAGCTCTTCCCTCCACAGGGTCTGCATCCTTCCTGGGAAACCCCAGCCTCCATGTCCGGCATCGTGATGCACAAACACCTCCACCTTTCTGCCTGTCGCAGCCTTGGATGCTGAGTCCTTCATCACACAGCAAGGGGTGTGTCCTCTGGGCTCTGGGGAGGTACAGGGAACATCTGGGGCTCAGAGCTCATGATGACGGAGAAAACATGGGCACTGTGTCTGCATGTAGAGAAAGCATCGCCCTCAGCCTTGGAAGGCCACCCAGGGCAGTGACAGTGTGCTGAGATCTGCACGAAAGCTCAGCCCAAGACCCAGGGACCACAGTCACCCAATGAGTGAGGGCTCCAAGACGACAGGTAGCCGGGCATCACCTGGGAGCCACAGAGAGATCCGAGGCAGGACTATGTAGAAGGCAGGGGACAGAGCCAGGGGAGGCAGATCTCAAGAAATTTGTCAGCCAAGATGACAACTGCGAGGCTTCATTGGAGGTGGTGCCAAGATTACATCTGTGGGCTTGGAAGGAGCCCTCTGGCTGCTGGCTGGGGGACGAATTGGAACAGAGCAAGACTGGTGAGGTGGGGGAAGCAAGGAGGCTGTCAGGGTGGTCCCAGGGAGGACAGACGGCGGCCTGGACTGGGGCAAGGGGAGGAAAGAAGAAAAGTCCACCAGAGCCAGGGACTTTGGTGAATGTCAAAGGAGCCCATTGTGCTGATGGATATCCCCATAAGGAGTGCTAAGGAGGGTGGGTACAAATATTTCATTCTGGAGAAATGTGTGGGTTCTAGTCTCCAGATGAGAGAGGAAGGGTTGGGGTCAGGCAAGGAGTTGCTCATTCCAGTCACGGCATAGTGGCTGGACCACAATCAGAAAACTGGACAGAATCCACGAAGCCAACATTGCACCCTAACAGAGCAAGACAGCAAGCCCCAAGAGAAGACACAAACATGAGATACTACCCGTGGTCTCCCTGGACTGCTTCTTGGTGCCAGTGTCCCACTTGTGGGGCAGTGAGCTGGGGTCCAAATTGAACACAGTGGTCCCACAGAACTGAGAGGAGCAGAGATGAGAGCTTGGCATTGCCAAAACACCTAGAATCTGCAGGGCAGGGCCCTGGTAAAAAGAGAACTATGTGAGGGAGGCGAAAGAATCCCAGTGAAGTCCCCCAGGTAAGGTGAGAACACCTGAGGCTTAATGAAGAGCCTGTAGGATTGAGAGTACAACAAAGATACCACACGACAAGCAGGGCTGGGAGATTTTGGAGTTCTTGCCAACCAGAGTAGAGAGATGCCCTATCAACGCCCTGGGCATCTAAAGCCCCAGAAAGGCCTCGTCTTAATAAAAAGGACCATACCTCAGAGTAAAACCTACTGTAGACTTTGCATAGCAAAGCCTGAAATGAAGTCTCAACACGATTCATGGTTTGGAGCTCAATTCTCACCAGGTTAGAGAAATTTGGGCGATATCTCAGGTTGTCCACAGATCTGCCAAGACAAATCATAAACCCAAGCAGACACACATTCATGTAATCAGTTAGTAATTGAACTGCCTTGTGGAATATAAAGCAACCCTCTTCCGAGCAGGATAACAGAATCTAGAGCTCTACGACTTATCAGCCATGATGTCTAATACATAATCAACAATTACCAGACACACAAAGAAACAGGAAAATGTGACTCCTAATCAAGAGGGGTGGATAAAAGTTGGTAGAAACGAATCCTGAGATGACTTGAATACTAGATTTAGCAGAAAAATCATTCAAAGCAGTCGTTACAAATATTGCCTCAAAAAAGTGAAAGAAAAATAAGTGTGATGAATTCATGGAAAGTATGATCCTCATAAGGGAGCAGATAAGGAGTCTAGGCTGAGAAATGGAAACTATAATCAAGAACCAAACGGAAATTTCTGGAGCAGAAAAGAACAACAGCAGAAATGAAATATTCACCAGACGGGATTGTGAGTGACTCCATTTGAGACACGTGTCTGGAGGGTACCCAAGTAGAGACACGAGCACATGCAGGATATGGGTGTGAAATTCAGGAGGGAACACAGGCTGGGAGATGGATAGTCGAAGGTCACCTGCCTGGAAATGAGAATGAAAACGGGGCTCACACAGGAAGGCTGTGGAGGAAGGTGTGGTCCTCCCTTCCGCCATGCCTTTACCTCCATGGGAAAAGTCAAACAAACAAAACAATACACTGAGCTCCAGAGAGGTTATATGATTGCAGACAGCACTCTTCAAATCCCGTCTTTCGGGGCTCCATACCCACAAGCAGAGCCACGGTCAGCCTTGGCCCTCAAGATTTCCAACTACTAATTACAAGCCCCTCCAGGAGCCCAGAGGGGCCTTAGGGATGTTCTCTGCCCATTAGAGCTACTTTGGGAGATGGGCTGTGGACTGGGCTCCTCCCACCCCCACCCACTCGTGCAAGGTGAGCTCTGTGATCTTGCCCGAATCTGGAGCCAGCAGGGCCCAGAACCCGAGCAGGAGGAGAGGAGGTGGCAGCTGTCAGGTGCTGCTCCTGGCAACCCACTCCCTGCGACCTGTTAAAACAAGGAACAGTAGCAGGGTTAGGAGATGGGGTGATAAACTCCCCATCGAAGGAGAGGTAATTGTCCACAGCAGTCTTTTTCTGAGCTCTCTCTCCTCGTGCAGGGACCAGGCCAAGCTTGTTACATGGATCCTCACAACATCCCAAGGAGGTGGAAAGCCCCATTTTCCAGGTGAGACTTAGGAAAGTCAAATGATGAACACAGGGATAAGATCAAAAGCGGTAGGACTGGGGGTCAAACCCAGGTCTTCCTGATGCCCCCTCTAGACTCTGAGTCTGGGTGTGTGTCCACTTGTTCTTCAAACCCATTTCTTCCAGAGTCTCTGGAAATGGCTGGAAAGGGTTCACGGTCTGCCCAGTTCCCAGACCAGGCACCCGAGAAGCACCCTTCTTGCCCCCTCCTGCCACAGACGATCTGTAAGCCAACTCTGTTGTCTCTGCCTCAAATACATCCTAAGCCTGTCCTACGTCTCAGGCTAAGCACCACCACCCTCTCTAGCCTGGTCTACCATGATGCCTTCCTTGTTCCGCTCGTGCACTGTGCTGTGTGGCCCCACGGAGGAGCCCCAGCGACCCTCTGGAAACATAGCTCAGATCAGTCGCTCTGCTGTTCAACACCCTTTTTTGACTTCTGACCTACCCAGAACAAAATCCGTAGCTCTCGCCGCGTCCTACGAGGTTCTGCATGATCTTCCCACCCTGTCTCTCCACTGCCATCTCAGGTCACAGCCCTTTTGCTTACTCTGCTCCAGGCCCTCAAACCATTTCATGTTCTTAAACAAACCCAGCTTTGCTCCTAACCCAGGACCCTTGCCCTCACCACTCTTATGTCTTCTCCAGATAACTTCTTATGGTTGGGGTCTCAGTTCAAATGTTATTCCATCATCAAGCCTTTCCCTGGCAACTCTAATTAAGGTCCTCCCCGCCCCCCAGACTAGTCACTTTGTTAACCCTCAAGCTCACTTTGTTAACCTTCAAGCAGTCATCACTCTTAAAATATTTTGTTTGGGGTTTATTTGCGTATTTTCTAGCTTCTCAACTGGATTCTGAGCTCTGCGATAACATAGATTGTATCTCGTTCCCTGTGGTATCCCCATTACCTAGTATAATTTCTGGCACAAGGAGATACTCAAAAACACTGACTGGGTGAATTAATTTGGTTTGATCGATGTAGTCCAAAGTTCTGGATTTTTGTTTTATTGTTTACATTTCAGCATCTTTCCCTCCTCATCTGTCCATCGTCCATACATCCAAACATCCATCCATCACTCACATACCCACCAAACCTTCTTTCCAGCCATCCATCATTCATCCATCCAACTGTCATCTATCCATCCATCCATCCAAGCAAGCATCAACCATCCATCCATCCAGATATCCAGTCATCCACCCAACTTTCTTTCCAGTCATCCATCATCCATCCATCCAGCCATCATCCATCCATCCATATATACCATATATCCACACATCCACCCAACCTTCTTTCCAGCCATCCATCATTCATCCATCCAACTGTCATCTATCCATCCGTCCATCCAACCAACCATCATCCATCCATCCATCCATATAACCCATTATCCACTCATCCACCCGACTTTCTTTCCAGCCATCCATCATCCACCCAACCAGCCGTCATCCATCCATCCATCCTTCCATATTTCCACTCATCCACCCAACCTTCTTTCCAGTCATCCATCATCAGTCCATCCAGTCATCGTTCATCTATCCATCCATATATCCACCCTTCCATGCCTCCATCTAGCCATGCATACATACACCTACCCACCCATCCACACAACCATCCATCCCCTGATAACCCCCCCTGTGCCATGTCCTCCTGTTCCCTCTTTCCCCACCATGAGCTGGGTCAGGCAGGAACTGCATCATCCTTGCAGGCAGACCCAGGCAAAGTCCTAGGAGGCTGATCCTGTTTGGGGGTAGGTTTACACCCTCTGGGCCACTGAGAGACTTGAAGAAAAGACTCTGGACCCATCCTGAGGAGTCAGCGGAAGTGTCACAAAGTTCAGGGTGAAGTTCTGATGGTCCAAGGTTGGTGTGATCGTTGTACGGCAAGAAAGAAGGAGTAAGCTCATTCCCAGTATAGGCAAGAAGCCTTCCCAGAGGAGTCAGGACTAGAGCTGGTCTCATAGGAAGGGAACCCAGTAGTGAGAAGCATGGTGCAGAGGCAGGAAGGAATATAGTATGAATGTGGGCTGCTAGGGGGCACAGGTTGGCACACTGTGAACTCCTGCTCATTCTTCAACACCTAAGCTGAATGACTCCACATTTGGGAAGCCTTCCCTAAACCCATTCCCTTCCCACTCCCATTCCTGACAGGGATAATAATAATGGCGATTGTGATGTCGATGATCATTGTAACAGTTGTTCAGCACCTTTCATACCAGGCAGAGTGCTGAGTGCCCTATGTCTATCATGCCATCTAACACCAGAGCAATTCACCATTGCACTGCCTTATCTCTACTTTTCAGGTTAGAAACTGAGGCTTAGTTAGGGTGTATCACTGGGCTAACACCTTCCTAGTTACAGAACTTCCCCGAGTCCCCAGGGGGATTCATTTGTCTTTTGTCTGAATCTCCTGCTTCAAGCCCTTATACATTGGGAGTGCCAGTAGATTAGGGACAGTTTTGGTATCTTCTGGGTCCCTGGAGATTAGTAAAGGAGGTGGCCTAGTACAAATCTTGTACAAATGCTGGATAGATGGATGAATGGACGGATGAACGGGTGGATGGACGGATGGGCGGATGGGTGGATCGATGGATGGACAGACGGATGGACAGATGGACAGACGGACGGAAGGATAAATGAGCAGACGGGTGAGTGAACGGGTAGGTGGGCGGAGGGGTGAGTGAGTGGACCGATGGACTAGGTGGATGAAGAGATGGGTGGATGGATGGACGGACGGACGGATGGATGGACGGAAATACGGATGAATGGATAAATGGAGGGGCAGGTGGATGAATGAATGGATGACGGGTGGATGACGAGTGGGTACCTGGATGAATGAATGAATGTCAGTGTGGACGCGTGGAGAGGAGAAAGGTGGGGGGGTGGGGGGTGGAAGAATGGGTACGTGGATGGGTGGGGGGAGGGATGGATGGGGTGGGGGATGGTGGACTGGATGGATGCGGAGATGGTGGGTGGAAAGATAAGCAGATCCGTGGGGGGCTGCGTGAATGGGTGAAGAGTTTGGGCGGACGAACGGGTGGGTGGGCGAATGGATAAGTGAGCGGACGAATGGGGGGTCCTCACTCCCTCCCTCTCCTCTCGAGTGGTGAGTTTTGGGGCTGCCGCAGCGTAGCCCAGGTCAGGCCTGCTTTCCTGTGCCAGGGCAGCGAGGACCCCGGAGACAGGACCCAGCCCTCCCGCCCTCACGGCCGTTCCCCAACTGCTCTCACATCCTGCCGTCCTTTCCAGGAGCTCAGCCTTCCGGCGGGTTCCCCTCGGACCGAGCCTTCGCGATCCCTGCACCCCCACCCGCTCACAGATGCCGCCGGCTTTGGCCTCCCGCGCACCAGCGTCCCCGGCCCAGCCCCCGCCAAGGCCCCCAGCCCTGCCCGGAGCCAGCTCTGTCCCCGCAGCTGTCCACACTTACAAAGCCGGGACTGTCGATCGGGCTGTGCCAGCTGGAACAAGGCACTTCCCGCCTGACGGGACGCTCTGCACGGAGCCTGTGGACAGCTGTCAGCATAGGGGGCACAGGACCGGATCCGGAAGCTGCTGGGCCCGGCCTGGGGGTCTCAGTTGGTTCCTCGGGTTGCGGGGCTGGGGGTGGGGGTCGCAGAGCAGGGTTTTAACTGCCTGGCCCCTCTGGGCCCTTGTGCTCCGTGCCTTAGGAAATCCACCCCTCTGGGAGGCACGGAGGTCAGAAACCACATGGGAGTCAGGCTGCTGGTGTTCGTGGGCCCTGCCCCAGGAGTGACCAGGGAAGAGAAAGGAGGAAGAGGAGAAGGTCAAAATCTATGACAGGCAGCCAGGCATGGACACCACGGCCAGGATGGACACCAGGGTTGACCACCAGGGAAGCCAGAGCAGAGCACTGGCTGAGGTCAGTCCCAGGAAGAGATTGCCAGAAAAATCCTCCGCCGAGGGTCTCTGGGGCAGCTGAGAAAGCCGCTGCCCAGCCCTTTATGGTTGCTCAACGCCCACCAGGCAATCGCTCCACAGCTATTTCTTGAGCACCTACTGCATGCTGGGCAGGGGACACAGGCAGTCCAGAGTCTGTGCCGTCACAGAGGCTGTGGTCCTGTCGCCAGCCTCCACCTGGGGCTAGCACACAGCTCACCTGGCCCAGCCTGCCTGCCCAGAGCTGTGCGCCAGGCCCAGACCCCGAATTCTGGCTGGAATTCCTTCTAGAAGGCTCTAATTACATCCTGGGAGAAACAATTAGAATGAAACTACAGGGTTTTTTTTTTTTCTTCCCTCCGGGCCGGGCCCGTTTAATAACTTAATTAAATAAACAGAATTATAATTATAATGTTAATATTTCCTCTCTGTAAAGCCGGCACATTCTTCTGCTAGACGCTTCTCTTGGGAATGCGAGCGGCCCACAGCCCCCAGCACCTCCGATCCGAGGCTGACCGCCCACCGGCCTCCCTGCCGGGGCCTCTGCCCCAGGCCCACCCTGCTCTGGAGCCCGGCAAAGTTGGCAGGAGACCCAGCCGGCGGAGCGGGGGGCGAAGCGCGTTCGCTCCTTCCTGAGTGTTTACAGCAGAGCTCAAACCGCACGATGGAAATTTCTCTGAAGCTCTTAATTGCACTTTTCCTTCCGACAACCATTTTCTCTTGACAGTGACTTTGAAACGTTTGCCACTCAATTCTCCCTCAGAGGGAAGGAGGGGAGGAGGGAGACTGCCCTGCTCTTCAGAGGGGCCAAGCCCAGAGGAGAGAAGGCAGGCCCCGGGGGTCCCCGGCTGGTGGAATCGGCCCTCTGCCTCCCGCCCCGCCAGCTGGGTGACCTGGAGCGAGACAGCGCCGCCCCCCGGGCCATGTTTCCTCACCCGTAAAATGAGCTGAAGGACAGTCACTGGGCAAACCACAGCGTGAGATCAGCCAGCATTCCGTAGGCGCTCAGTAAATGCTCGGCCTCTTTCGGCTTCTTGGAAGAAACGCGGCGCCAAGAAACGAATTCTCCCGGCTCTTATGTCCTCTACACAGTAGTGTTTGGAGAAGTTCAGAACAGGCGCCCGGTTCACACACTTAGTCGGGCAGCGGGACCCGGGAACCTGGCTTGCTTTTTTTGTGACTCAGTTTCCAGATCTGTAAGAGGGGCATAAGGCTGGTCGCTCGGAGGATGATGTGGCGTCGCCCTCGGAGAGGGCGCGATCGGGGGAGACGGAGGAAGGCCAGCCCCTTGGGCACTCTGGAGGGGGCCGGGACGGGACAGACTTGGGTTCCAGCCTGTGTATTCAGATACCTGGAGAAGCCACCTGCGTCTGTGGACTGTCTCCCGGCTGTGAAATGGGTGTGGTGGCATGCGGGGTTGCTGGGAGACAGAGGAGGGGCCTCGGCAGGGGCCACCCAACGGCAGGGAACAGCAGCCCTCCGGCCCCAGGGCTGGGGGGCCACGGGGGTCTCCGTCCCAGGGGTGACGGAGGGTGGAGGGGCCGGAGGGCCAAGAGAGAAGCCATCAGTTGGGGCCGAGAGCGAACTGGGGCCCTTGGATCTGGCCCTGCCGGCCGCAGCCGGGACCCCTCCCTGGCTCAGGGCTCCCCCTACCCACCCGTGCCTGGACTCGGGGCCCGGCTTTCTCAGCAAGTTCCAGAGCCTCTGTCTCCACATCTGCAGACAGAGACTCATCTGGGATGCAGGGATGGTGGGTAAGTTAAGGCACGCCCGCAGTGCCTGGGTCTGGCACACAGTAGGCGCTCAATGGATGTTAGCATAACGTCCTCGACTGTTATTCCTTCCTTCCCCAACTCAGTGCCAGCCCTGGGCTGTCCTGATGCCGATCGAGACACAGCCCCCCCAGCACCTGCATCCCGGCCGAGAGCTCAGGATGCGAGTTCTCGGCCTGCGTGTCCTCCTCCGTTCCCGTGGCTCGGACGCCCGTATCTCGAGAGCCAGTTCTAAGAGGACACCCTCTTCCTGGAGTCTGTCCCCAGGCTCGGCTCGGGGTCCGAGCCACCCCCATGCCCTTCTCTTGGCCGTCGACACCATCATGTCCAGGCCAGGGTGGCCCGGGGCTGGGATTCCTGGAGCGTGGGGACAGGGGACTTCTTCCCTTCCCACCCCCCATGCCCTGGGAAGCCACAAGAAGAGGGGAAGCCAGACTGAGAGCTGGAGCACGCCTGGGAAGCCCTCACTCTGCTGTGCCGAGGGCTCCGTGGGCTGGACGGAGGCTTCACGGAGGCCCTGGCGGAGGAGAAGGCGGAGGCCAGAAAAGGAGGTGGATCTGCAAGTCGCGGACGGAGGTTAGGAGGACGGAGGAGCCAGAGGAACCCGAGAGCCAGGTTCAGGGGACACCAGGGGCCGGGTGCCCCAGAATGGCTTTGGAAGGAAGTGTCAGTGCAATGCCTGTGTGAGGCTTGGCCCCCTTCCCTGAGACGGGGACGGTCCTCAGAGGACCGGGCCGGGACGGCGGGGCCATCTCCGATTTGGAGTCTGGCTGGGTGCCTTGGGGAGCCCGGTGGCGACCCTGAGTGCAGGGCTGGAAGGATGACGGGGGACTCAGAGGTGTGACCCTCACCCCCGCCTCCCGAGCTCGAATCCATCCCTTCCTTCCCGGTGAGAAATAACAGCGGTCCTGTCCTGGTCACCAGCTCTGTGGACTCAGAGGCTGCAGACGGAGGACCCTCTGAGCCTTCCCGGCCCGGCTGGCCTCCTGTGTCCAGCAGGCCGGGGCGAGCCAGGGGCCAGTGGCGGGTGCTGGGTGACGGGATAGGAGGACCTGCCAGGGGGCTGGGCGGCGGAAGCTGAGTGGGCAGCCCTTTCTCCCCAGACACCCCCCACCCCGAGGGTCCTCGCCCTTCTGTGCTGAGGTCACACTGAGACCCTCAGATCTTTTTCTCTGGCCGAGACCTCCCCGTGAGCCCAGAGCTGGTCGCCCGGCAGGTAGCCCAGAGCTCCTGCCTCGCCCTTTATGGCGCTCACCCTCATGCCCCAAGCAGTGCCCGCCTCCCTGCCGCTCCTTTCCGGCATGCAGGTGCCCAGCCTACAACCTGAGGACACACTGAGACCTGGGTCTCCGAGCCCCATGGAGTTTCCCTCCGCGAGTCTTCCCATCTCCCAGAAACTTGCAGATCCACCTCCTTTTCTGGCCTCCGCCAGGGCCTCCGCGAAGCCTCCGTGCAGCCCACGGAGCCCTCGGCACAGCAGAGTGAGGGCTTCCCAGGCGTGCTCCAGCTCTCAGTCTGGCTTCCCCTCTTCTTGTGGCTTCCCAGGGCATGGGGGGTGGGAAGGGAAGAAGTCCCCTGTCCCCACGCTCCAGGAATCCCAGCCCCGGGCGACCCTGGCCTGGACACGGTGGTGTCAACGGCCAAGAGAAGGGCATGGGGGTGGCTCGGGCCCCGAGCCGAGCCTGGGGACAGACTCCAGGAAGAGGGTGTCCTCTTAGAACTGGCTCTCGAGTTCTGACTTGCCCAATGCCCCCACCTGCCTCAAGCGAAGTCCCTCCACCAGGACCCTGACGACGCCCCCCTCCTGCTCCCTTGAGGCAGCCGAAGCCCAGGGAGACGCCCCTTGGGGTTGCCCGGCCACCCCCCGTCCACCTCCAGGTCCTGGCCTGGGCTCCCCACCACCCCGCACCGCCGCACGACCTCCAGCTGTTCGCCTTCCAGAATGTTTTCCCAGCCCGCAAGGACGTTCCCCTCCCGCCTCCCTGGGCACCCTTGGGAGCCCCTTGTGTCCTGGTGCTGCCAGGTGGACTCCATCCCGGCTGGGCGGAGCTCTGTGTGCATGAAAGGCGGTGGGAGCCTCGTCCCAAGCGGGGTCTCCATTGCATGGAGCCAGGTTCGAGTCCACTCGAGTGGGAGCAGGGCGGCCTGGGGCGGGTCTCAGACCTGCAGCCTCCGCACGTGTCCAAGGCAGGTGGCCGCGGGATCTAGCCCACGGGGTCTCTTCCCGCGTCCGCCCAGCACAGACGGATGGCGCTCCTAGGATGCACCAGGCATGGCTGTGGGTGTAGCGGCCGGAGCTGGGGACACGCAGCCCAAGCCCCAGCCGCCCGGACACCGACCTGCTGACGGACAGAGGCAGCCACCACTGACGCGCAGCGTGGCAGACGGTGACAGGTGCTCTGGCATTTCAGGGGCAGTTGTAAGTAGGAGGCCAGGGAAGGCTCGCTGGGCAGGCCGTCATGGAGCAAAGGCTTGAGGGAGAGGAGGAAGCCAATCGCGTGGGTCCTCGGGAACGCCTGTGCAAAGGCCCTGGGGTGGGAGGCTGCCTGCCAGGTCTAAGGGGCAGCAGGGAGGCTGTAGAGGCTGGAGGGGGTAGCAGAGGGGAAAGGGGGGTGCTTGGCTGGAGGGGAGGGAGGGGAGGGGCTGGCAGGGAGTTGCAGGAGCCACAGGCTGGACCCTGAGACAACTACCGAGGAAAGGCGAGACCTTGGCTCTGATTTAGACAAGGTCAAGGTTGGGGGGGTGTCTTGGGCCAGAGGGGACAGGCAGGTGGCAAGAAGCGGTCAGTTCCCAGTGCCGTGTGGACAGGGAGGGGCGGAGCACTAGACACCTCAAAGTATGCCCAGCACGAGTCACACGTCACACGCTCAGGGCACCAGGGACATTCTCGGGCCAAAAACGGATTCAAATAACAGATGGTTGGGCGCGGCGGCTCACACCTGTCATCCCAACACTTTGGGAGGCCGAGGTGGGAGGATCTCTTGAGCTCAGGAGTCTGAGACCAGCCTGGGCAGCAAAGTGAGACCTCATCTCTACAAAAAAAAATCAAAAACTTAGCCAGGTGTGGTGGTGCACGCCTGTGGTCCCAGCTACTCAGGAGGTTGAGGCTACGGTGAGCTGTGATCGTGTCAATGCACTACAGCTGGGCAACAGAGCAAGACCCCACCTCAAAAAAAAAAAAATATATATATATATATATATGTAATGGGCACTGGAGACTCAGAAGGGAGCGGGTAGGAAGCGGAGAGGGGTGAAAACTCACCTGTCAGGTACAAGGTACAAAAGTGGGGATGTTGGGTGCGTTTAAAACCTGGACTTCTCTATCCCTACACAGTGCATCTGTGTAACCAAAAGTCATTTGGTTCCATGGTTAATAAGGAAAAAATAAGTTTGATGATATGCAAACTATATTCCCTTTTCATGAAATCATGCATAAATGGTAAGAGAATGAGATACGCACTTCAGATCATCTCAGACATACCCCATCCTTGCATTATATTATTATTCTTGCCTAAAAATAATAATACAGACAGTAACATTGACTCTGGTCAAGACTCAGAGGGCGTGGGGGCCGCTTTTTCCGACCGGACCATGCAGGGGGCCATCCAGGAAGAGGCGGCCTCTCGACAACTCGGGGAGGCTGTGAACCCCTTGGGAGGAACCAGGGGCCGCTCCCACCCCACCGCCTTGTCCAGCCCCAGTCCATCCTGGGCTTGGTGGGCAGGACCAGAGTGCCCCAGGGAGCTGGGGAGAAGGAAACCCCCGAGGGAGGTCTCTCCACGGCCAGGCGTGCGGTCCGCCGCAGGCGTCCCCTCTGAGAGCGGACCCCAGCCCTGTCCCCCCAGTGCTCCCCCGGGGTGTTCTGCCACCCGCTCGGGCCTTGGGGATGACTCGGACCCTGGAATCACAGGCACGGGTCGGGCCCAGAATACCCTGGAGTGAAGACAGCCGCCAGCTCTCCAAGCCTGTTTGCCCATTCAGAAAACGGAAGAATTGTGTTCCATTGGGGTCTCCGAGGACCCCTCCCTCGGGTTCTGGGGGAGCTGGAGCTGGCCTTCCAGGAAAGCCCCCCACCCCACCTGCCACCGTGCCCCGAATTCCTGCTGGGCTACTCTGAACAGCAAGTGAGGGCCCCTGTTGCCCCAGATGGATCCTGTCACCGTGCAGATGTGTGACCCACAGTGACGTGTCTGTTCCCATCCTGGCCCCTTTCTCCCGGCGCTGGCCAATGACCAGCCCGGCCTGAGCTGGCCTCACAGGAAGGGAAACCGAGTCATGAATGTTAGGGCCAAGGAAGGGTGATAGGGGGTGCCCTGCTCTGCTCCAGGTAAGATCCACCTTGAGCAGCAAAGACAGTGACCGTATTCACAAAGCGTCAACTGTGTGCTGGGCACCACGTGGCGCTTGGACAGGCATTCCCAAGGTGGCTGCTACCCCTCACTGTGTTTTGCAGAGGCTGTGCTGGGAAGGGAGAGGGGACCCTGGACGCTGGGCGTTTGGGGTGTCCCCATCCTCAGTTTCCCTCTGTGTCCTGCTCTGCCTTAATTCCTGCTTCTTCAGGGTAGAGGTAAAGCCGTGATCGCTTGGGCATCAGGTTGACTCAGAGACCCCAGAGCTGCTTTCGTGGTTCTGGGGACCCCAGGCCCCTCACAAGGCAGGGCCCATGGGGCCCATGGGGGTGTCTGGGAATGGAGGGAACAGAGAAGGAGGCTTGGGGTACCGAACAGGTCAGGTTCAGCACTTTGCTGAGAGAGAGGAGTCTTTGGAGGTCAGGCCTAAGGCTGTCCAGGAGACCGGCCTGTGGGCCTGGCCACGGGGGCCACCGCAGAGGGCTGGGATCCTCCGGCCTTGGAACCAGCAACTTCCAACTCAGCTGGTTGCTTCTGTGACCTCTGGACCCCGCAGTCCACTTCTCGGCAGCAGGGGCGGGGTTACCCCAAAACCACATGCCGGCACCCTGAGTCCTGGCCATCCTATGGCACCAGCTCTGTGCCTATGTGAGTTCCTTCCCACCAGGGCCCCGGGGTCCTCTCCCTGCGTGTTATTGACCAGCATCTATGAGAGCCAGGAAGACCCTGGGGACACCCGCAGCCATGCGCCCGGCTCTTGCGTCTACACCCCCGGCGCCATGCAGAAGCTCATGAGTCCTTCTCGGTGAAGTCCACGCTGGAGACTTCCAGGCAGTGCCAGGAATGAGAATGTTCTAAACCCCTTGGGGACTCCGGCTGCCTGTGTGTCCGCCACCCAGTCTCCAGGCCTCCCCAAGCCTCTGTTTGCCCATCTGTGAGATGGGATGGTGCCTCCCTGCCGCCTCTGACCCCCACAGACCTCTGCCCTGCGTGAGAAGTCGTCCGAAGCTGCTTTTCTGGGTCCACCGTCCCCTCTTTCCAAGGGGGCTGCTTTAATGGTAAAAGACCAGGGAGACCCCCCAAACCCCGGAATTTATTTGTAAAAACTGTATATTTATTCTTGCATGTTTAAACTTCAGTCCCCTTCAAAGGACTCCCCGTCGGATGAAAGACGCCTATCACGACGCTTTTTTCCACTGCTCGAAACCGTGTGTGAACCCGTCCGTGTTGATGGCTTTTGTTTTACCCTCTTCCCCGTCGGCAAAGCGTTTCCCTTGGAGGATTTTTTTCATCTGGGGACACCAAAAAAAGTCACTCGGGGTGCGATCCAGGGAATAGGGACGGTGGGGCTCAGGGGTCATGGCGTTTGGGGTCAAAAACCGCTGAGCGCTCAGCTCGGTGTGGGCAGGTGCACCCATCTATCACCCATCACGAGATGGGCAGACGCTGTGAAAGAATCTCCCTCAGCCGGGCTCGGTGGCTCAGCCTGTCATCCCGCGCTTTGGGAGGCTGAGGTGAGTGGATTGCCTGAGCCCGTGGGTTCGAGACCCTCCTGGGCAACTTGGCGAGACCTCATCTGTACAATAAATTAAAAAAAAGAATCAGCCGGGCGTGGTAGCGCATGCCTGTCGTTCCAGCTGCTTGGAAGGCTGAGGCGGAAGGATCGCCGGAGCCCAGCAGGTCGAGGCTGCGGTGGCCGGGAGCGGCCACTGCACTCCAGTCTGGGCGACGGAGTGAGACTCCAACTCAAAAACAAAAAAGAATCTCCCCCCAGAAGTTCACTGAAGCTATGCAGCCTCTCACAGCAGTGCTAGCTGGTCCACAGACGCCGATGGGTTCCAAGGACGCTTACCTGGAATGAGAGGCCTGGACTACAAGGGGCTGCCCTCCAGAAGATAATTCCAGGTTTTCTGCCACTCCCCACCCCCGTAGCCAGTGTCCTCCGAACGCTCGTGTCGTACCAACAGCCTTACATAGGTCCCATTTGTCCGCTTATTTACATTAGCTTGCCTGTATTTGCTCACTTAATTCTCTTTTTTTGAGTTAGTGTCTCACTCTGTTGCCCAGGCTGGAGGACTGTGGCAGCTCCTGGCCACCGCAGCCTCAACCTTCTGGACTCCAGCGATCCTTGCGCCTTTGCCGGGTTGCTGTTCTGTCTGGCATACCTTCCCCTCTTCCCTCCTCTGTGCCTGGGAACCTGCCGCTTGAGCCTTCAAGACTCGCCTCCCACACCCCCCCTCCAGAAAGCCTCTCTGGATTTCCTCCCCAATTTGGCCACTCCTCCTCCAAGTCTGGGGCTCCAATGTGTCACCAAGGACTCTGTTTTTTGAGTGGTAGTCTTTCCCCATCGCCCAGGCTGGAGTGCAGTGGCAGGCTCACGGCCACTGCAGCCTCGACCTGCTGGGCTCCGGCGATCCTTCCGCCTCAGCCTTCCAAGTAGCTGGAACTTCAGGCACATGCCACCACGCCCGGCTAGTTTTTTGATTTATTGTAGAGACGAGGTCCCACCAAGTTTCCCGAGCTGGTCTCGAGCCCACGGGCTCAGGCAATCCACCTGCCTCGGCCTCCCAAAGGGCTGGGATGACAGGCTGAGCCACCGCACCTGGCCAGGACTCTGACCTCCGTAGAGACGGCAAAGACCCTCAAAGGCAAGAGGACAGCCGGGGGCCACGCGGTCGGTGCCCGCTGCCCACGAACCCCAGATTCCTGACGCCCAGGACCCCATTCTTGCATCCACGCCCCCAACCCCTCCCAGTAGGGCGGGCTTGACATCCGTCGGTGGGCTCTTCCCGGGAGAGGGGCCCGCAAGACAGTCCTCCCGCGGCGAGGTACCTGGGCGGGTCCCGGTCCTGCCAGGCAACGGCAACTCCCGCCAGCCCGACCTGTCAGTCAGGAGCCGGCAGGGCTGTAATTTCCATCCAACTATAATTAGCTGAATTTCCTTTGGTAATCTTGGGAATCCAAGCCGAGCACAGCTTATCATTGGAGCCGTGGGATAATGACTGGCCGCCTCTCGGACAAAACGGCGAGGAGTCAAATCGTCCTACAGCTGCCTTTGATGTCGAAACAGGAATCATTAATGCCACGACACGAAAGAAATTAGTGGAATCTCAAATGCAAAACAAATGTGACCTTGTTGGGACACAGGGCTCCGTGGAGGGGGCCACGGGGGGCGGGTGGGAGGGCAGGGTTGGTGTTTCTCTCGGGACAGCCTGGCACCGGGAAAACTGAAGTGAGCGTGAGAAGTGGAGAAGGAATGAATGAGTGAGTGGGGGGGTGGGGGCTTAGCATGCTGTTCCTGCTCTTAAGCCTTTGTCCAGTCTGTCGTTCTCTCTGGAATACCTTCCCCACTTCCCACCTCTCTGCCTGGGAACCTGCCGTTCAGTCTTCAAGACGCACTTCAAATACCCTCTCCTCCAGGAAGCCTCCCTGGATTTCCTCCCCACCTCGACCACTGCCTCCTCCACCTCCCAGGGCCTTGGGTCTGCAGGTCCTTTATGGAGCTCATCGGTCTGTGTGTGGCCTTCTCCATCAGGAGAGAACCTCGTCGGCCCCGTCTCTGTGTCCCCGGTGCTGAGGGGCACCGGGAGATGGTTATTAAGGTCGCAGGTCATCAAATCTACCCCAGTCCCTTGTGCACCCAGGGCACCCTTTCTGCACCCTGGGCCAGACCTGCCCCCCCCCCCCGGCTTCCCAACTCCCTTGGGGAAAAGCCAAAGTCCTTAAAATGACCTATATGGGGGGGTGGGACCAATGAACTCACCACTTAGGAAGGGAAGGGAATCCCGTAATTGTCACACCAGAGCGTGGGGGGCGTCCCAGCAAACTGGTGCTGTGTCGCCCTCCCTTCACTGCTCCTGGGCGGGGATCGGTCCGCCAGGCCCACCTCCCACTCCCCCGCCCCCTCCCAAGCCCACCCAAGGCCCCTCCCACTGTCCTACCTCTGAGCTAGCTGGATCGCGTCGTCCGTCACCGTCTTTTCCTCTGTCTCCCCTCCCCAGAAGGCAGACCCCCGAGGACAGGGACCCGGTGCGTTTCCTGTGCCTGCAAAGTCCTGGTACAGAGCGGCGCCCAGCCGAGAAGGCGCCCATGGAGGCTTGTGGAGGAGAGAAAGAATGAAAGACATGGGTGCTCCGAGGTGCCGGTCTTCCGAGTCCCAGCTTCTTCTGTGGCCAATTTGGGAGGCTGAGACAGGTGGCCGTCTGCATGCAGAGACCACCAGCCCCAGTCCAGCACCTGTGCCTGACCTCCAGTGGGCCAAGTCACTGCCCGGACCCCTCTCTGCTCACCTCCGGGGATCCCTGTGCACTCACGGACACCATCCCGGGTCCTTGAGCACCCAGCATCGCCCAGCCTCCGATGGGAAGAGAGGCTGGCCTCTCAGGGACCAGGCGTTATCCCTCACTGCATCCAACGCCAGGACTCAGGGCCCGACGGATGTGAGCCTGCCAGTCAAAGGGCTTTGGGTCACCTCCAGGCTCCCGGAGGAACAGGGGCGTGTGCCAGAGCTCACGAAAGCCCCTGGACGAGGTGCCTCGTTGCACTGGAAGTGCAGAGTCACACAGTCAGGAGGCCACAGGGACGGGGGCAGAACCAGGGCTGTCCTCTACCCCGCAGAGCTGGCCTGGCCCACTGTGATGGACCCCGGGCCCTCTGGGGCAGAGCCCAACCTGGGTGTGGCTGGTGAACAGAGAGGCAAGGGGGGACAGGGAAGTCATTTCTTGTCCTCATCCCGTGAGTCCCAGTGGGTGGGGAGGGGGCCGGTGTTTCCCCCAAATTTGCAGGGGCAGCTCAGGGGCCTCTCAGAGATGGGGAACTACCTCCTCACTCAGGGGGTACTTAGCCCTGGGTGGGGCAGAGATCTCCTGGGCTGGAGGGGCTCAGAGGGCATCCAGCCCTTCCCAGGAGGTCCCACTGCCCGGCCCCCTCTCCCTGCCAGGGGTGCAGGGCCCCAGCGCCTTGTCCGGCAGGATGGGGCAGGCCCGAATGCCCCACACCCTTGGCAGCCGCCGGAGGGGATTCCAGGGAGGTGGCCTGAAGGATAGACACTAGGAATGAAGGAATGTGTGGTCGGAGGTGACAGGGTGACTCAGGGTGACTCAGCCAGAGTCTGCCAGGGGCCTGCCGAGCAGCTGTCTGCAGCCACGGCTACCCCCAGCCTGTCCACCCCACGGCAGGAGCCAGCCTTCCTGTCCCAGGGCTCACCTCTCCCCTGGCTTTGTGCCCAGACGTTTAGAAAATGGTGGGGAAGGGGGTGCTGGCAGGTGCCTGGCTGAGCCTGGGAGGGGAGGGAAGGAGGGAGGGAGGGTTGTGACCAGAGGAGGGAGGCCGGGCACTGCCCCTTCTTCCCGGAGAGCCTGGCTGCCTCCACCTGCCCCCTCATGCTGGGAGTCTTCCTGCTTCAGACAGGGAAACTGAGGCCTGGAGGAAAAGGAGGTCAAGGGCTGAGAAAGCTGAACCAAGAGCAGGATCCTGGCCTCCCGGTCCTTGCCTCTCCGAGTCGGCGTGGGACTCGGGCATCATGCCACACTTGCCACAATTCTATCCATGAGGTCCTGCTGGCCCCGCCAAGGTCTCTTCCCGAACCAGCTCACATTGCCCAGTCTCTGCCCCAGGTGGATCCAGGTGCTCGTTTCACTGTGCACCAGCCCATCACGCACCCATTATCCACCTGCCCCGGCATTCCTCCATCTAGCCACACCTCCATCCATCCATCCATCCCGCCATCAGTCCACCCCACCATCCGTCCAGCTGTTCATTCATCCTTCCGTCCAAGTACCCTTCCTTCCTTCCTCCCACCCCTCCATCCATCCATCCTTTCTTCCATCCGTCCATCTATGCATTCATCTATCCCTTCTTTCATTTCTTTCCTTTCTTCCTCCCATCCATCCATCTGCCCATCTGTCCATCCCACCCTCCATCCAACTATATCCTTCCATCCATCCATCCATCCATCCATCTGCCCATCCCACCCTCCATCCAACTATTCCATCCTTCATCCAGGTACGCTTCCTTCCTTCCTTCACCCATCCACCCATCCACCCATCCACCCATCCATCCTTTCTTCCATCTGTCCATCTGTGCATTCATCTATGCTTTCTTCCATCTTTTTCTTCCTTCCTCCCATCTGTCCATCTGTCCATCCAATCATCCATCCAACTATTTCCTTCCATCCATACATCCACCCCTGTATCCTTCCTTCCTTCCACCCCTCCATCCATCCAGCCAGCCACCCATCCATCCATACTTTCTTCCATCTGTCCATGTATCCATTCATCTACCTTTTCACTCATCGTTCTTTCCTTCTTTCCTTCCTTCCATCCGTCCATCCAATCATTCATTGCCCGTCTATCTGTGCATTCATCCGTCACCTACCCATCAGTCCATCCATCCGTCTTCCCTTAGACACGCCACATAGCCATGGATTCATTTGTCTTTCCGCATATCCATCTGGCCATTTACCCGCCGACTACTTATTTACACACTAAGCCAGCCTTAGTAACCCTTGTCAAGGTCCCCAGTCCCCAGTCTTCCACCCCCTACCCCCTCCTCTCCAGCCATCAAGCCCTGTCCACTCCGGCAAGCCCCAGTGATTCAGACGTTCCCAGCCACGTCCTTCAAGGGGCAGGCAGGACCTGACCCCAAAGCACTCTAAACCAGGCAGAACTGCCCCTGCCTCCCTCCCTCCGCACCGTGGAGTCCTCGGTCTCATTTGCCCAGCTTCTCGTCTTCCTCTCTCATCTGTTGGTGGGAGAAGGACCCAGAGTCCCCCCTGGCACCGCCAGGGGGCTGGGGAGAGGGGTCAGTGCGGAGGGGAGGAGGACTGGGGCTCCAGACTGGGGGCAGCAGAGAGAACCAGCAATGCTTATCGCTGAGGGAGCTTCTTGGAGCTCCCTGCCATCCTTGGCTTCGGGGCCTGATTAATTCTGGACCCGCCCGGTGCTTTGAGATCCCCGGATAAGAGGGAATTCCAGAGCGGCAGCTCAGCCTCATAAATCCGTAATTGGGTGTGTTCTTCCTGGCTGTTTTTATAACCATAATGATACCCTACAGCGTTTGCATTTCAAAGGGCTTGGCCCGGAAGCTGGAGCTTCACCCCTGCAGCAGCCCAGGCTTGGGGGTCAGGGAGAGTGGAGAGAGACCCCCGGGATGCCATTTTGGCAACGCCACAGGCACCTGCTGCAGGACCCTGGACGAAACTCGCCCCTTGAGTCTCAGCTTCCTCGGCTGTGGAAGGGGAGACAGCCCTGGTCAGTCGGGTGCCAAACGCCCCGGCCTCCCAGCTCCTCAGGGACGTGTCCAAGCCGCTCAGCCTGGCCATGCCCCTCCCCACCAGCCTCAGTTCCCCCCTCCAACCTCCACACGCCTCTTGCCGGCCCGTCCCCTTCCACTGACTGATACCTCCTCATGCTTCTGGGTTCCACTCAGACGCCTCCTCCTTCAGGGAGGCTTCCCTGAGTCCCCAGCGGGGCTCATTCTAATGCCTGGGTGCCTGTTGGTCTCCCCCATCAGACTGGCAGCTTTGGGAGGTGGGTGGGGCCATGTCAGAGGGCCAGTGGGGCCTGGCACTGAGGGGGTCACTGCACCTTTCATCAAATGAGGGCTGCGGGACCTCCCCACCCTCGCCCCGGGCTCCCTGCAAACACCTGAGAGATGGCCAGACCCAGGAGTCTGTGACCCAAAGGCGTCATGGTCTTCCTTCCCTCATCCTCAGTCCACCCCAGCCTGGGAAGTGGGAACCCCAGAGGGGGCTGGGCCCAACGGCTGAGGCTGACTGCCCCCCGGCCCTCTATGGGGACAAGGACTGGTCAGTGGGGCCAGAGAGAGGACCAAGACGCTCAGCCCCGTGGCGACCTGGGCACAAGTCCGTATGGAGGAAAAACCAGGGGCCACCATGGAGGCAGAGGCCCAGAGGCAGGAGGGAGAGGCTAGGACGGAGGAAGCCATGTGGGTGCAGGAACTCAAGCCTCATAAACCCCGCGAGCGCCCCCTCTGTCCCCTGCAAGACTGCCACACTCCGTGGACCGGCCACGGGGCTGGGGGCCACAGAGCCCAGGCAGGACACAGGGTGTGTGCTGTTTTTGTGAATGAATCCAGGGCCTGGCCTTCTCTACTGGCCACGCCCTGCCGGACTGGCCTGACCACTCGGTAACCTCAGGAGAAGCTCGGACAGAAAGAGGAACTTCAGAACGAAAGTGTGAGTCACCCAGGAGGAGGGGTGGAGGGGGAGAGAGCCTTTGGTTTGGCTGAGGTCTCACACTGAGGCCCGGCCTGGCCGGCCCTGCAGGAGCCCCCAGCCGGACATCCACTGGCAGCCTGGACCTGTCCCCTGTCAGTCCACGCCCCCTCCAGAGCCATCCGAGCCGGGGCGGGGGTCACCCACGCCCGCCGCCAGGGGCCCTCGACAGGGACAGCTGCAGCGGGCTCTCTGCCAGTCCCCTCCCTGCTGTTTTCTTCATACAAGGAGTGTTGACTGAGCACCTACTGTATGCCAGACCGGTGCATCAGACAAACTGGGCCTCGGCCCTGCCTTCGGGGAGGACGCTGTCCACACCAGGCCAGTCAACATATGAAGAAAACGGACAGAGTCCGGGGTGGTTATCCGAGCCAGGAAGGCTGGAACAGGCTGCTGTGACAAGGACAAGCAGGAACACCTGGAACGAAGTGACAGAGAGCTGGGCCCCCAAGGAACGGCCGAGCCTCTCCAAGAACAGGACGTGTGGGCCAGGGGGCCGCCGGGAGGTAGCTTGGGAGGTCTAGAAACTGCAGAGGTCACGCACCAGAACCCCAGGGAGCAGAACCTGCAGGACACAGAGGGTGGCCCACCAGGCCCCCTTCCAAAGCCCCTGCTGGCCTCTGGGCCCAGAGTTTGTGGCCCAGCAGAAAGGAGGTGGCCGAATGCCCAGGGCCTCCCGCCCCCAGACCAGCAGCTTTGGGGCAGGCTGGTCTCCCCTGGAACAGGCAGGAAACCCCCTCCTCCCGGGGGCAGGGGGGAGCCGGCATGACGGAGGGAGGCAGGGACTGCTCCCCGAGCCCGAGCCCGAGATCCACCCCCTCCAGCTTCCTCTGGAGGGCCTCCCCCGTCCCCACCCCAGGAAGGGCCTTGCTCCTCCTCGCCTGGAAGGCATGGGCTCCGCTGTCCCTTTAAAGGGACCTGAGTCAGAGAGTTAAGAATGAAACTGACTCATGGTGGAAGGGCTGGTCACCGCCTGGCCGGGCGCCAGGGCTGCGGCGAGAGAGGAAGCCGGGTGACCGCAGCTGCCTGTGTGCACTCTGCTGCAAAGGGGTAGAAACCACAAAACCCCATTTGAAATTCCACTGTGCAGTGTGACTTGTGTAATGAGGTTACCCCCTCATAATGGGGGCATTCAGGGCCCACGTGGGCCTGCGGGGCTGGGGGCCTGCCCCCCGGGGCCAGCTGATGCTGATGTCACCTTCCGTTAAGCATCCCCCTCTCCCTTGATTAAGAGCTTAAAAAAAAATGCACCAGGAAACCGGAGCGAGAGCCAGAACGGAAGTCTTGGTTTTATTTATAGTTGATAACTTACGTCCGGCCTGCTCCCTGGGAGGCACCGCAGGGAGATGAAGAGCCCAAAGGAGCAGGAGACGAAAATGTCCCCACCCCTGGGCTCGTGGGTTGGCTGAGAGCAAGCCTAGAGCTTCCTTTTGAGCTCCCCAGCAGCCAAAGCAAAGAGGGCAACGGTGCTGTGACATGACGTCACCAAAAACCAGCGGCAGTGAAGCCTGGATTTCTCTTTCTCACTGGAGGAGGAGATCGAAGCTGAAGAACTGGCCGGGATGGTGATGCCACCTGCCCCAGTGTCTGTATGTTTCTCAGGGGCCCCTTCCGGCTGGGATCTACACATCACGGGGGTAGAGGCGGGCATGCGACAGCCTGCGTCCCCCGAGACGCATCCAGGAAGTCACGGTTGGCCTCCCCTGGAGCGGGCAGAAAGCACCCTCCATCCCGGGTGCCAGGGTGGCAGAGGAAAGCAGGGGCTTTCCAGAGATCCCCACTTCCTACCCTCCTTCGTGGCTCCGTTCCAAGCAGTTCCCCAGGGCCGCCGCCCAAGCACCCGAGCCGGCCTGGAGGACGAACTGGCTCACGGCGGGAGACCCAGCACGCAGCTGGTGCTTGCACGTGGGAGAATGCTCGCTCGCTAAGAAATAGTCCATAAGCCGGGCTGGGTGGCTCAGCCTGGAATCCCAGCACTTTGGGAGGCTGAGGTGAGTGGATGGCCTGAGCCCGCAGGTTCGAGACCCACCTGGGCAACTCGGCGAGACCTCATCTCTACCATAAATAAAAAATCAGCCGGGCGTGGTAGCGCGCGCCTGTCATTCCGGCTACTCGGAAGGCTGAGGCGGAAGGATCGCCGGAGCCCAGCAGGTCGAGGCTGCGGGGGCCGGGAGCGGCCATTGCACTCCAGTCTGCGCGACAGAGTGAGACTCCAACTCAAAAAAAAAAAAAAGAAATAGTCCATAAAGGAAGAGGCAGGTGGGGAGGGATGGGAAAGAGGGAGGGGAGAAGGGGAGAGGAGGAAGTGGGAGGAAGCTTAGCTTCTCTGAGTCTCAGTTTCCTCATCTGTTAAATGGGAGTTTTTAGTAACTGTCTCCTGGCGTGGCTCTGAGGATTAAATGGGGCCAGACCCAGAAAGGCTTAGCACACAGGAAGTCCTCAGTCAGGAGGAATGGATGAAGATGAGAACGCTGAAGACGGGGAGAGGCCTAGCCCGGAAGTGGGAGCCCGGGGAACCCCGGCAGGGCCAGTCCTCCTCCGTCCCATGCTCCAGGCCCCCGGGGTCTCGGCACTCAGCCAGGACCCCGCCACCCCAAGGCAGGCCCCAGGTGGAGGGGTCAGGACAGCTCTCCCCTCACGTCACTGTCTGGGCCACCGGATGCCACCCCCTCCAAGGCCGCACAGAGTGCGTGCCCTTGGTGATTGCTGGAATCTCCCGTCCCGGGGTGTGCACAGACGCCACCGCGGCCCTGTCGTTCCGTGAAGAGCCTGGGTTTCCCGCAGTCCCCTCCACTGCCACCCGCCATGAGCGAGGGGCCTTCAACAAGTCCCCTCCAAGACACTTCTCGCTTAGGGTGAGCAGAGCTCGGCCCTGGCCAGCCACCCTCGCAGGCCAGCTCCCAAGAATCCTTTGTTCTGGGGGCTACATGAAGTGCCGAGTGGCACAGGGGTGACCCGCCGGGCCTGGGCGTATCCGTGTCTTCGGTCTCTTGCAGAGGGCCAAGAAGGCCACGTGGACGAGGCCACACCGAGATGGGGAGGACAGAAGGCGGCTGTTCCAGGTGGAGGGAACAGCGTGCGCAGTGGGAGAGCGGGTGTTGAGGGAACAGCAGGACCCAGCGGGCATGCGTGAGAAGGACATAGACCCCCAAGGACCCCAGGGCCACATGAGCAGAGGGGAGGAGTGGGCGTTGTCCTAAGTCCCAGGGAGTCTTCACAGGCTCAGAGCAAGGGGTGGCATGGCTGGATTAACCATCCGAGACGCGCCTTCCTCTCCTGGACGGACTTGACCAAGAGGAGGGATCCCGCCTTCCATAACCCACTCCAAGAAGCACCAGTCTTCCTGATCAAGCCGGGGACGGGGGGCTACCCCTCTATGCCTGGCCCCTTGCTCGTACTTGGGGACACACCGAGGACACAGGTTTGCTCCAGACCCATCTTGGTTCGGCGCTGGGAGTTCCCTGACCCTCGCCTTCCCCAATTCCCTGGGGTGTGTTGAGTGATCGCCCAGTGCCCAGCCCCATGCTAGGTGGGGCGTGCAGTCAGGACCCCAGGCAGCCCACCCTCCCGACACTCCAGGACTCGGCGGTCAATGCCAGATGGACATGCAGACAGCAGGCCTCGAGGAAGACTTCCAGAGCGGCCAGGGGACGTCAGCCGGGCGGAAAGAGGAAGCCAGCCCATGCAGGACCCAGAGGGGAGACAGGACAGTTCCTTCAGGCTGCCTGGACCCTGGTAACCAGTCAGCCTGTGACCAACTCTGAGTCAGCCCCAGACCCACAGGGCCACATCACAGGCCTTGTCAGGGCCTTGAACTTTATCCTGACGGCCAGGGACCCTGCAAGTTGCAGGGACAGGGCCATATTTGGCCCTTCAAAACTTCCTCTGGCTGCTGGTCGATGGGGGTGGGGGAGGGGGGAACAGGAGAGAAGGTTCCACAATGGCGGGAGGGACGGTGGCCCTGGCAGGGCTCAGGGTCAAATTCAAGGCGAAGACAAGAACGTGACTGTTCAGACAGCTCCCAGAAAGGCGGCAATGCCATTCAGCCAGGTGGGGAGACCGGGTACCCCGGGAGGGGTGTGACCCTTGTCTGGTTCTCGCTGAGCTGGACATCTGCTGAGACACCCAGTGCAGAATCTTCAGCTTCTCCGAAGGGCGGCACCCCGCCCTGCTCCCAGGGATCATGGTGCTCTCACCAGTGTCCCCCTGGGGCTACGCCCATCATACTTGTCCCTGGAGCCCCTTTGGGGACCTCCCTTCCCCATCTGCCCGTCCGCGCCACTTTCCAGCTGCTCGGGGCAGGCCCCCCTGCAACCCCTGGTGTCTCAGCCTGTCCCCGTTTTATAGATGGGGGGACTGAGGCCAAGAGACGGGGTTCAGTTAGGTCGAGGGGAGGTGGCATGACACCTTGGAAGTCTTGCCTTACGGGTCCCCTGCTGAGGCTAGATGGAAAGGGGGGGTCATCCCTTTAGTCTGCAGTCGACCTTCCAACCATCCTCGACTGAGTCTCGGCATCGCTCGAGACTTAGTCCCACCATGGCCCAGCTCCGATGAACAAAGCTCATCCTTTGGCCAAACTTCTGCGGCTGTGACCCCCACCCCAACGCCCAGCTGGGTCCTGTGGGGAGGGGTGGGGGCTGCAAAAATCTGGACCTGCCCCTGGTTGAGTCTCTCCCTCTGACTCCAACACTCGGGGCGCCTGCCTGCTTGGTAAATCGTGAAGCGTTGGTGGTGGTGGTGACGCAATTTGACGGTGGTGGCGGTAACGGTGGTGGTGGTGGTGACGGTCACGATGAGAAGATGATTGGTGGCGATGATGATGGTGATGGTATTGGTCATGAATGTTTTTTTTGAGTCGGACTCTCATTCTGCTGTCCAGACTGGAGTGCAGGGGCACACTCGTGGCCACCACAGCCTCGACCGGCTGGGCTCTGGCGATCCTTCCACCTCAGCCTTCCAAGGAGCCAGAACTACAAGCGCACACGACCATGCCTGGCTAATTCTTTGGTTTATTGTAGAGACAAGGTCTGGTCAAGCTGCCCAGGCTGGTCTCGAACCTGTGGGCTCAGGCAATCCCCTTGCCTCCGCTTCCCAAAGTGCTGGGAATCCATGATGATGTGGACTGTGTCGGCAGTGATGACATTTCAGTGATGGTTGTGATGACCACGGACATGACGTGGTGCTGACGGTCGCAATAATGGTGACGAAGGTGACCATCATGGCCATGACGCTGGTCACGATGAATTTCCTGTGATGGCGCGGGTGATGAGATGACGATAACGGTAATGGTGACGGTGGTCGTGACGACGGCGATGGTGCTGGTCACGATGAATTTCTAGCAATGGGGATGGTGACGACGGCGACGGTGACAAGGGTCATGGTGATGGTGACAGTGTTGCTGATGATGAAACTGTGACGCTGGTCCTGAGGGTGATGATGAAGAAGATGACGGTGGTGGTGGTTGGCCGTGAGGACATTTCAACGATGAGGATGGTGGCGACAGTGGTCATGATGAGCTGGTGGCGATGGCGGTGGTGACAAGGGCGATGGAGTTGGTAGTGCCGAAATCTTAACAGTGGTGATGGTGATGGTGAGGAGGGGAAGGATAACGTGTCCTGAGCACACATCACACGCCAACAGCGGTCCCACGCTATTTTATATCTTCGTGGCAGTTTTATGAGCTAGGTCTCTATGAGCCCTCATCTTATCAAGGAGGAAACTGAGGCACAGTGGCTCAGCCACATGACAGGTCAGTGGTGGGGCCCAGACGCTCCCAGGCAGCTGCACCCGGACCTGCTCCCGACACTACCTTCATGCCCTGGGTTGACCCGGCAGAACCTGGCAGCACGGCCCCTCCTCAGAAGACATCTCTTTCCATCATCCGCACCCGTCTGGGTGCCCTTCCTCAGTAAGACACCAGGTGAAAGCTGAGGACCCTGAAGGAAGGGGCATGGGGTGCAGGGCTCCCCAGGGCACCACCGAGGAGGAATTCCCGCTCCGCTGGTATGGGCGTGTGAAGCTCCCACTGGACACACGCCACACCCAATCCCCTTGCCCTGTAGGGGTCGGCCCTGGCCCTGACATGTTTCCCCTGGAGAGCAACTGGCCAGCTGGGTGGGCACCAGCCAGCACATGGGGTGTCTCCCGGGGGCTCTGCCAGCACTCAGGGTCTCACTGGCCATGCTTTAATTCTGATGAGCCTAAAAACATGCTTTTCGTCATTTACCTCCTGCTTCAGATGAAATGGGAGACTGGGTTATCCTCAGAAACTGACTGGGCTCGGTGGCTCAGCCTGTCATCCCAGCACTTTGGGAGGCTGAGGCCAGTGGGCTGCCTGAGCCCACGGGTTGAAGACCAGCCCGGGCAACTTGGCGAGACCTCATCTCTACGATAAATAAAAAAATTAGCCAGGCGTGGTAGCGAGCGCCTGTAGTCCCGGCTACTTGGAAGGCAGAGGCAGAAGGATCGCCGGAGCCCAGCAGGCTGACGCTGGGGTGACCGTGAACCTGCCACTGCCCTCCAGCCTGGACGACGGAGTGAGACTCCAACTCAGAAACACACACACACACACACACACACACACACACACAGCAGCAGCAGCAAAATCTGTTGTCCCGCCCCCAGGGCTGGACTCTCCCCAAATCCTCACCTGCACCATCTCACTTAACCTTGCACCGACCTGCTGGTGACTCACATTCCATTTCACAGATGAGCAAACCAAGGCCCAGAACAGACAAGCTTCTTCCTCGCGGCCACCATTCACTGGACACCAGACGCCCGCTCAAGGTTGCCTGATACCGATGACCCTGCCCATCCCCACCCAGCCCAAACCCGGCTCCCTCCTTAGGACAGGGACGCATTGGGGTTGAATGAATGCTTGATATTGTGGTAGGAAGCCTTGTAACCCAGCCCTGGCGTTCACGCCCTGTGCAACCCCTGCCACTAGGAGGATGTGGGTTCCACTCCACGCTGAGGTTATAATCAATGGCACAGTCATTGGCTCACCTGGAGAAAGGGGCATGACCCAGGTGGGCCCAACCCCTTCCCATGAGCCCAGTGTCTTCTCTGGCTCATCCCAGGAGAGGACATCAGAGGTCAGAACAATAAGGCTTCCACTCGCCACAGCTGGTTAGGATACGGAAGGGGACCACGCGGCAAGGAATGTGGGCAGCTCTAGGATAGACCACCAACAGGAAACGGGGACATCAGTCCTACAACCGCAAGCACCTGATTCCAGCTGACAGCCCAAATGAGCTTGGAGGCAGAGTCCTCCCCAGAGCCTCCAAAAGTCACACAGCTGCTAACACCCCCATTCCAGCCATGGGAAACCCTGGGCAGGGGGCCTGCAAAGCCATGCCTGGACTTGTGGCCTGCAGAGCTTGCAGCTAATGACTGGGTTGTGGTGAGCTGCTGAGTGTGTGGTGACTTGTTACGCAGCGTCGATAACTGGTACAGATATGAGGGGCAACCCCCAACATCCCGGAATTTATTTATTAAAAATTCTGTATTTGCTCTTGCATGTTTAAACTTCAGTCCCCTTCAAAGCCATCCCTGTTGGCTGCAATACACTTCTTGAGATCCTTTTCCTGCTGCTCCAAACAGTTTTTGAATTCATCCGTGTTGATGCCTTTTGATGCTTCTGCTGTTTTGGGTTTCTTTTCTTTCTCATCGGCAAAATGTTTCCCTTTAAGGACTTTTTTTCATCGGGGAAACAACAAAAAAAGTTGCTTGGAGTGAGATCAGGCAAATAGGGAGGGTGGGGGTCATACTGATTTTGGTCAAAATCCGCTGAACATTCAGCGTAGTGTGGGCAGGTGCACTCGTCAGTCCCCCATCATGCAATGGGCAAACGTGGTGAAAGAATCTCCAAACTAAAATTCACGGAAGCCGAACACAACGCCAATGGGTCCACGGATACCGAGGGGTTCCTAGAACACTCATCTGGGGGCAGGGATGCCTGGACCACAGGGGGCCCGCCCTCCAAAGGATCAGGCGATCCTCCTGCCTCAACTTCCCAAGTAGCTGGGATGCAGGTACATGCCAACAAGCCTGGCTCATTTTTTGATTTTTTTCTAAAGACAAGGTCATGGAGCAGGGAGAAGCACCGGGGTGAGGGAGAGCAGCCCAGGCAGAAGCACCAGCTGAAGCAGAGGCTGGCATGGACACGGTGTGCTCAGCCTGAGTGGCGGGCCACTTCCTTCAGGCAGGAGCCCCTGGGCTTGCTTTGGTCCCTTCCAAGACTTACGCAGACACTGGCTTAACTAAAAGCACTGAGGACGGTGAGCTGGCAGCCCAAAAGGGGGTCATGGGAGCATCCGGGCGATGAAGGCAGTGGTCACCGGGCCAGAGAACATGGGCTCACAGATCCGGGCTTAGATCTCACAGGTCCCTGAGGCCATCAGGTGACCCTGGGCTGTGGGCGGGGCCAGTGTGGTTTTTTTTTATCTCAGGACATGTCACAAGCTACTCCAGGCCCTTGAGATAAGAAAGTTCAATTACTTTGTTCAGCTGCTTTCATAATTTTTCCTCAAATGTGACTTCCTTGTGGATTTTAGAGCAAGGCCAGCCCATGCAAAGCACACACGCCAGGGCTCTCCCATCCGTACACATGGCAGGCATGACCAATGGAGCACAGAGTCCTCCATCCAGGGCTCAGGCAATGGACAGGTGGGGTTATTCGGGATCTAAGTCACTCTTCCCAACAAGCCGGAACCCCGACTTTGTCATGAAGCCTACGCAAAGCCCACCGGGGCCTGGCCCTCCTCTCTGCCCTCTGGCCACTTTTGGCCAAGACTGTTGGAAAAAATGATACCAAGGGAGGATGAGACAGCCATCCCTCCCTCTCTCTGACTCTCTCTATCTCTCACACACAGGAACAGAGGCAAAACGAGGCTGCGTGCACCATTGATCATCCATGTAAGTGTAAGCGGCGTGTGAACTGCGTGGCAGAGGGCTCTCGTCTGTCCCGTTCGGTGCCTGGCACTCAGAAGGTGCTCAGAAGGTGTCTGTTGAGTGAAGGTGCCTCTGTGAGTCCCCGCTGCCTGCAGACCGACCGGTCGCCACCAGCACCGTCTCTCCCGGTCACGCGTCAGCTGTGTCTTTGTCCCCTCTCCCCGGGAAGTAGCAGGGGACGTGGGACCGTGTTCCCATTAAACAGTCGAAGCATTCGCCTCCCCCTGTGCCCACCCCCGCAAGATGGTTTCCTGGAGTCTCTGGATGACTTTCGAGAGAGATTTCTAGATAAATGCCAAGGGAGGAAGGGAGAGGCCGGCGGTGGGGCTCCAATGCCACGCCTTCCTCTGGGGAATTCGGTGGAATCCAGGGAGGGCTGGAGGAAATGGCTGTGTTTCAAAGGCCTCTGCCTAATGTTCCCTTTAATTAGAATGGGTTTCGCTTGACACGGTTTCTGCCGACCCGCAGGGGAGGGCAGCCCCCGCTTGGGTGACTACGCGGGGACCCTAGGGTCTCAGCTATGCCGCGTCTGCGGCCTCGGCAGAGTTCAAAAGCAGCGGGACAGCTGCCGGGGCCCGGAGAACCACTCCCGCCGCCGGGCACCTCTGTGGGAACCTGGATCCAGGGACATTCCTCTGGAAGGAAGAATGTGCATGTGAGGAACAGCTGGGTCCCTGCCAATTTCGGTCGCTCAACGGGCTGGGCAGGAAGAGATCGCGCCCCAGGGGAGGCGGGCTGGGCCAGGGCCTGGGGACCACAGCAGGGTGGGCTGTGGCACCCCTGACCCGGCGAGGAGGGGGTCCATGACCCCACAAGGTGGGAGGTGGCAGCAAAGGCCGCAAGGCTGGGGAAGCCCAGGAAGGCGCCCTGTCCCACCCGGGTCCCACTCTCAAGGCAGGTCCTTGAATCAGCCTGCACGCGTCAGGCGGTGCTGCTGTGACAAGCCTGCAAGCCCCCGTGTCCCTGCAAGGCCGTTTCTCATTCCTGTCCCGAGAGGCTCTTTCTGGGGGTCCCCTCCAGCTGTGATGCAGGGAGGCCACCGTTTCCGGCCAAGGAGGAAACAGAGAGCTCCCACCTGGCTTCCACGCCTCAGGCTACACAGGACCTGGAGGGATTCGGCTTCTCAGGTTCCGGGAGGCTGGGCGGTGGGGTTGGCCTCTGAGCCCCGGAAGGGGTGACAGTGTGGGAGCTACAGGGTGGCATCTCCGGCACGTACCGGAGGGCTGGGCAAGCAGAGGGAACTGCTTTGCCAAGGCCTGGAGGCAGGAGCGGTGCAGGGACGCTCAGGCGTTGGGGATGGCCGGAGCGCAGGGGCGTTGGGCGTTTGTGGCTGGGAGGGGCGTGGTCAGACTTGACAGGAGGGGGCAGGGCCCCTAGGAGCAGCCCTGCAGGCGTCAGGCGGTCGCCCTGCCCGCTGTCCGTGCAGCCCCGGTCCAAGCCAAGCCTTGCTCCGGGTTAGAGTGGGCTTGGGTGGCCTGGGCGACCCACGGCGCGGGGGGCGGGGGCCGGGAACACCCGCTGGGCCAGGCTGCGCCCGCAGCCTCAGGGTGGGGACGCGTCGGTGACCGTGGGCCCCTCCGAGCTCGCGGCAAGGCCTCGCGGGAAGCTGAGCGGGAAGACAGGGCAGCCCAGTCCCGAGCCCCACGCGGGCCCCTCTGTGGTGGACGTGGGCGTCCTGGGGACGTCGAGGCAGGCCTGGTTCTGGCGGGAGAACCCGGAATCGTCGGCATCCATCCGTCCATTCATCCGTTCATTCATTCACGCGCATATTCATTCATTCACCCACTAATTCATTAATTCAGTCATTTATTCACCCATTCATTCATTTACTCACTCATTCATTAATTCATCCATTCACGCGATCATTCACTCAACATTCATTCATTACTCACTCGTTAATTCATTCAATCATTCACTCATTCATTATCACTCACTCATTCACTCAGTCATTCATCAGGCGTTCATTCATTCATTCACTCATTCAGTCACTCACTCATTCATTCATTCACACATTCATTTACTCACTCATGCTCACTCAGTTATTCACTCATTCATTCATTCACTCACTCATTCATTCACTCGTTCATAAGTGTCCACTCAGCATCACTGTGGGAACCCGCTGGCCCCAAAGGACACAGTCCCTGCCCTCATGAAAAATATTCCAGTGGGAGATGCAGACTATGAACAAGCAAAGAAGCAAGTCCATGATGGCAACGCTGACAAGTGAGGAAAACGCCAGAGGGACCCCCTCCCAGGTAAAGCAGCGGGGGGCCTCTGGGAGGAGATGGATCCAGGAGCACGGGAACGGGGGCAAAGGCTTTCTTGACAGGGAGAACGGCGCGTGCAAAGGCCCCGGGGCCAGAAGGGACCCGAGGTGCCCACCGGAAGGAACGCCACACCTCACACACCAAGAGCCAGTTTGGGGGAGCCCAGAGGGGCCCCTGCAGGGGTCGATTCCAGGGTGGACGACAGCGGGGAGGGGAGAGGTGGGAAATCACCCGGGTCTCCAGGGAGGGGGCGGCGGCGGCCTCGCCAGGGAGGCGAGGTGGATTTGAGAGCCCTTGGAGGGAAGGTGGACCTCCCGCCTCGAGGATGGGCTGGGTGAGGGTGTGCGGATGGGGAGGGTCTGGCCTCCGCCCTGGGGGATGACGGCCGTTGCTGAGGCGGGAAGCTGAGGCCAGGATGAGGGCAGGGGGCTGAAACCAAGAGCCCCCGGGGACGTGCCAGGCGCACCGTGTCCTGAGCCTCCCAAGGAGGAGGCAGGCGGAGGCCGGCTGTGTGGCGCTCAGGGGACAGGGCTCGCTGGAGCTCGGGAAGGAACACGTTGAGAAGACCCCGGTCTGGAAAGACGGACTCTCAGCCTCTACCTTTACTGGAGGAATCAAGCCCCAGGGCTCCTTGGGCGCTTGGCCCCAGAAAACGGTGGGCGCCATCATCCTCAGGTTACAGATGGGGAAACTGAGGCAAACAGCAGTCCAGGAAGCTCTCTGGGGCCACCTAAGTAGCCAGTGGCAGACCTGAGGCTTAATCCAGGTCGTCTACACCTGCAGCTCACGGCCTCACACCGGGTGACTAGCTCGAGGTGACTCAACCTCAGGGCCGAGCACCGAGACGGCTCTCCTGGCTCCAGCTCCAGTGCTCCTTCCTGGGGCCCTCCTGGGAGGATGGAATTCCAGAGCCTGTAGCTGCCAGAGACGTCATCAGCATGGATCTGAAGTTACACCTGGCGAATGTGGGTCTAATTCTTCCCCGGCCACTGTCTTCACCCAACAGCTGGCTTCACCCAGTGAATGTCTGAGTGGCTGTGAGCGTGTGTGTGATTGAGTGTGTGTGTGTGTTTGTGTGTGTGTGCGCGCACACGCACGTGCACGTGTGTGTGTATCTGCGTGTGAGTGTGTTTGTGACTGTGCATGTGTATGTACGTGCATGTGTGTTTATGTGTGAATGTGTGTGTGTTGTGAGTGTATGTGGGTGTGTGAGTGTGTGTGTATTTGTGTTTATGTGTGTGAGCGTGAGTTTGTGTGAGTGTGCGTGTTTGTGTGTGAGTGAGTGTGTGTGAGTGTGTGTGTTTGTGAGTGTGCGTGTGTGTGTATGTGTGTGTTTGTATGTGGTTGTGCATGTGTGAGTGTGAGTGTGTGTGTTGTGTGGGTGTATGTGTGTGTGACTATGCATGTGCGTGACTGTGTGTTTGTGTGTGTGTTTGTGTGAGTGTGCATGTGTGTGTATGTACATGTTTATGTGTGTATGTGGATGTGTGTGTTTGTGTGTATGTGACTGTGTATGCGTCTGTGCGTGTTTGTGTGTGTATGTATGTGCGTGTATTTGTGTTTATGTGTGTGTATGTGTGTGTATATGAGTGCATGTGCGTGCGTGTATGTGTGTGTGTGTTTGTGGTTATGTGTGAGTGTGTGTGCTAGCGTGAGTGTGCATGTATGTGTATGCCTGTGTGTTTGTGTGAGTGTGCGTGTGTGTGAGAGTGTTTATGTCAATGTGTATGCGTGTGCTCGTGTGAGTGCATCTGAGTGTGCACGTGTCAGGGCATGAGGGCACACAAGAAGACGCCCCTGCCGGCGGGGTGCTGACACCCGACAGGGAAGCCAGACTCCCGCCGGGCAAACGCCTGCAGCCGCAGCAGGGCCCCAGGAGCCAGCCTGTTGCCGACCGCTCCACACACCACGCACGCCTCGTTCCGCACTCAGCGTGGTGCTCCAAGGGACTCGTCATTGGCCTCTCCGACAGGAGGAAACTGAGGCTCAAAGGGGATAATCCGACCCGGGTCCTGAACCGGTGAGGAGCAGGGTGGGATCCAGGTCTCACATATCAGCACCCTCCTGCTCCCTCACAAATGACCCAGACCCACAGCAACTTGACGCCATCACTATCAATTATCTCCCACCATTCCGAGGGTCGGGGGCCTGGGAGGGGTTTTGCCGGGCAGTCCCGGTTCAGGGTCTCAGGAGGCAGTGGCCAGGATGTCAGCGGGGGCTGCAGGCTCATCCGAAGGCTTGGCCGGGGCTGGCGGACCCACCTCCAAGAGGGCGCCCTCACACGGCTGCGGGCAGGAGGCCTCAGTTCCTTGCGATGTGGACCCATCCAAGGGGCTGCTGGGGGGCCCTCGCAACGTGGCAGACGTCACACTTGAGGAAAGCAAGATAGAAGCCACAGTGCCCTTTGTGACATGGCGGGGAAGATCCTAGCCCATCTCTCCCACGTATCCCGTTGGTTACAAGGTCGGCCCTGTTCAAGGCAGGAGGAGGCTGGACCAGGATGTGGACCGCAGGGGGTGAGGGTTATTTCGAACTGGCAACCACACCCAGGCCCGTCCAGACCTCCTGCCAGAGCCTGTGTTCAGAACAGAAGAGTCAGGTGTCAGGGGTGTCCAGAGACCAAGGCCTGGATGCTCTGGAGAAGGACATGCCAGGCATGAGCACCACACTGAGAGCAGCCAGTGTCTTGACCGTGGTAAAACGTTCGCACCAGGCCATCATGACAGCTCACAGAAGACTCACAGGCAATGGCCTTCTCGGGGACACAGCATCTCATAAACACACTGGGGACCTCGGTTTGGGGGACCAGGTGAATATAGACACTTCTGGCTGTGGCAGCAAGATATTGGTGCCAGAGAGACCCGAAATGTCCACAGAATGTGACCTTGAGTAAGTTTACCATAACCACTCTGACCCTCAGCCTCCTCCTCTAAAACGGAATAATACAATTGCCTCTGCCACACAGGAGATAGACTCAAGCCACAGGTGCCAAGGAGCCTGGCTTCCAGCAGAGCATCAAGCTGAACATCTAACATAGCCCAGCGGCAGGAAACAGAAACAACCACGGCTCAGACCAGGCCACGCTCTGCCATGCTGTGGCCAGGGCGGGTAGCTGGCATGGTCAGACACGTGGCGCGGGTCACAAGTAACCCTGTCCCAGTTGGGCCAGAGAGAGAGGAAACTTCTACTCCCACAGATGCAGGTGAGTCAGATAAGTTGCTCCCTCCTAGGTGTGCCCTGAAGAGAGAGAGAGCCAGGGCCCCTCCTGGTCCTTGGAAGGTCCACAAATGAGAAATACGTGGGACAAGTATTCCGCGCCTCTTCCTGAGCACTACAGCGGGAGAACAGCAGCGGGCACCGGGTGCTCCTTCCAAGGACAGTGGCGAGAAGAAAGGACTCTTAATTTGTCCGGACAGAAATTTAGTTTTCCTTCTATCAAGAGGGGGTAGCCTTGTTGCTCAAATAAAAAAGAAACGTGCGATGGGACACGGGCAGGAAACACGCTCACTAGAAAAAATGAAGGTCTTGGTGGCTCAGCCTGTCATCCCAGCACTTCGGGAGGCCGAGGTGAGTGGATTGCCTGAGCCTGCAGGTTCGAGACCATCCTGGGCAACTTGGTGAGACCTCGTCTCTACAATAAATCAAAAAATTAGCCGGGCGTGGTGGCGCACTCCTATAGTTCTCGCTACTCGGAAGGCTGAGGCGGAAGGATCGCCGGAGCCCAGCAGGTCGAGGCTGCGGTGCCTGGGACCGTGCCACTGCCCTCCAATCTGGGCCACAGAGTGAGATTCCAGCTCTAAAAAAAAAACGAGAGGAAAAAGGAAGGCCTGTGTGAATAAGAAGCGGCGTAAAGCAATGATTTTCCATGATTTCGGCATTCAGAAATCACAGGCAAAATAAAACGTCTGTCCTCAACGCAACCAGACACCACGAGAGAGTGCAGTGTGGGCTCTGAGAGTGAGAATTCGTCTTATGAGTAACACATATGAGTAACAGAATTATCTTCTGGAGAGTGGACACCTTGGAGTCCAGGCTTCGCCCACTAGGTAACCTGTCTGGGAACCCAGCAGCATCCATGGACCAGCCGGCGTTCTTGGGAGAGGCTGCGTTCGGAGTCCGTGAATTTTTTTTTGGTCCATTTTGTGATGGGTGATGGATGCTCACATCTGCCCACCCCGCACTGAGTGTTCAGCAGTTTGGGGCCCAAAACGGCAGGAGCCCCGTGCCCCACCCTCCCTGTTCACCTGATCTCGCCCCGAGCGACTTTTTTCTGTGTTTCCCCGAATGAAAAAAGTCCTCCAAGGGAAACGTTCTGCCCACGTGGAAGAGGTGAAACAAAAAACGGCAGAAGCCCTCAAAGGCAGCCACACGGGCAAGCTCGGAAACTGTTCTGAACGGTGGAAAACATCGTCTCGATGGGCGTCTTGCCTCCAACAGAGAGGACTTGGAAGGGGGCTGAAGTTCAAGCACCCCAGCCTGGGCCGAGCCAGCCCTGGACCGGCCTGGCCTCTTCACCACCGCGGGGGAGACTGAGGGAAATGCACCACGGACTCTTTGGAGCTCTGGACACCGACACGGGGGTGCCCGCCTGCTGCCCGAGTGGGGAGACCAGCCATGGTGGGGTCCCTGCCATGCCACCGTGTGGCCATTTCCAGGGCTCCTTAAGACCAGGACGAACCTCAAAGCCCCAGGACCTCTGTCCACTGGAACGGGCAACGACCCCAATGACCAACAGTGGTTCCCATGGCTTAGCCGGCACTTTCTGTTCACAGACTACAAGTTGGGCTTTGGGCTGGGTGCCGAGTGTTGAAATATTCTTGTCCACCCGGGAGTCTGAGCCTGCACACAGCTGGCGCTCAATGTATGTCACTCGACGGGAAGGGACGGTCCTGCCTTCCGGGAGCCCCTGGCCTGGTTGCATTTCTTGGAGCGCCTCTGGGAGAGGCGGTCCCCGCATGGCTGTGACTCAGGCATCCCTGGCTTCATCCGGCTCCTTCCTGGGAAGGAAACACCACTCAAGGGGCCAGGGTGCTCACTCTCGGTAGGTATCCCTTGTTGCAAGGAACACCTGTCCCCCGTCCCCGCCATCCCGGACCAGAGATCATTAAAAGTAAGAGAAAATAACTCCGGGTGCCATGGCTGACACCTGTCACCCCAGCACTTAGGGAGGCCAAGGCAAGAGGATTGCTTGAGTCCGGGAGTTGGAGACCAGCCTGGGCAACGTAGTGAGACCTCGTCTCTACAAAAATCAGAAAATTAGCCAGGCGCGGTGGTGCCTGCCTGCAGTCCCAGCTACTCGGGAGGCTGAGGCGGGAGGATCGCCTGAGCCCAGGAGGTCGAGGCTGTGGTGAGCTGTGATTGTGCCGCTGCACTTCAGCCTGGGCGACAGAGGGAGACCCTGACTCGAAAAAAAAAGGAACAGAAAACAAAAATCTGGGAACGGAAAATGCCGAGAGCTCCTACGATGCCTTCACTCCACACCTGGATGTGTGTCTGTTCCCTCAGCTTCTTCCAGGACATTCCAGAGAGGCCGATCGGGGGACCCACTCGCCCCTTTGGTAGGATGGAATCCTAGGTCACTGCTCACGGTGGACTCTCGCTGTGACACGCGCCCGCAGAATCCTGCCAGGCTGCTGAGCTGGTCACATCTGCATCCCAGCTTGGGTTTGCTGAATGAATACTTGACCCGATCAAAGAGCACAGATCCTGGGCGCAGAGAAAGCAGAGTCCAAATCCCGCCTCTTTCTTCTCTTGGCTGTGTGACCCGAGGCAGGTCGCTCCACCCCTCTGAGTTTCATGTTCCCAGTCTGCAGAAGGGAGATCCTATGAGTGGGATCCTGGTCAGAATTCGGGGAGCCTGGGCCTCGTGGAGGAGGGGCCCATCGGGCGTGCCCCCCTCCCCGGGGCTGGGGCTCCAGGCTCACCTGCCAGAGCTGGGACCCTGCCCTCTCCACGGCCCCAGCCTCCTGCAGGTGGCTGCAAGCGCTCTGGGCACCAGGCCCTGGGAGCGTGGGAACTTCCTAAGGCGTGTTTGTCTTGGGCAGCCTGGGAGGGGCCGCTGCTCTGTCAGCTCCGGCAGGAGCTCCTGCCAGGACGCCCAGCATGAAAGGGACGGATTGTTCCTCTGGGACCTTTGCTTTCCTTGTCAAAGGTGACTTGGGCCTGAGACAGGGGCCCGGCCTCTGTCCCCTAAAGGCCAGGCCGGCCCGGGCTCCCCACTCCCAGCAGGGCCGAAGGGCTCATCGGTGCTGGGGGACCTGGCAGCCTCAGCCCTGCCCGCAGGTGAGTGGCTCTGCGGCCCCAGCCCTTCCATCTCCACCCCCAGAGACAGCAGCCCACCAGGGCTCCCTCCCTGACCACATCCGCTAACTCCCTCCCACGTACCCAGGCCTCGTTCCCCTCTGTGCCCCGAAATGCCCAACCCAAGGTCAGGGGCTCAGACGCTTAGTCGAATCGAGCTCCCCGGCCCAGGTGAGACCCCCAACTCGCTACCCAGAGCAAGGTATTCTGTGTTCTGCCACCCTGTCCAGGAGACTCTGGAGGTGGGCCACGGGTCTCGACACTGGTGGATCCGCCTTCTCCACCAGGTTTTGACCGTTCATCCCCAGCCTCGTCCACCCCGGTCATGTGACTGGTGGCCCACCTTTCCCGCGTTTGCGTGCGACCGGCAGCCCCAGGGCATGGCCGTTCTCCCGCAGCTTCGAGGATGCCCTCAGACCAGCCACGTGGCGGCCCCTGCCGGAGGTACAGCCAGGGTTAAAGGCAGCCATGGACAACGGAGGCTTCTTGCAGCCCCAGCCCTGGCCCTTTTCCAGAAGGTGCCGATTATTAACCATCATTGTTCTTTCCTTCTGGGGCATGAAAGAGCAGGTTCAACTCACAACCGGAAAAGCGGCAGGTCAAGGTTCCCAGAGTATGAAATGTCAGCTCCCGCGGCAATGACATTGACTGGGAGGCGCTAAAAATAGACACAGAAACCAAAGGATCCAGCCTCCCGAGGCCGGAGAAGCCAGGTGAGCTTAGGGCCCACGACACTGGCCTGTGACGTCTGCAACCGCATGGTGAAGGCTTTCCTTTTTTTTTAAGAGACTACAGGAAGTGAAATTTGAGAAGGGTCAGCCCAGAAGGACTTTGCTTTTTTAAGTCTGGCCTTATATGTAAATTTCAGGTAGAAAGAAAAACCATGGTGAGATGGGACCACAGAGGAGATCCTGGGTTTGGCAGAAAGCACACCACTTAGCCCAAGAAGGTTCAGAAAGGGTTCACAAGTGGGCAGGTAGAAGTGTAGATAGACGGTTGGTGGACGGATGGATGGATGAGTGGATGAATGCATGGAGGAGTGGATGAATGGGTCGGTAGGTGGATGGATAGATGAATTAATGAATGTGTGAGTGGGTGTGTAGGCAAATGGTTGGGTGGGTAGGTGGATGGATAGATTAATGAATGGGTGGGTGGGTATGTAGGTGGATGGTTGGGTGGATAGGTGAATGGAAAGATGAATGAATGGGTGGTTGAGTATGCGGATGGATGGAAGGATGGATGGATGGATGGGTAAATGGGTGGGTAGGTGGATGGATAGATGTGTAAACGGATGGGTAGGTGGATGGATAGAGGAATTAATGAATGTGTGGGTGGGTATGTAGGTGAATGGTTGGGTGGATAGGTGGATGGAAAGATGAATGAATGGGTGGTTGAATATGCAGATGGATGGGTGGACGGATGAGTGGATAGATGGATGGATGGATGGATGGATGGATGGATGGATGGATGGATGGATGGATGGATGGATGGATAGATGGATGGATGGGTGGGTAGGTGGATGGATAGATGAATTAATGAATGTGTGGGTGAGTAGGTAGGTGGATGGTTGGGTGGATAGGTGGATGGAAAGATGAATTAATGGGTGGGTGAGTATGCAGATGGATGGTTGGGTGGATGGATGGGTGGATAGATAGATGGACGGGTGAATGAATGGGTGGGTGGTGTGTAGATGGATTTTTGGGTGGGTATGTGGAAGGACAGGGGAATAAGTGGGTGGTTGGTATGCAGATGGATGGGTGGTTGGGTGGATGAATGGATGGATGGATGGACGTGCAGATGGATGTCTGGGTAGGTAGGTAGGTGGATGGATAGATGAATGAATGGATGGGTGAGTGTGCATAGATGTTTGGGTGGATGGATGGATGGGTGGATAAGTGGGTGGGTAGGTGGATGGATGGATGAATGAATGAGAGTGGGTGGTGTGTAGGTGGATTTTCGGGTGGGTAGGTGGACAGACAGGTGAATAAGTGGGTGGTTGGTGTGCAGAGGGATGGGTGGGAGGGTAGATGGATGTTTGGGCAGGTAGGTGGATGGATAGATGTGTAAGTGGATGGTTAGGTGTGCAGATGGATGGTTGGGTGGAGAGATGGATGCGCGGATGGATGGATGGATGGACAGACGGATGAATGGATGGACGGACGTGCAGGTGGAAGGTTGGGTGGGTGGATGGATGCATGAATGAATGAATGGGTGGGTGTGCAGGTGGAGGGTTGTAGGGATGGTTGGTTAGATGGATGGGTGGATGGAAGGAAGGAGAGATGGATGGATGGATGCATGGATGAGAGAATGAATGGATGAGTAGGTGGGTGTGCAGGCAGATGGTTGGTTGAGCGGATGGCTGTTCACCCGCATGCATGAACGAAAGGACAAGTCAGGGTCAGAAGTGAGTACAAGGTCAGGAACAGGGAAAGAGATGAGATCATCGTGTAGTTTGCTCTCCACCATTTCCCAGGAACATCAGAACGTCAGGTCCTGCAAAAACTTCTTTGCCGCTTTTGCTTCTGGAGAGATAAAGCAGCTGGCAGGCCGCGTGCTCAGAGGAGCCCTGGGCTGTGAGGACCTGCTTCCCCCTCCTCCATTCCCCTCCTCTGCCCCTCCCCCAGCTCACCGAACCCCTCCCGAAGGCTGCTTTCCCATGGGAAGGCCGGAACAATAGCGATTTCTTCTGAAGGGAGCCCTCCCCTGAGCCAAAGAGGAAGCGGAGCGAGCAGAGCTCGTGTGTGTGACTGAGGGCCGCGATTACATAACCAGGACATACCTGGGACAGGCACCGAGCCAGGGGGTTTTAACAGCGAGGCGGGAGGGCGGGAGGCCGGCAGGAACGCCCCGCGCAGGAATGGCCGGGCAGGCGCCGCCTCGCTGGGAACTGAGCCGGGTTTCCAGGGAGTGGGGAGGACACCGCGTGCCATCTATGGGGGTGGAGGGGCAGCTTCTTACACGACGGGAAGCCTGGGGCCTGGGGGTTTTGTTTCAACTTCACAGAGCCACTACAGGTGGAGTGGTGCAGTTATGCTCCCTTTATAGATGAAGAAACACTGATCAGACACAGAGAGGTGTAGCCCCAGGGCAAGGTCACACAGCTGCTGTGGAAAAACCAGGGCGCGGGCAGCCTCCCTGCTCAGAGCCTGCAGCGTGCACATTCTCTTCCCTCCTTCCCTCCTCCTCCCGCCCCGCTTTCTTCTATCTCATACCCTGTCTATTTATCCTTCCAAGTGTCCATCCATCCCCCAGTGCCCACTGCTCCTTCCCTTCTCCGCAGTGCACCTGAGTCAGGAGAGGGGGTCACAGGGAAGCCAGACTCTGCTTCTGACAAGGAAGGGCGAAGTGGAGGTGGCCACCTGCGACAGAACACAGTTGGGGACTTCCGGCATCGAGCCCGCCCTGCATGGGCACAGACCAGCTTTACAATGGTTTTCTCATTTTTCCATCTCTGAGGCGGCTCCAAGTTCAGGGTCATTATCCGCCCGTGGCAGAGACAAGACTGAAGCCCACGCGTGGGATCAGAAGTCTCCCGAGAGCCTCAGCCTTGAGGCATCAGGGAAAGCTTCCCAGAGGAGGCAGCTGGGAGTTCTTGGAGGAGACGGATGCCGGGGGCATGTCCGGCCTCTAGAGCTGTGGGGTCTGGGGAGAACGAGTCCTTTTGCAGCCCGGCTGCCCCACCAGACCCGTAGGCTGCCAGCCTTGGTGAGGGGCTGGGGACACAGAGAGTGGCCTCAACCCTAGAGCATGGTTGCAGAGTAACACCAGCCTTTCTCCATATGTCCTGGGACGGACACTCTTCCCTCTCCAGGAACAACAGAGGGTGACGCCAGAGAACGTGCTGACGCCATGCCAGGCGCCCAGCGAGCCCTTGGAGGCTGTGGCCCTTGTCGAGGCTGCGATGGGTGATGTGTGTCCCTCCGAGGCACTGCCCAGAGAGTCGGTGCCCAGCAGACAGGTGACGGGGTGAGGGACAGCCTTGTGCCCTGGCGTTCTCGGCTGCCTGGGCCGTCTGGGACAACCAGTTCCAAACGGGTGATGCCCCCATGGGCAGATCCGAGGGTGCAAGTCATGTCATGAAGGAGTCACCAAGCACCACGCCGCCACTGCATAAGCCAAGCACCACGCCGCCACCGCCAGCCACCCCATGTTGCCACGTAAACAGAGTCCTGTATTTACCCACCGCGGGTAAGGGCCAGGCCTGCCGGTGGGTGGGGAGACATGAGCTCCTTGCCTCCAGCTCTGATTTCGGGTCTGCTGCAAGTGAACACATGCCCTGCGCCCGGGAGCAGAGGGCGTGAGTGGGGGCACGCCAGCAGAAGGGTCCGGGAACACCCTGCCACCCGGTCACAGGCCCATGGCTTGCGGGCTTGGGTTGCAAGGGCCAGCCCTGGCAGGGGAGGCCGGGCCAGGGCAGTATCTGAGCGGCGAGCATCTGATGGCCCTAATGGCCCCCAAGGCCTCCCTGCTGTTGGTGCCTGTTGATGGTATGGGACAAACCAGTGGCCATCTGCATAGCCAGAGCCAGGGTCTGGGCGTGTGCGGGAACCACCCGGCACAGCCCTACTCATGACAATCATTCCTCCAGGGCCCAGACTTACGAAGAGCGTGTTTTGTTTTATTTTGTGTTTGAGTCCGAGTCTCACTCCGTCACCCAGGCTGGAGTGCAGTGGCACAGTCACAGCTCACTGTAGCCTCAGCCTCCTGGGCTCAGGCGATCCTTCCACTTCAGCCTCCCAAGTAGCGAACTGCAGGCATCCACCACCACACCTGGCTAATTTTTTTTATTTTTATTTTTTGTAGGGATGAGGCCTTGCTATGTTTCCCAGGCTAGTCTCAAACTCCTGGCCTCAAGTGATCCTCCTGCCTCGGCCTCCCAAAGTACTGGGGTGACAGGTGTGAGCCACTGCGCCCAGCCTTGTTTTGTTCTAAGTAAACATACATGTGTTATATTTAATTCCCATAACAACCAGGGTGTTCCTATTCTTGCTGTACACAGAAAGAAGCGGGGACACAGAGAGGCATGTGACAGACCCAGGACCACACAGCTAACGACACAGTAGAGTCAGGGTTTGAACCCAGGTCTGTCTGACTCTAAGTAGTTATTTCCAAGAAGTAGGCTCTTTTCTTCATCTCAGTGTTTCATCCACCAAATAGGGGTGGTCATCCAAGACATGGCGTTACTCTGGGCTCTATGACTAATAAGTGGCAGCCTTGTGACATTATCTGTCCATAGATATGGCTGGATCAGCGGGTGGATAGGTGAATGGGCAGGGGAACAATTGGGCAGAAAGATGGATGGAGACATGAGTGCCACATCTGTGAGTGGGTGGGGAGATTGGAGGATGGACAGATGGATAGGTGGCTAGGTAGGTAGGTGGATAACCTACAAGCATACAGACCAGTACATTGACTAATACATGGAAAGGTAGATAAATGATAGATACATGGTTGGATGGGAGGGTGGGTGAGTGGAAGGGTGAGGACACAGACAGATCGAATGGATGAGTGATTGAAGGGTGATGGGGACTGATGAATGGATGGATGGATGGGTAGATGGGTAATAGATGGACAGTGGATAGGTGGATGAATGGATGGATAGATGGGTGAATGGATGGAGAGATGGAGGGATGGCTGAATGTGTGGGTGATGGAGAGATGGATGGGTGGATAGGTGGATGAATAGATGGATACATGGGTGGGTGGATGGATGGAAGAGTGAATGATTGGATGGGTGGGTGGGTGGATAAGTGGATAGCTGAGGACACAGCTAGGTAGAATGGATGGGTGATTGGAGGAATGATGGATTTGAATGAATGGATGGATGAGTGGGTTGGTAGTGGACAGATGGATGAATGGATGGATAGATGGGTGGAAGGATGGTTAGATGGGTGGGTATGGGCAAATGGATGGGTGGATAGATGGATAAATGAATGGATGGGTGGAAGGATGAATGGAAAAATGGGTGGATAGATGGGTGGGTGGGTGAATGAATGGATGGTGAAGGGGTGGGTGGATAGGGGGGATAGGTGGTGAACAGATAGATGGGAAGGTGAGTGATGGGTAGATGGATAATAGAGAGAGGGAGGGTGATGGATGGATAGAAGAATGGTTGGGTGGATGGGTGGATGGGGAATGGGCAAATGGATGATGGATAGATGTGTGAGTGAATGGGTGATGAATGGATGAAGGGATGGGTGGATAGGTGATGAATAAATGGATAATGGATAGATGGGTGGGTAGATGGAAGGACAGATGGATGAGTAGATGAATGGATATATGGATAGATGGAAGAGTAGATGGGAGATGGATGATGGACATATGGACGAGTAGATGGGAGAAGAATGGATGAGTGGATGGATGGGTGAATGGGTAGATGGACCGTGGTTGGGCAGGTGGGTAGATGGATGATAGATGAATGGGTGGATGAATGGATGAATGTGCAATAAATAAATGCATGGGTGGATATGTGGATGGATAGACAGAAAGACCTTTAAATGAATGGCCAACAGTTGGGTGGAGAGATGGATACACAAGTAAACAAATGGCTTGGTGGGCCAATAAGCAAGTGGATGGCTACACACATGGTTGTGATGAGGGACAGAAGACTGGATGGAGAAAGGAATGGGAGGTCAGGCAGGTGAGGGGAGAGAAGACTCCCCTTCCAATCTGACTCGAGTTGCAGAAGAGACTCAAACATCCAACGCCCAGCCCAGGCCCAGAGGGCAGCACCCATGCCAGCTCTGCATGACAGCTGCTGCCACTGCCTGAAATCTGTCAGATGGCCTCTTGGAGCCAGTGTCCTCTCTGTTGTGCAGACAACCCTGTGACAAGAGAAAGGTGTGGCTGGCGGAAGCTTAAGTCCTGGTCAAGCTGTGGAGGCTGCTTTTTCTCTTCTTCCCCTGTGCCCAGCTATGGGCTCCTATTGGGACAGCCTCCCTCATCCCCGCACTGAGTCTGAGCCACTACAATTGGACAGGCAGCTCCTTTCTCCATGCCACTAAAGAAGCTAAGTGAAGAGCCCTGGGTGGATGATGGCTGGGTAGATGGGTGGGTAGATGGATAATAGATGGGTGGGTAGCTAGGTGATGGATGGATGAATGGATGGATAGATGGGTAGGTGGTTGAATGGATAGATGGTTGGATGGGTAGAAGGATGAATGGATGGATGGATGGATGGATGGATGGATGGATGGATGGATGGATGGATGGATGGATGGATAGGTGAGTAAATGGATGGATGAATGGATAGATAGATGGGTGGGTGGGTGGATGGATGGATAGATGGTTGGATGGGTGGGTGGATGAATGGATGGATGGATGGATGGATGGATGGATGGATGGATGGATGGATGGATGGATGGATGGATGGATAGGTGAGTAAATGGATGAATGAATGGATAGATAGATGGGTGGGTGGGTGGATGGATGGATAGATGGTTGGATGGGTGGGTGGATGAATGGATGGATGATGGATGGATGGATGGATGGATGGATGGATGGATGGATGGATGGATGGTTGGATGGATGGATGGATAGATGATTGAATGGGTGGGTAGGTGGGTGAATGGATGGATGGTTGGATGGATGGATGGATAGATGATTGAATGGGTGAGTAGGTGGGTGAATGGATGGATGGTTGGATGGATGGGTAGATGGTTGGATGGGTGGATGGATAGATGGATGAATGAGTGGATATGTGGATAGATGGATAGAAAGACCTTTGAAAGAATGGACAACTGTTGGATGGAGAGATAGATACACAAGAAAATGAGAGGAGACAAGAGGCCTGGGGATGTCCCCAGCTCTGACACTGGCCTGCCATGTGGCTGGGAAGGCAGCATTGCCTATCTCTGGGTCTCTGCTGCAGGTGGATCACCAGATTGGAGTGGAAAGAGCTGGACTCCTCCCCCAACCAGCCCTGGTCACAGTCCCTGGCACTGCCCTTCAAAGCCCCAGGGCTCTATAGGGACCTCTGACTGGGAATGTCCCCAAGGGCCCTCCCAGCTTTAGCAAACTGAGTTTCTGACCCTGGAAACAGAGGCACCATGGCCCAAAAGGCAAAGACAGTTGAGGAAAGAGAAGATGCTTGATGTGTCCAGGCCTGGATCTCACTGGATAGGGTGTCCCCTTGGGTGTAGACATGGCCAAGCCCTGCCCCGGGCACTGTGTTCCTGTCTCCACCCTGAGCCCACCTCAGAGGCTGGCACGGTGGGGTACTGGCCAACTTTTATGGGGCAGGTGTCTGGGAGGCCTTGGGCCTGGTTGGGAAGGGTCGAAGTGGCCACAGATGGGGTGTGGGAGCCAGGGTAGGGACAGCTCGCCCCCGGCCCAGGGAGGGAGGAAAGGGGGGGCAGCCCATGGGAGCAGGAGACCCGGGAAGGCTGAGGGAGCCGGGCCCCTGCAGAGAGATCCCTTTCCCCCTCTCCAGACTCTTCCGACCACAGGACGGATGGCCGAGGCTGGCCTCCGTCAGAAGCTGCTGCCACTGTCTCAGGGCCACCGTGGGGATTCCCACCTCGGAGGCCCGGCCAGGACAACCCTGGGAGGAGGGGGAGGGGCCTGGAGGAGTTGGAGGGGGACTCGCTGCTCCCAGCACGCCTGCCTGGGCCGTCTGCCCCCCCACCGACGGGCGTCAACCGCTCCCCTTGGAGGCAGCGTGCGGGCCCTGGACCTTGTCAATCTGCCCCAGCAGATGAGGCCTGAGCTGGAGCGTTCCCACGCCGGGCCGGCCCCACGGAGGGGCTCCAGCGGCAGGACCCCGCCCGCCCGGCCTGGGCCCCCACTCCTTCCGGGGCCCGGTGTGTTGCCAGTGCACACTTGGCCAACCAAGCCCACCTGGCAGGCCTCCCATCAACCCAGGTCGCAGAGCACACAGGGGCTGTTTTCCAGGCCCTCCAACCTCGCCGTGGGTGGGTGGCTGGTTCCCAGGTCCCCCAGAGGCCGGGGAGGCCAGGCCGTGCCTCCAGGGGACGCTCTTCTGGAAGTTTCTGGGATCCCATGAAGGCCGAGGTCATACAGCTGGGCCCGGGAAGCAAGTGTGGCAGGGGACCCTACTCACACCCACACCCACTCTGCCCCCTCTGTGGCCGGCAGGGGGTCTCCTTGGCCTGAAGGGGCCTGAAATCCCAACAGCCCTCTAGGGTTCTCTGAGGGCCTTTTCAGACTCCATCTTTCCACCTGGCCAAGTGATGGCAAACGCAGACATTTTATAGGTAAACAAAAAGACACAGAGAGGTTAAGTTACTCGCCCAAAGTGACAGAGCGAGGACATGGAAGAGCCAGGCTTCCACCCCAGAACAGAGCCTCGCACACAGTAGGCGCTGCATGAATGCACAAAGACTGCAAACCCATGATTGTCGCCATAGAGACCCTACGTTGTCTCTGCCTGGCTGGCAGCCTACTGGGGCCCAGTTTCTGCTTGGATACCCCCAGAAGCAGGGTCCTCGCTACTCACTGCTGGACAGCTGACCATCGAGACATCACCTCCCTACACCCACCCCCTGGGGGTCCAGCTTCTACCCAATGAATCCGGTTCCTCTCCCAGGAGTAGCCTTCAGGGCCCCAAAGAATGTTCTGAGCTAAACTAAGCTCCCTACCCCCTGACTCTTCCCAAATCCCTGTACCCACCCCCCACCCCCACCCCCCACTCTGACCTTCCTGGGTCTCTCCCTTGCCCTGCCCCCACGCCATGAGCCCTGTCCAGGTCGCTGTGGTTCCTGGCTGCTCCAGGCCCCCTCTGTCTCTGGTCTGCGCTGTGGCTGGAAGTCCAGGAAGCCGCACACCGCCCAGGCCACTTGTGTCATGGCGGGGGGGAGCGTGATGTCACTACTCATGCAAGGACCCCGGGGGTCCTCTCTGGGTTGCCTTCCTCGAGGAGCCCTGTGGCCCCAGCCTCCCCAGGGGCCGGCGGCCCGAAGAGAGACCCCTCTGCCTTCTCGTGGAAACTGCGTGGGACCCTGAGGGCCGTGCCTGGAGGGAGTCCACCGCACGGGGAAGGCCCAGCCATTTTCCTTCCCAGCACACAGCCCTGGGAATGGATGCCCGTCTGCCCCACACGGAGAATTCCCTCCCCTGGGAGGACATCCGCGGAGCACGTGGGAGAAGGGGAGGGTAGCCGTTGGCAGCCTGACACCCGAATTCCTTTCCCTGGGATGTGGGTGTGGGCCGGTGTTCCCTGGAACCCTCTTTGAGAAACATAGCCCGCATGCCTCCCAAAGCCCCCAAAGCACTTGACTCCTGTGCTCTGGCCCAGATGGGATGTGGCCAGATCGGGGGTCGGTTCTTAAGGCGCTCAGAGGACCGGGCCTGAGCCCACACTCGGTGACAGATGGAAGAAAGGCCCCTGCCCCCTAACCCACGCCACCTCTCACCCCTCCCCTGCCACGTTGCCTCTCGTGGACGTACGTGTCCCCAAGGCCCATGGTGCCGCCGTCGGTGAAGGCGCGTGGGGGACAAACACCCCAAGACAGGGTGGCATCCCCACATCCCAGCAGAGCTTGTGGCTTCCGGCCTGGGATGAAATCTTCCGGGGTGGCTTTGTCCCCAGGGAGGAGGAGAGAGGCGGAAGCCAGTCCGTCCCCACCCCCTCCCTCCCCTGCCCTCCCCACCGGCCAGAGGCCTCCCATGGGTGGGTCCCCCAGCATCCCACGGAGGGCAGGACCTGGCTTCAGGGGCCCCCAGCGGCCTGGGAGCGGTCCCCCAGGAAGCCCGTGGGAGAAGCAGCTCCCACGTGGGCTCCGTCTGGCCTCTTCCCCAGGCTCCCAGGCCCCTCCTCCCCCAGCCTGCCTCCTGACCCTGAAAGGCCCCTCGCACGTCCCCGGCAGCGCCTTGGATCCAGCTGGGACCCCGCTTTATTGATTCTCGGCATCTAATCTGGGTCCCGTCTGATTGCCAAGGGCCCTTCACGCCTCTTTCCGCTCCGTGTTTTCCTAATCCCGGCCCTGCTTACTTATGGCTCCGTCCTGAGCGCCGGCCAACTCCTTCTCGTCCCCTTGACATTCCTGCCGGTCTTTCTTCCTCCCTCCCTCCCTCCCTCCCTCCACTGCTGCCCCTGGCCTTGTCCGCACCCCCTCCACACACACACACCACCACCACCACCACAGGGCCTGAGATGGCAGCCTTGAGTCTGTGTTGCACGCCTGGGACACACATCGTTCATTCTTTCCTTTCTCCTGCATTTTTCTTTTTTGGAGTCGAGATCTCACTCTGTCGCCCAGGCTGGAGGGCAGTGGCACGATCACGGCTCACCACAGCCTCGACCTCCTGGGCTCCGGCAATCCTCTCATCTCAGCCTCCCAAATAGCTGAGACCACAGGCCCACACCACCCCACTGGCAAACTATTGGATATATTTTGTAGAGACGGGGTCTTGCTGTGTGGCCCAGGCTGGTCTCAAACTCCTGGGCTCCAGCAATCCTCCCCCCTCAGCCTCCTAAGTAGCTGAGGCTACAGGTACGTGCCACCATGCCCTGCCAATTGTTTTAATTTTTGAAAAGATGCGATCTCACTACGTTGCCCAGGGTGGTCTCGAACTCCTGGACTCAAGCAATCCTCCTGCCTCGGCCTCCCAAAGTGCTGGGGTTACAGGCATGAGCCACCGCCCCGGCTCCTGAATGCATTTAACCAACTTTTACGTAGGGTTTCTCCGCACCAGATGCAAGGACGCCCCACATCTGTGTCCCTCTCCCAAAACAGTGTCATTCTGGGGACAGAGATTGGACCAAGGAACGTGTCCCCCAGCATTGCCGGGGGCTCGCATCCAGCCCAGCTGGACGACCACAAGACCCTCTTGCCATCCACCCTGGAGACCGCTGAGGCTGTACCCACTACGCAGGTGAGCCAATGGGGGCCGGGAGCTGTGTTCTCTCGTCTTGATTGCACAGCTATGAGTGTCAGAGCAGGAATGTCTGCCTTTTGATTAGTTCACAGAGGGCTCTTCTGGTTGCCCTCTGGGGTCCCTGGCATTTCATTGCACTAAGGTTCATTCATTCGTGCATTCATTCATTCATTTCACGTCCACACTGACCACCCTCAAGACCCGAGGGAAGCCATGCTTTAGAGAATGTGGCCCAGACTCTGACATTGACCTGACTCGAGAAAGTCATGCCCCCACCCTGCCCAGGCACACCCTGTTCACCTGCCCTGGGCACCCCAAGCCGGCCCCCACATGCCACAGAGGCCGAGGGCCTCCCTGCCTCCCCCTCCCCAACAAGGCTCCTGGGCGTCCGACATGCACACCCACGAGGAGCTAAAGGGTCCAGCTGGCCAATATCGTCCAGGGGAGTGGGCGATTGGAAATTTGAGGCTGGTCGGCCTCCCTTCCGGGCTTGGTGAAGAGGGCAGCCTCCACCCGACTCCCACACATGAGGACAGTGGGCTTGGGGTCCTGGGCCGCAGCTGTGCGGCGGCACCTGAGGGACCCGGGGCAAAACAAAAAGGCAAGACAGTGACAGCTGGAGCGTTGGCCAAGGGGCCGGGCCCAGGTCCACGGTCACTCGCCCGGAAGGCTGGCCCAGTGTTGGGCACTTAGCCAGCCTCCAGGATGAAACCCCTTGCTGGTCCTGCGACCTGTCATGCCCTTCCCAGCCTGGCCCCAGCTGTGATCTGACCCCTTGTCTCTCTTCCCGAGCCCCCCAAGGCCCTGCCGCCCCCAGCTTGGCTGTCACGTCTTCCGAAGGCCCTTCTCTGACCGCCCAGAACTGGTCACCCCCTCTCTTCTCTGTCCTTCCCAAGGAGGGGGCATCCTACATGTGTATATCCTTCCGTGTTGCGTTGCCACGAAGGTACACCGGAAGCCGGGTCATTTATCAAGAAAAGAGGCTTGTGTTCGCTCACGGGCCGGCATGGTGCCGGCCTCGGCTGGGCTGCTGGTGAGGCCGCAGGAAGCTTTCCCTGGAGGTGGAAGGCGGAGAGGGAGCAGGCGTGTCCCATGGTGAGGGCGGAAGCAGGACGGTGTGGGGGGAGCAGTGCCAGGTTCTTGTAAGCAACCAGCTCTCACGCGTGAACTCATAGAGTGAGAACTCGTTATTTTGAGAAAGGCCCTGAGGGAGGGATCCGCCCCTTGGCCAATCACCTCCCACCAGGCCTCCCCCCAACACTGCAACCCTGGGGACCACCTTCCTCCCTCCCCCCCTCCTTCTCTCTCTCTCTGTATCCATCCAATGTATTTCTCTTGGATCCTGTGTTGGAATGAAATCTTCTCAAATATGACGACAAATACAATTTCCCACTCATTCCCCACCCAGTGAGACCCGCACATCCATGACTGGTACTGGGGAGAGAGCCCAGTGCGGGACTTCTCAGCACTGCTGAGCACCTACTGTATGCATCACCTGACACTGAGCTCGCTGGGGATCCAAAGGTGAGCCCGTATGGCCCCCTCCTGGAATTCACAACCAGGACTCGGGGCTGAGGATGGGGACAGGCTTGTATAACATGGCAGTGACCAACTGAGAGTCTCCTGGCTGTGCAGGGGTCCGAGCCGAAGACCCCAGAGGATTTTAGGTCTCCCATTCTCATCTTCAACACACTTATGGAACATCTCTGATGTCCAGGCAGGGGCCATCCTAAGCGCTAAGAGGCAGTGGTGGAGGAGGCATGGTCCTTGTCCCCATGGTGGCAACAGCATTCCAGTGAACAATCACACATACTGATAAAATTTGAATGTCTGTTCCCTCCAGATCTCGTGATGACAGGTGGCCTCCAGCCAGGCACAATGGCTCTCACCTATAAATCCAGTACTTTGGGAGGCCAAGCCAGGAGGATCACTAGAGGACAGGAGCTTGAGACTGGCCTGGACAGCATAGCAAGATCTCGTCTCTACAAAAAAATTAAAAGAAATTAGCCGGGTGTGGTGGTGTGTGCTTGTAGTTCTGGTTACTTGGAAGGCTGAGACAAAGGATCCCCTGAGCCCAGCAGGTCGAGGCTGCAGTGGCCGTGAGCGTGCCACTGCCCTCCAGCCTGGGTGACAGAGTGAGATTTCGACTCAAAAAAAAGGGGGTGGCACATACAAGACTGTTACTTCCAGATGGAAAGGATAGAGAGACCCAGTGAGGAGTGCTGACAGTCACACTCTCCTAAACATACCAGTGCTGTGACACCCAGGAGGCTCTCACGACATACAGATAAAACTTACAGCAGCTGGCCGGGCACGGTGGCTCACGCCTATAATCCCAGCACTTTGGGAGGCCAAGGCAGGAGGATCACTTGAGCCCAAGAGTTTGAAACCACCCTGGGCAACATAGCATGACCTCATCTCTACAAAATATTTCTTTAAAAATTTAAAAAGTAAAAATAATTTTTAAAAAACCTACAGCAGGCCAGGCACAGTGGCTCATGCCTATAATCCCAGCATTTTGAGAGGCCAAGGTGGGAGGATTGCTTGAGTCCAAGAGTTTGAGACCAGCCTGGGCAACATAGCACGACCTCATCTCTACAAAATATTTCTTTAAAAAATTTTCAAGTAAAAGTAGGTTTTAAAAAACCTACAGCAGGCCAGGCGTGGTGGCTCACGCCTGTAATCTTATAATTCCAGTATTTTGGGAGGTTGAGGTGGGAGAATTACTTGAGCCCAAGAGTTTGAGACCAGCCTGGGCAACATATAATAAGTAAGAATAAAAAATAAAAACCCACAGCAGGTCCGGGGCGAGCCACAGCTGTGGTCAATGGGCACACCCACAGAACAAGTGCATGCGGTTCTGGAACATTCCATTGGCCAAGTCCCCTTGGTCAAACCTCAGCTCTGGGCCTGGGAGCCACAGGGCAGGCGAGGGACACTGAGGCATGAGAGTGTGAGACGGGGTGTGCAAACATCTCCCACACGTCTCCACCGGTGAGCTCCTTGACAGTGAACTTGGAGGCTGCACTGTGTCCAAGCCATTCCTACCCATCGGGGTCTCTCTGTCTGCTAGGAAGACGTGTCCCCTCTAGACCACCCTCATCGAGGGAGCCAGAGACCCTGCTCTGCCCACCTCTCCCCCGAAGCAGATACACACTGGCAGAGGGCAGGGGATGGCTGAGGGGGGGAGGATGGGACCTCCCCTCCCCCGTGGACCAGGGAAGGCTGGGCCTCAGACTGGAGCCTGGAGTGACGCTCCCTCTTGCCCCGCCCACCCTTCCTCCATGCTGTCCACAGCCCTGTCCTGTCCCCTCCCAGGCCCCACCAGGGAAGCTGGTGGCTCAGTGTCCCTCAGGACGTCCCAGGTGCCTCGTCTGAGCACCGGGCCAGTGCCCACAGGACCTGCATGCAGTGGGATCGGGACTGTTCCAGGGCATATTCCGTGTTTTTGCGATTGTGAATAGCGCTGCAATAAACATGAATGTGCAAGCATCTTTTTCGTAGAACGGTTTGCATTCCTCCAGGTATATTCCCAGCTGGGGACACAGCCCAGGGGCCTTCAGGGGCATCCACCCAGGAAGATGAGTGTGTTACACCCAGGGGAAGGCGCTGGGCACCAGGGCTCCATTCTCTTCCTATCCTTCTAGATCCTTCAGCATCTCGAACATAGCACAGCACGAGGGTTACAGGTCAAGGGCTCTCCGTCTGCCCTGTGGTGGTTGTTCTTTCTTCTCAGGAGGGGAGGGGAGGTCTCCGTTGCAGGTTCTGGGGCTCCAGAGCACAGGCACATGGCCTCACCAAGGACTCCAGGAGGTCACAGAGTGGCCCAAAGAGCCACCTGTGCTGGGGAGGCCCGGGCTTCTGCAAGGACCAAGCCTCCAGCACCAGTGGGCCCTTAGGCTGGACCTAGCACTGGGCCAGTGCCCACAGGACCTGCATACAGTGGGATCGGGACTGTTCCAGGGCATATTCCGTGTTTTTGCGATTGTGAATAGCGCTGCAATAAACAAGAGAGTGCAAAGCATCTTTTTCGTAGAACAGTTTGCGTTCCTCCAGGTATATTTCCAGCTGGGGACACAGCCCAGGGGCCTTCAGGGGCGTCCACCCAGGAAGATGAGTGTGTTACACCCAGGGGAAGGCTGAGTAGATGCTGTGGCCCCAGCGCAGGCAGGAGGGAGGTGGCGGGAGCCACAGAGGTCCAGGGAGCCCTGAGCTTGGAGAGTCAGGGGCTCTGAGCTGTGGTGGAAGGTCCGCCTCTGCACGTGGCAGAAGTGGCTCAGCCCCCAGACAGGGGCTCAGAATGGCCTTGGAAAGCAGCCAGTCTAGCCAGTCTAGCTTCTTCATGGTGGAGGCAGTGGGAATGAGAGGGAGCAGTGGCCCGCTTGAGGTCACATGGCTGGTCACGGAGGGAGCCGGAGCTTGCCTGGGCCATGTGTGTCCTGGTCTGGGCCCTGATCTCAAGGTCAGCTCCATGATGAATTTCTTCCACCTTCTTGGAACTTCAGAAGAGCGGTTTGGATCTAGAGGGTAACATCATGAGGGTCATGTGCATTGCCTTCTGGCACAGCCCAGAGCAGGAGAGGGGGTTGGGCAACTGTGCTCAGAACCCAGAAGGGGACATGCTTCTCTGTCATGGCTATGAGCATTGAGTTGTCATTGTGTTGAGTCGGCGGTCTTCCCACCACACTCTGAGCCTGACAGAGCAGGTGCTTAATTAGAGTTTACAGAATTGAGGAAGAGATGGATGGATGGATGGATGGATGGATGGATGGATGGATGGATGAATGAGTGAATGGATGAGTGAATGGATGGATGGGTGGATGAATGGAGATATGGGTGTTTGGATAAATGAAGGGATAGATGGATAAATGGATGGATGGATGGATGAATGGATGGATGGATGGATGGATGGATGGATGGATATAGATGTGCATGGATGGGTGGATGGTGGATGAATATACATGTGGATGGATGGATACAGATTTAGATGGATGGATGGGTGGATGAATGGAGATATGGGTGTTTGGATAAATGAATGGATGGATGGATGGATAGATGGATATAGATGTGGATGGATGACGGATGATGGATGGATGGATGGATGATGGAAGGAAGGGTGAATATAGATGTGGATGAATGGATGGATGGATAGATGGATGGATGGATAATGGATGGAAGGGTGGATATAGATGTGGATGGATGATGGATGATGGATGGATGGATGATGGGTGGATGGATGGTTATAGGTGTGGATGGATGGATACAGATATGGATGGTGGATGGATGGATGGATGAGTGAATGGATGAGTGAATGGATGGATGGGTGGATGAATGGAGATATGGGTGGTTGGATAAATGAAGGGATGGATGGATAAATGGATGGATGGATGGATGGATAGATGGATATAGATGTGAATGGATGATGGATGAATGGGTGGATGGATAGATGGGTGGATGGATAGATGGATGGATGGATAATGGATGGAAGGGTGGATATAGATGTGGATGTATGTCCGGACGGATGAATGATGGGTTGATAGATGGATGGATGAATGGATGGATGATGGGTGGATAGATGGATGGATGGATGGATGGATGGATGGATGGATGAATAGATGGATAATGGAAGGATGGATGGATGGATGGATGGATGGATGGATGGATGGATGGATGGATATAGATGTGTATGGATGGATACAGATGTGGATGGTGGATGGATGGATGGATGGATGGATAAGTGTATGAATGTACAGTTGGAGGGATAGGAGGGTAAATAGAGAGATGGGTGATAATGTGGATGGATGGATGCAGGAAAGCAGGAGCTCATCAGTGCAAATGAGTTTGGAGGATGTATGGTGCTGAGCCCACTACTACTGGGGTGTGATTGTCCAGGAAGCTGGAGCAGGCTGCAAGGAAGCTGCAGGGGTGCTGAGGACAGACCTTCAGTCCCATCCTGGAGATCTGGGGTCTGTGAGCAGTAAGGAGCTGAGAGGACCACAGGCAGGCAGGTGGGACCCCGAGTGATAGCAGATACAGGTGAGGAGCTAGGGGGAGGGTGTGGGCTCGGGCAGCAAAGCAGGTTTGCTCAGGGGTGCCCTTTCCCGCCCTCGATTGCCTCATTCCAGAAAGGCAGGCTTTGGGGTATATTTTGCTTTAAATAACAGTTTCATTAAGATATAATTCACTATCTTTTATTCTTCTCTGAATTTATTACATTCGAAGCCATTTAACTAGTTTTATTTTTTTCTTATTTATTTCTTCATTGCAGTATCTGAAAAATGATAACCAAACAAGAACCAATTGTATTTAAGCATAAATTAAATGAATGTGTAATTACAAAAAAAAGATACAATTCACACCCCATACAACTCATCTATTTAAGTGTCCTATTGCATGTTTTTTTTATATGTAAAAATCCTTTATTATCGAGGAGTAGAGAGATTACTCATTATATTTTTAGGTAGGACACTGCAGAAACTCCAGGCAAGTCTACAGTCAATGCCCGCTAGGATTGGGGATATGCAGTCTCTACACCAGGCTGGGGTAGAAGAGAGGGGAGGGGGTCAAAGCACAGGGCTGTTACAAGAACGGGGAAGCGAAAGGAAAGCGAGAGAGCGTGCACTGGGGCTGGGACAGGGAGACAGGTCTTCATGATGCAGTCCAGGGGTCCAGAAGAGGAGGGTTCATTCTGCACTGGGGAGATTCTTGAGGGTACCCAGGCTGGAGACTTTCTCTTGATTCACATTAGTAGGAAAGGCTGGCTGGGTATTCCTCTTGCCCGTAAGTCCCACAAAGAAGTCCTGCATGTCACGTTTCTGGGGAAGAAACGGTCCCTTAGAATCAGTGGCCACCCTGCTCAGCTCTTTGAGCAAGTCCTTTAGACTGACTGGCCGGCTTCCGAAGAGTCCCCGGAGCAGCTGGTAGACACTCGGTCCTTCTGCTCCTGCAACCCCTCACAGAGAGCCCCAAAGTTCTGAGCCAGGCTGAGGGCCACGATGGCTGTGAAGAGCAGGGCACTCTTCATGGTAGCTGTGGAACAGTTCTGCGCCTGGGGTTGGAGGGTCTGGCAGGATCTGGAGCTGGCTGGGAGCCCCACACACACTGTGCTGTCGGTGCTGTTGCAAAGAGAGAGACAGAGTGGAAGGGATCCGGAGGGTCCCTATTTTATGCTTTTTTTAACTTTTTTTATTTTAAAGATGTGGAGTACAATTCAGAGTTACGTATACAAATGTCCATTATGCAGGTAGCCTTGTTGATGAGGTGTGCCCCTCCCTCCCCTGGCAGTTTCCCTCAACTGCCAATCCTATCTCCCCTCACCTGGCAGTTTCCCACTACCGCCAATCCCTTTCTTATAGTATGATGATAATTGTTCAAGGTCCGCTTAGGAGTGAGAACATATGGTACCTGTTCTTTGTTTCTGTGATAGATCACTGCGTATGAGGGTCTCTGAATTCATCCAAGTTGCTGCAAAGTCCAAATGTTTGTCTCTCTTTATGGCTGCATAATATTCCATTGTGTATATGTGCCACGCTTTTTTTTAAATCCAGTCCAGCTTCCATGGGCAGCATGGTGGGTTCCGTGTTTTTGCTATTGTGAATAGAGCTGCAACAAACAGGCATGTGCAGATATCTTTTTGGAAGAATGACTTGAGTTCCTCTGGGTATATTCCCAGTAGGGGGATTGCTGGGTCATATGGAAGGTCAATCTCTAGCTCTTTCAGAAATCGCCACACTGTCTTCCAAAGACGTTGCACTAGTTTGCATTCCCACCAGCAGTGTAGAAGCGATCCTTTTTCTCCGCCTCCTTGCAGACATCTGTTGTTACTTACTTTTTTATTTTTTACTTTATTATAGAGATATGGGATACAAGTCAAGATTAGGTGCATAAGTAGTCTACGTGCAGGTGAAATTTGGGTCTCCACCTGGTCCTCACTTCCCCTGGTTTAGAATCAGGTACACTTAGTGATGTTACGTACCCCCTTCCCTGGCAGTGTCCCGCTACTGCCAATCCGTCTCTTGTAGTATTGTGATAAATATTCAGGACCCACTTATGCATGAGAACATGTGGTATTCCGTTCTTTGTTTCTGTGATAGATCACCGAGTATGATGGACTCTAAATCCATCCAATTTCCTGCAAAGTCCATAATTTTGTCGTTCTTTACAGCTGCATAATATTCCACCGTGTATATGTGCCACATTTTCTTTTCTTTTTTTGTGTGTGAGAAAGCAGGATTTATTAAGAGGACAGAAAAACTCCCACAGCAGGAGGGGACCCAAGGAGGTTGCCCTGTACCACATTTTCTTTATCCAGTCCACGTTCAATGGGCAGCATGGTCTATTCCATGTTTTTGCAATTGTGAATAGTACGTGTGCAAGGAGCTTTTTAGTAGAATGATTTGGGTTCCTCCAGGTATATTCCCAGGAGGGGGATTGCTGGGTCATAGGGAAGGTCAATTTCTTGTTCTTTTAAAAATCACCACACTGTTTCCCATAGAGGTTGAACGAGTTTGCATTCCCACCCACAGGGTAGAAGCATTCTCTTTTCTCTGCACCCACACCAGCATCTGTTGTTTTTTGATTTATTAATGATGGTCATCCTTACTGGAGTTAGGTGGTATCTCAATGTGGTTTTGATTTGCATTTCTCTGATGACTGGTGAGGCTGGGCATTTTTTCATGTGTCTGTTGGCTGTCATGAAGAGGCACTTCTTACGTGCTTTGTTTTAATAAATTCAGAGTTGTGTATCCACCACAACCACTCTTAGAATATTTTAATCACTCCAAAAAGAAGCCTTGTGCCCAGTGGCAGTCACTCCCTGTGCACCTCTCCCCCTAGCCCCTGGCAGCCACAAACCTACTTCCTGTCTCTATAACTTTGCCTGTTCTGAGTATTTTACATAAACGGAATCACTCAACACATGATCTCTTGCAGCTGGCTAGTTTCACAAGGTTCACCAGTGTCATAGCTCATACGTCACTCCTTTCTGTGGCTGGGCAATGTTCCGTTCTGTGGATAGACCACATTCTATGCATCCATTCTTCAGCTGATGGACAGTTGGTTGTTTCCATCTTTGGGCTATTGTGAATGGCGCTGATAAGAGAGTAAAGGTCTGATTCAGATCGGGCTAGACTTTCCACTTCCTGGGAAGGAGACTGTTTGCTAATCCAAAAGGTGATAAGGAGAGTCATGGATCTGCCCCATGGACCACGTGGGCAGGAGAGGGGCCCAGCACTGAAGGCCTAAGGTCTAGAAGAAAAGAACAGTGATCTTGTGCATCTGCACCCAGGGAATCCCTTCCCCACTGGGGAGAATGAGTTTGGGGACTGGGAAAAGTTGCCATTGTCCCCTCATCTGGATCAGGGTTACCTGTTTTCTAGAACTGTTTGGTGCGAGGGGTGGACCACAGTGCGGAGTCAAGGCCCACCTAGGAGGACCAGCCCTCCAGCTGCAGGTGGCGGAAGCCTCAAAGGTCTCATGCCCCTGGCTTCCAAGGAGCCCTCTCATGTGACATTGGAGCCCTCACGTGTGACATGTGGGTGAATGGATGATGGATGGAGATGTGGATGGATGGATGGATGGATGGATGGATGGATGGATGGATGGATGGATGATGGATGGGCAGGTGGGTGGATGGGTGGACGGATGGATGGATGGATGGATGGATGACAGATGGATGGACGGATAGATGATGGATGGATGGGTGGATGGATTGATAGATGGATGGATAATGGATGGATGGATGGATGAAAATGGATGGATGGATGGATGGATGATGGATGGATGCCATGGTGGATGGGATTCCTGTGTTTGTGAACAATCCCTCCAGGTCATCCAGGGACCAGAGAACAATCTCCTCCTTTGTAGAGGGGGCAGGAGATGGGGCAAGAGACGGAACTGTAGACATCATCAATGAAAGGGGAGAGGTCTGGGAATGCCAGCCTCAACCTCAATACCTCACACCCCTTTAGGTCACCCCAGCGAATGTTGTCATCACAGCACTGTCAGACTTTTTTTTTTTTTTTGAATTGGAGTCTCACTCCATCGCCCAGACTGGAGTACAGTGGCCGCTCCCAGCCACCGCAGCCTCGACCTTCTGGGCTCCGGCGATCCTTCCGCCTCAGCCTTCCAAGTAGCTAGAACTACAGGTGCACACTACCACACCCAGCTAATTTTTTGAATTATTGTAGAGATGAGGTCTCGCCAAGTTGCCCAGGCGGGTCTCGAACCCGCGGGCTCAGGCAATCCGCTCACCTCAGCCTCCCAAAGCGCAGGATTACAGGCTAAGCCAACGAGCCCGGCTTGCACTGTCAGTCTTAAAGGGACCCAAGAGTCCTAAACCTGCAAGAAGATAGTGAAGAGGAGGGCACAGGTAGGAACTCACCCCTTATGCCCCTTTCAACCTGGCAAGCTCCAGAAGCTTCATGATACCCCAATATACTACTACTTGCTGTAGTATAACAGCAAGTCTGAGCTAGAAGGGAGTCTGAAAGAACATCTTAGAGCTGAGCCCGGTTCCAGAAACTTCTGCAAGCCAGGTTTGAAACCTAGTGCAGCCAACCCCACCCCCACCTCCCCACCCAGCCCCCCACAGCCCCCAGAGTAAGCGCTTTCTAGATACTTTGTGGTTGTGTGGCATTGGTTTTGCTCTGCTTTTTCCAGGGCTGCCACCTTCTAATGTCCTCATCTGCGTGAGCTAACCATGAAATACTTAGAAATGAGCTGAATAAGAAAAGCACAGGATTTCTAGGAGCTCAAAGAACCCGAATCAAGTCCTGACTACCAGAAGAAAAATGTTCTTCCAGAAGAGGACTGTTGGCCAAACCTTCAAGGATTGATCGATGGGTTCTTTCCCATTCAGAATCCCAACAAGGTCCTCAGTTTGGCTTTGTGTGTTATTTCTTTTAAAACTACATGAAATCTTTGTTTTTAAATTGGATCATCTGAATTCAATCAATCTGCAGAAACTGTCAAGATGGCTTTGGAAGAAGAAATGGGAAATGGGAGTGGAAGGGAACTTGACTCACCAGATATTGAAACCCACTCTGAGGCTGCAGGAATTCATCCCATTACTCCTGGGATGAACAGACCTATGGAACAAAATAGTGAGCCCAGAAACTTCTCCAAGGATATATAAGGAGGGACCCCAGGAAACAGAATTTACTTATAAAAAATTGTGTATTTATTCTTGTATGGTTAAACTTCAGTCGCTTTCAAAGTTCTCCCTGTTGGATGCAATACACCTATCGAGATGCTTTTTCCACTGCTCAAAACAGGTTTTAAACTCGTCCATGTTGATGCCTTTGAGTGCTTCTGCGTTGTTGTTTCACCTCTTCCACATTGGCAAAATGTTTCCCTTTGAGGACCTGTTTCATCTGAGGAAACAGACAGACAAAAAAAGTTGCTCAGAGCGAGATTGAGTGAATAGGGGAGAGTGGGATATGAAGGTCGTGTTGTTTTGGGTCAAAAACTGCTGAACACTCAGTATAGTGTGGGCAGGTGTGCTCATAAATCACCCCTCGTGAAATGAGCAAATGTGCTGAAAGAATCTCAAAAAAAAAAAAATTATCTCACAACAGTGCTAGCTGGTTCACAGATGCCAATGGGTTCCTAGGGCACTATGCTACAAGGGACCCCCTGCCAAAAGATAATTCTGGGTTTTTATGGAGGTCCCCTCATATATATAAATATGACAGAAACAAACTTTAATGCTCTGTGTACACACCTTGCCTTTTTCCCACCCAACCCTTGATGCTGGCGAGAACTTCCCCTTTGTCTCAATCACCTTTATGCCCTTCCCTGCCCCAAAAGCAATTCTTGGTGTGTCTGATGGGAAATGAAATTGTCAACTTCATTGGGTGAGTCAGGCTGGGGTGGGGAAAGTCCTTGAGAGCTTCAGCCCTGACAAAGAGATGAGAAATGAGCAGGAGAGGCGGGGGCAAGAAGTCAAAGATTCAGACCCCTGTCACCAAGAGAAGCCCAGGGCCAAGGAGGAAGGGGTTGGCATCCGACAGAGAGGGAGTTGGGCCTCTGGGTGGAGCTCCCCCCACAACTAACCTCCTCCCCGCAAACTTCCTCACTCTCCCAATGCTTCCCAAACTGTAGTATACATCAGACCCACCTGGAGAGCTTGTTAATGCCCAGACTGCTGACACCACCCCCACAAAGTTGCTGCTTCTTGAGAATTGTGTTGACTGCTCTATGACCTGTATCTCTCATGTGAATTTCGGAATCAGGCTCCTGATCACCAAACCTGATGTTAGAATTCGTTTCTTGATAACATGAAACGGCTGGCTTGGATTTGGCATTGAACCTGCAGGTCAAGTTGCAGAGAGTTGGTATCGCGTAATCTTAGGCCTTCCAATCCATGAACATGGGCTATCTCTCCATTTATCCCCCAAAGCTTCTGATTCAGCAAGTCTAAAAAAGGAGCCTGAGACTTTGAATTTATCCCCACTGCCCAGGTGATACTGATGCTGGCAGTCCAGGAAGACCACTTGGAGAACCACCCCCTAAGTCCTGGCTTTGAAGTCATGCCTGGTTTAGAAGCCAGGGCTTCCTTGAAGACTGAAAAACTGGGACCCTTCCCCCACTCCTGGGCCAGGCCCCAGGACATTGGAAGAAACTTTTGTTCCCATTTCCCATGCAAATCACGAAGGACCAGTTCTGCTGGAAATTGCATGCTAACAGCTGGCTTTTTTTTTTTTTTTTTTTTTAGTCTTTAACCCCCAGCAGACAAACAGTGAGAGCCAGGAACACACAGGTGTGCAGTTAGGAGACACAAGCCCCTTGCGGGAAAGGAGTTTTTCTCTAAGTATCAGATTCCTCAATTTACTGGATGAATTTCTCACCTCTTGGGACGTCTCCTCCCAATAAAGACCTTCTCAGAAAATCTCAGAGAAACCAACCCCAGGTCTAAAAATAAGGCTCTTCTCTCCTTGAGCAAAGCACAGCTGGCCCCTGTGAGTCCAGCAGTATGGCCTAGGGAAGGAACTGGATGGTCGCAGGAGGACTTTGAGGACCAGATGCCTTGGCATGGGCAGAGATCTGGCTGACTGTTAAAATTCGCTTTTTTCTGACCTTGATGAGGAAGGTAAGAACCAGCCCAGGAAGGGGCAGACCTTCCGGGTACAGGGAACAGCATGAGCAAAGGCCCAGAGGCTGACACCAGGACTCCACAGTGTCAGATCATGAAGGTGGCACTCTGGTGACTCTGCCTACTGCCCTGTCTTCCTTCTGAGCTGCCCCAGGGGTGAAAACCCTTGCTGGTGCCAGCCCATGCAGATCTCAACCTGGACAAAACTGCGTGAGTCGGGGTTCACAGTAACCCTGACCCTTCTTCTTTGCATTGCATGGTGGAAAGCCTGGGAGGGGCAGCCTCAGTCTCCTCTGGAGTCCTTCCTGCCCTCCCCACTGCTCAATGCATGCAGAGGCTGCAGGAACAGGGCTCTGCCCCTCAGAGTCCAATCCAGGGTCTGCTTCGGGGAAGCAGAGGTCCCAGGAGAGAGGGGTGGGAGGCCATGCCTCTAGAATGCAGGTGTATCACCACCTGGGAATTCACTACAGTCTTCAGTCCGTGCACAGGCAGGGCTGGGACTGTTTCCATGACCCCAAAGCTGAGCCTGTTGACCTCCAGAGCTGAAGGACATACAGATGGCACAGCCTGAGTCCCACAGAGGGGCAGTCCTGGAGACCCCATGCCCTCTCCCTGCACTGGTTATCTTTTTTTTTTTTTTTTTGAATTGGAGTCTCACTCCATCACCCAGGCTGGAGTGCAGTGGCATGCACACTCACGGCCATCCCAGGGTCAACCTTCTGGGCTCCAGCGATTCTTCCACCGGAACTACAGACGCATGCTACCATGCCCAGCTATTTTTTATTGTAGAGACGAGGTCTTGCCAAGTTGTCCAGGCCGGTCTCAAATCCATGGGTTCGGGCAATCCACTCTCCTTGGCCTCCCAAAGTGCTGGGATGACAGGCTGAGCCACTGAGCCCAGCCGGGTCATGGTTATCTTAGGTCAAGTTTGGCCGACGTTGCACATGCCTGGGATAAACAGACCACAGAGCTGCCAGTGTGTCTGATAGGTACCTGACAGGTAGACGTGATGTTCCCTGCAACTGGGCCACTGACTTGTATGCATGGTTCTGTACCAGGTACTGCTGGGATCAAGGAGCTTGGAACTTTCCCACAGCCCTGAGGTTTTCCTCATCTAACCTGCCTGCTGTTTCAAAGTGACCACACACTTTGCAGCATCAAACAGCACAATTTTATTCCCTCATCCTTCTGGAAGCCAGAAGTCCTAAAACCGATCTGTGCTCCTTCCTGCGGTTATCAAGAAGAATCCGTTTCTAGTATTTCCCAGCTTCCAGGGGCCGCCTGCATCCTTTGGCTGGCGGCCCCCTCCTCCATCCTCAAAGCACATCCCCCCAAGCTGGGCGAGGAGAGAGTTGCGTCCCCTGTGACCCTGCCCCTCCCGTCTCCTCTGACCCACCCCCCTGACAACCCAGGACCAGGTCCGGCCTCAAGGCCCTAACTCCATCCATCTGCAAAGACCCTTTGCCGGGGAAGGTCATGCATTCACGAGTTCCGGGGATCCAGAAGTGGGGGGCTGTCATTCAGCCAACCACCACGTGGGTCTGGCTGGGACCCCAAATCATAGCGGCTTAAAGAGAGGAAAGTTATTTTTGTCCAAGCCAGGTGGTGGCCTGGCTCTGTGAGGCTGTCGGGGCCCAGACCCTTCCCCCTTGGTATGCCGGGCCTGGGGTCTTGCCCCTGTCCACGGAGTCCACACCGTCCATAGAGTCCACACTGTCCCTGAGTCGGACAGCAAAGCACTCCCTAAAACGCAAACCCATTTGGGGCAAGGCTCTTCCCCAGTCGGGGGGGAGTCCCTTCCCCAGCATCTTAGAAGCCAAGGAGCTGAATCCTCGCTGAGAGCCTGGCGGGAGGGCAGCAACCCCGCCCAGCCCCGACAGACTTTCTGAGATGTCCGCCGCAGCCATGGGACCAATGGCGAAGACCTGGTGCTCAGCGGAGCCGTGGCCTTCCGCCCATCCGTCCATCAGCCATCACTCAGGGTGCCAGCACCCGGCCACGCAGGGGCCCGGCCAGGAAGCCCTTCCTGCCTTCAAGTGGCCAAATGGCAACCGCCGACCCCCACCGAGGCAGCGTGCCCGCCTGCAGATGGGGCGTGCTTCTAGGGCTGAGTCACGGAGAGCCACAGCCTTCGCCCCGGCCCCAGGTGTGCAGATTCGTGGGTTGGGGGCAGGGTCTTCCCATGATTTCAGCTCCTCTGTGCTGCCTGCTGCCTCCTGCTCTCACCCTCAGCCTCTCTCTTCTCTCTTTCTCTCGCATGCTCTGTTCTCATTCTCTCTCTCGTCTCTCTCTTCTTCCTTTCTCTTTCTCTCCATCTCTTTCTTGCTCTCTCTTCTCTGTCTCTTCCTCTTTCTTTTTCTCTTTCTTTGTTTCTCTTTCTCCCTCTCTCATCTTCCTCTCTTTCTGTCTCTGCTCTTTCTCTTTTTATCTTTCTCCATGTCTCTCTCTTCTTCCTTTCTCTTTCACTCTCTCTCTCTCTCTCTCTTCTCTCTCTCTTCTCTCTGTATCTTTTTTTGTCTTAATCTCTTTCTCCCTGTCTCTCTCTCTCTTCTTCCTTTCTCTCTCCTCTTCCTCTTTCTCTCCATCTGTCTATATCTCTCTCTCTTTCTTTCTCTCTTCCCTCTCTTTGTCTTTCTCCCTCTCTCATCTTCCTCTCTCTCTTCCTCTTTCTCTCTCTCTTTGTCCCTCTCTTATCTTCCTTTCTCTCTCTCTCTCTCTCACACACACACACACACACACACACACACACACACACACACACACACACACACACACACACCATTTCCAATCACGAGCACCTAATTTAGCACAGAGTGGGCGAAGCAGCTTAGACCATCCCGACGTCACTTTGCACACCGTGAGCCTCACCCGGCCTCACCTGAGGACCCGCGTGACGGACGCACATCCAGCCCTGCGCCTTCACAGAAGCCCAGCACGGTACCTGCCTCCTTCCATGCCATGGTTGGGGTCAGAGTAGACGGAGTCCCCCCAGTGCGGGGTCAGCCACTCCCCTCCGCCCCCGCCCTCCCTTCATCCCTGACGCGGCCAGTCCCCAGCTCAGCCGAGCTTGGCTCCCAACCTGAGCATGAGATGAGCTCGAGGAACCTGACTTCAGCTGTGGTCACAGCCCGCGCCTCTCCCAGCCGGCCTCGCCCCACCAATCCCAGCCACAGCCCCGGTGACAGCCCCATGGCGGAAGACAGCCCCATGCTTGAGACCCCTCCAGGCGTAGAGGGGACACCTGGCTCCTTCCTGACCTTCGAGGATCTGCCTGGCCTGACCCCAGCTCTGCCTAACCGGCCCTCTCAGGCCCCAGGTCCAGCTCTGCCCCTGGTCGCCTAGAAGACCAGCCTCTCATCCACCCCTAGCCTTGGGAGGGCCACACCTGCCCCAGTCCCACCCTTATCCTTTGGGATTCAAAGCTTGTCTTTGCTCCCCAGGGCTCACCGCCAGCTCACCCAACCTCAAGGAATGGTCAGAACAGGACAAGACAGCCACTCAGCCTGGGTCCTGTCCGTCCCTCCCTGCGTCACCAGCACCCTGAATGACCCAGGAGGGAGGGAGCTCTTTTGACACTCAAGCCCTTGCCCCATGCTGCTGCCTCTGCTGCCAGGCCATCCCCATGGGCCCTCCGACTGTCCAGCAAACACACCTTCTCCGGGAAGCCTTCCCTGATGAGCCATTACCTGGACAGAGTGAGCGTCCCCTTCCGCCAGGCTCCTGTCACATGTTCTCCTACATTTTATTTATTTATTTTTGAGTTGGAGTCTCACACTGTCACAAAGGCTGGAGTGTAGGGGCATGCTCATGGCCACTGCAGCCTCAGCCTGCTGGGCTCAGGTGATCCTTCTGCCTTAGTCTTCCAAGTAGCTGGAACCACAGGTGTACACCACCACACCCGGCTAATATTTTTATTTATTCTAGAGACAAAGTCTTGCCAAGTTGCCCAGACTGGAAAAGCCCCATGAGACCCTCCAGCAGCACCACGCGAGGCCAACCATCTGGATCCCTGGATCACTACATGGAAGACCACTGCCCTAACAAGTCACCCACTTCACTTTAGACTTTGTGAGAGAGAAAAATAAGCCCTTAAGGGGCATTAAGCCATTGAAATCTGAAGGTATATTTGTTACAGCAGCAAAATCTAGCTTATCCTGACTATCACACCAGAGCCAGCAAATCTGTGACACACATACCATTCCTATGAGACTGGTAGCCGGACAGACATCAGTAATATCTACCTTGGCACTTTCTCCTCCCATCTCAGCACACGCTCCAGGCAGCCCATTCCAATGGACTACCTATGGGCTTTAAAGATCCTTCTGGCTCACAAATTGCCTCTCGGGGGCGTGGAGCGATTAGACTGGCCCCCTCATTGGGCACGCAAGGGTCAGACTTGGGGGCAAAGAGGGAGCTGTGCCCTTTGGAGGGGTCTATCACCCTCCTGCCACTCACACTGTGACAGCCTCTCGTCTTCACCTCCTGTCTACACCTCCTGCCGGTGTCTCCCTGCCCTGCCTTGAAAGGCTGCAGGACAGAGGCCTCCCCCTCCCCAGCCTCCCCCCAGTTCCTCGTCCCCCGTGGCTGGTTCAGGAGGCTGGAATTTCAGCGTCAGTGACATCTTTCTGCCCCTTCTCGCCGCACCTTAGTAGGGCCAAGTAGGAACTTGTTCCTCTGAGGACACGGGGGAGGCATTGAGCCGCCCGCACTGTCTCATTCCTTCTCAGGGTGTGCCCCAGCCTCAGACCCAGGAGAGGCAATTTCACTTTCGGTGGGGCTCCTTCCAGAAGGCACGCCAGGGCCCGAGGGGCAGCCGTGTCTGGGCGGTCAGCACCTGCCCCAAGTCAGAGCCCGAGGAAGGGCTGTCCCAGGACACCGGCTCCCAGCGGACGAACACCACGAACATGACTTTTTACAATGGGGCTTTGATCTGCCTGATGTCACAAGACAGGCTGGGGACAGATGCCAGGCTCTTTGTGACTCCCGGTTCCCACAGGAGGTGTCCTGTGCAAATATTCACACGGGGAGATTCTTGGCAGGCCCAGCCCTGGGTCCCTGCCCATCCCAGACACAGCCACGGCAATTAGGTTTTGGAAAATGGTGGGCGAGGCTCTTTGGTGGAGGCTGCAGCCTCCGGCCCAAGGCAGCGGCCGGCGGAGGGAGGGAGGCCACCCTCCCACGACCGTGGGCGCCCTCCTGGCGTGAACGAGGGTGAGCTCGAGGCATTCCTGTGGCTGGGACACAAAGCCTGGGCTGCCGTCTCTGACAATACATGCTCTGTCCCCAGCAGACGGTGACCTTCACCAAAGCACCCGTGAATGGGCCGCGGCAGCTCCCAGGTGTGTCCTGGCCGCCCGGTTGGAAGCACATGAAGACACCGCGGGCTGTGGGGAGGGCTCACAGGACGTTTTGTAACTGGAGTGCCCATGAGGGCCGCCCCGGGGCCCGGGCCAGGCTGGCTGCGGCTGCCAGGAGCCTGTCCCTGCGGCTGTCGGGACGCATTATCCCCACCTGTGCCCAGAAACAATGGCCACACCTGTAACCCGCGCCCGCCCCGGGCGGATGAAACGGGCCGCGCTTCGGGCCCACAGCTCCGGTTTCCCTGCGGTGCCCTGGAAGGAAGGCTGAGACAGGAAGTACACACGGCCGGAGAGATAGTGGGGGGGAGGATGGTGGGAGGGCGGGGAGACGGGGACCTCTGAGGACAGGTGTCTGGGTGGACGAGGCCATAGAAAAGTTCTTCCTGCTCTTGCCTGCCGGACCACCTCCAAGACACATCCTGGCCACACTGGGGTCCTACCCGGACCAGCACCCTCTCTGGTCCACTTCTCTGAAACTAAAGTCTGGGCCCACGGGGCAAAAATTCCCAGCAACCTCCTGTTTTCTCCATGTTGGCCTCTCAGCGCAGTGAGCCGCAGCCTTGGTCACGCATATGTTTAATAAACATTTAGCTGCCACTTGCAGGCACCAAGCGTTGCACAAATATTCACTCAATCCTCCTAACAAGCCCAGAAGATGCTATCGGCATCACCTCCATTTCACATTTGGGGAAACTGAGGCTCAGAGAGGCACAGTCGTGCAGCTGGTAATGGGCAGCCACGGTCCGTGAACCCAGGTAGCTGGCATCTGCTTCCTAATCCACTCCTGCCACCACCCAGGGCTCTTTGGTGACACTGGGAAGGGATCCCCTGAAGAGGCCTTCCAGGCTCAAGCCCCTCCTACTGCCCACCTGCCTGGGGCAGGGACAGGGTCATGTTCATGGCTGTATCCAGGCCCCCAGGCCAGACGAGTGTTAGTTAAATCAATTAGAACACAACTAGGGGACTGGGCATGGTGGCTTATGCCTATAAACCCAGAACTTTGGGAGGCAGAGGCGAGAGGATTGCCTGAGCCCAGGGGTTTGAGATCAGCCTGGACAACTTGGTGAGACCTCATCTCTACAATCAATCAAAAAATTAGCTGGGTGTGGTGGCACACGCCTGTGGTTCCAGCTACTTGGAAGGCTGAGGCAGAAAGATCACCAGAGCCCAGCAGGTCAAGGCGGTGGTGGCCGTCAGCATGCCACTGCACTCCAGTCTGGGCGACAGAGTGAGGCTCCTACTCAAACAAAAAAAAGAACACAACTGGGGGACAGTAAATGTCATGGCCTCATTCCGCTCATGACCTCATTTCTGCTTTCTGTGGAGAAGCAGAAATGCCGCCCCACCTTACAGGTGAGCAGACTGAGGCCAAGAGAGACAAGGCACCTGGCCAGGGTCCACCTGCTCTTCAGGGACAGTCCGGACTCCAGACGTGCCCCCTCTTCTGCCTCTGTCCTAGATGAAGGAGGGACGGACAGAAAGGAAGGACGAAGGGGTGTGGGGTCACTCGGAGGCACAGCCTCCGCGTGGGCTCCAGGGAGAGAGAGATCTCCCGCACCTGTCGACAGCACCCAGCCGCCACCCCACCCCACTGCGGAGGCCGAGGACCGCCCAGGCTCTCGCTCACCTGGGGCTGGCCAGCGTGGGGTTTTTGAAGACCCCCCACACCCAACCTTACCCGACGGCGGCATTTCCGGGTTTGGAGTGTGTTTGGGGGGCGGAGCGAAGAAATCCACGATGAACGGCAGGAGGCCAAACTCAGTCTCACCGAAAGCTCCCGCCTCTGCAGGCCAGCCGATGTGAACCTGCACGTCCCCGACGGTGAAATAGTCAGACACCAGAACGCCAGCTCACACGCCCACAGCAAGCCTCTTGTCCCCACTGGAAGGGACAGGGGACGGATGGGAATTCGCATGTTTTGAGCGCACCCTGGGACCGTGGAGACTACCTGTCACTCCGCAGTGGCCACATCTAGCCTGACCCCGTACGGGCGGGCAGGCGGGCGGGCGGGCAGCCGTCTGTCGGGGCCGGGCGCTTGGCCAACGCCAAGAGCCTCAGGAATAGAACAATGAAGAATGAATGCACCCAGCAGGGCCCGTGCAGCGTCTGGGAAGTTCTCGCACTTGGAGGGGGCAGGCGTGCTTCCCCAGGGAGAAATGCCGATGCACAATCGGTCTGTCAAGAGGCTGCATTCAAGGCCCCTGGAAAGGTGGCTTCAGCTGGAGCTTGCTTGTTTATTTCACACATGCCCCTCGGGCCGACCCAGACCCCTGGATCCCCGTGAAGCACGAACCACCCACGAAGGACCCCACATGGGAGCCGGGCTTGGGTCTGCTGCAGAGAGCGGGGTGGGAAGCGGGCTGTGCACCTATCTACGGTGTGCGGAGGTCCTAGAGCCAGAATCTCGTAAGAAGCGCCTCAACCCGCAGCACAGATGAGCACATTGAGGCTTGAGGGAAGCCCTGGGAGCACCCAGCCTCATGACCAGCAGGAAGCAGAGATGTGGGTCCCGGCCTGTCTGGTGATAGGCACAGCTGCATGGTACAGGTGGGGGCATGGGGTGCCAGGTGTGGCTGAGGATGAGACCCGGGAAATAAGAAGATGCACTCTGGAGGCTGAGGGGAGAGGATTGCTCGAGCCCAGGGGGTTGAGGCTGCCCTGAGCTATGAGCCCACCGCTGCACTCCAACCTGGGCAACTTAGCGAGATCCTGTTTCTAAAAAATAAAAAATCAGTTGGGTATGGTGGTGCATACCTGTAGTCCCAGCTACTCGGGAGGCTGAGGAGAGAGGCTCGCCTGAGCCCAGGAGGTCGAGGCTGCAGTGAGTTATGATCCTGCCACTGCACTCCAGTCTGGGCAAGTTAGCAAGATCCTGTTTCGACAAAAAAAAATTAATTAGCTGGGTATGGTGGTGCATGCCTGTAGTCCCAGCTACTCAGGAAGTTGAAGCGAGAGGATTGCCTGAGCCCAGGAGGTCGAGGCTGCAGTAAGTTATGATCCCGCCACGGCACTCCAGCCTGGGCAAGTTAGCAAGATCCTGTCTTGACAAAAAAAAAAAAAATTAAATAGCTGGGTATGGTGGTGCATGCTGAATAGCATGCCAGCTATTCAGGAGGCTGAAGCGAGAGGATTGCCTGAGCCCAGGAGGTCGAGGCTGCAATGAGCTATGACTCCACCACTGCATTCCAGCATGGGTGATAGAGCAAGACGTTGTCAGAGAGAAAGAAAGAAGAGAAAGAAAGGAGGGGGAGAAAATAAAAGACCAGCCAGTCGTGTCAAAATATCAAGAGAGGAAAGGCAGTCCGGTGGCCTGTTCAAGGCGGGTGTTTCTAACCACCGCAGGCTGGGGACCAGGACCTGCTCCAGACCCCAGAGGCTCGACCCTGCTTTCCACGGCATCACCCGGGAGGCTCTGTGAAAAACTTCCCAGATTGTCAAGCCACAAAACACAGGGAGAAAACCTAAATGCACGTGCAGTGAAGGAAACCTATCTGGAAAAGGCCACACACCGCACGAGTCCCACCGTGTGACTTTCTGGAAAGGCTGGATTACAGAGACAGTCGAAAGAGCAGTGGTTTCCAGGGGCTGGTGGGAGGGAGGGAGGAACAGGGAAGCACAGGGGGTTATCGGGGCACCAAGCTCTCCTGTGGGGTGCTGGACTATGAAAGGGGCCCCCCAAATCCTGGAATTATCTTCCAGAGGGCGGACCCCTTGGAGTCCAGGCTTCCCCACCAGGTGAGTGTTCCAGGAACCCAGCAGCATCCGTGGACCAGCTGGTGTTGCTGGGAGAGGCTGCGTGAGGTTTCCGTGAAATTTTTTTGGAGCTTCTTTCAACACGTTTGCCCATTGCATGATGGGGGATTGACGCACACACCTGCCCACACCATGCTGAGTGTTCAGTTTTTGACCAAAAAACAGCATGACCCCTGTGCCCCTCCCCATTCACCCTATCCTGACCTGAGCAACTTTTTTTTTGTTTGTTTCCCCAGATGACAAAGGTTCTCAAAGGGAAATATTTTGCCGGTGTGGAAGAGGTGAAACAAAAAACGGCAGAAGCACTAAAAGGCATCAGAACTCATGAGCACTAAAACTGCTCTGAGCAGCGGAAAAAGCATCTCAATAGACGTACTGCATCCAATGGAGAGGACTTTGAAGGTGACTGAAGTTTAAACATGTAGGAATAAATACACAATTTTTTATAAATAAATGCCAGGTTTTTTTAGGTCCCCATTGTATGGTAGGTAGATGTCATCATGAATTTTTCAAAGCCCACAGATTGCAGAAAACACAGAGTGAACCCTAATAAATATAGAACCCTATAGGGTTAATTATATTATATATAGCTTTAGATATATAATTAATAATAATCTTAGTGAATAAGGTATCGATATTGGCTTATTGATTATCACAAGTTGTCCCACACCAATACCAAGTGTTAATAATAGGGGATATGGAACTCTGTGCATGACCTGTTCAATTATTCTATATATTCTATATATATTATTATTTAAATAATTCTTAAAAAAAAAAAAACAGCCAGGCATGGTGACTCATGTTGTAATCCCAGCACTTTGGGAGGCCGAGGCAGGGGGAACATTTAAGGCAAGGAGTTCAAGACCAGCCCAGGCAACATAGTGAGACCTCAACTCCACAATAAATTTAAAAATGAGCCAGGTGTCATGGTGCATGCCTGTGGTCCCAGCTACTTGGGAGGCTGAGGCGGGAGAATCGCTTGAACCCACAAGGTGAAGGCTGCGATGAGCTGTAATCATGCCACAGCATTCCAGCTTGGGCAACAGAGTGAGACTCCCAACTCAGTATGTATACACACTTAAAGTACAAGATTCACTCAAAAGATGGCATTAACCAAGTGAATGCTAGCGTCACCATGTGACAGGCAGGACAGTCAAATAAAATGGCAGGAACACGGTTGAGTGAATATCATACTACACATTGCTACCATAATTCAACCTCGAAAAGTAATACATAGATAACAGCACTTAAAATGTGTACACATTTTTTGGCATCCGTGTATTGTGTGTGTGTGTATTTTGAGATTCTTTGTCCATTTCATGATGGATTATTGACAAGCGCATCTGTCCACACTGCACTGAGAGTTCAGTAGATTTTGACCAAAACCAGCAGGACACCCATGCCCCACCCTCCCAAGTCACCCGATCTCATCCTGAGCCATTTTTTTGTTTCCCCAGATGAAAAAAGCCCTCAGAGGGAAACGTTTTGCTGATGTGGAAGAGGTGAGGGAAAAAAATGGCAGAAGCACCCAGAGACATCAAAACTGAGTGCCAGGGCTGAGTACCAGCTAGGACTCACCTTAGGCGGAGTATTAATCCTCGAAGGTCTCTCCTCATTCACTAGTGAGAGGAAGGTATGACCACGTGAGCAGGCCAGGGTCCCAGACTGTCTTGCTGGCTACTGCAGCCACGGCTCTTGGCAAAGGCCTAGGAGACAGTACGTTTTCGGTAAATATTTGTGACGTTTCTGAATGTCTGGGGCATTAGAAATCCAAGTGTGGCCCAGGGTAAGGAAGTGAGGTTTTGGGGGTTGGGCGGAAGCAGCAGGGGTGTGGTGGACCCAGAGGAGGGAGCTGGTGTTACTGTTCTTTCGCCCACAAAGAGCGGGGGAACTCCTTCTAGTCTGCCCCCGTCCACTGGGCACACAGGAGAGAGAAGGAAGCAGGGAGCAGAGCCCCGAGCGTCAGGAGTTTTTGTAAATCACAAACCTATTGGAAACACTGGGCTTCGTACTTGTAAACTAGGTTCCATGGATCAGAAGATACCGTGGGCGTGGGGAAGCCAGAGTGTGAGCCAAACCCTACCATGGTCCACCTGGACCCTCTGTCTCCTCACCAGTGAAACAGATGGGCTGGGTTCCTTCTCAGTGCTTACCCTGCTGGTCTAAGACTTTGACAGGAAGGGATTCTTCAGCTGAGCCTGTGCCTCGTGACTGTGTTTACTACAACCTTCAGGTTGACATATCTCCACTGTGCCTTGCTTAAAGCAGAAGTATGAGTCGTCTTCTTGGGCTTTGCAGATGGAACTTCTTCCTTGAGTGTTCTGTGTACTGGGGGCCACTCCCGTCCCACTGTCACCTGAAGACCACCCACACTTAAAAACAGAATCAAAAAAAAATGAATAGCACTGGGTTGTGTTCAATTTTAGAAGCTCCAGAAATGAAAGAATCTAGTCATTGCATACAATGATCCAACCCAGCGATGTGTCTGGCACAGTAAAGCTTTCAGGAGGAATGGTGGATGGATGAACAGATGGCTAGGTGGATGGATGGGTGTGTGGGTGGGTGGGTGGATGAATGGATGATGGACGAATGAATGGACGGATGGATGGACGGATGAATGGATAGCCAGATGGATAGATGGATGGATGGATGGATGGATGATGGATGGGTGATGGATGGATGGATGGATGGATGGATGGATGGATGGATGGATGGATAGGTGGGCAGATGGATGGACAGAGGGACAGATGGACAATGGACAGATGGATGGATGGGCAGACAGACGGATAGATGAATGAGCAGATGGGCAGATAGGCAGATGGATGGATGATAGATGAACAGACGGCTGGGTGGATGGATAAGTAGGTAGGTGGATGGACAGATGGGTTGAGCAAGACACAGTCTCACCCCAAGGAGCTCATGGCCCACAAGGGACACAGACATGCACTGCTACCCAGAATGCAGTGCGAGCACTTCTACAGAAACCGTGATCAGAAGCAAGAGCTATAATGTCCTTGTACATATGGAAGTCCAGCCCTATGCTAAGTGCTGCACCTGCTCTCTTGATCAGACCCTCTAGAAATCAAAGCTTGGTGAAAGATTAGGTTGTTGGCACCTTATTTCAGTGAGTCCAAGTTGGTGAGGACGAGTAGAAACAGGAAAGAAGATGGGAAGCCAGAGACATGACTGTGCTGGCCACAGTTTTGTGATTAACTCTTGGGAGGGAGGGCGGGGTTTCTTCATAAGGGTTTCCCACCACTGTACCTTCAGAGTTCAAGGAGGGGAGGGAAGTGGGAGGACTTTTCAGCCTGGCTGCAGCCCAGGCGTTGTTTCCTTTGGGTCAAGTTTTACCCCACAGGGTGTTTCATCCCAGAGGAAGATGCTCAGAGCTGGACCCCTTGCCCTGGGGAGTAGCCTCACCCAAATCTCAAGGTGGAGGGGGACCCAGCAAGGGTCAGGTGTCAGCTGAGGGAGGAAGAAGTGGTGACAGTGACCCAGAAAGGTGTGTGAGGATAGGGTGGGATACACCCATGAATCTCATTGTGTGACCCACAGAGGCCCTAGGAGGTGGGTATCATTATCCGCCATGTCTCAGGGAGAAGCCTAATTATGGAATTTTAGCTGCCACCCATGGAGGAAAACCTGGTGTAAGATTGGCCCTCCTGCATTAAAAAAATGGGAAAAATAGACAAAAATGTATGAAACAACTCTTTTTAGGCATTGGACAACAAGCAGCTGAGGACTGTGATCCTTAGAGAAAGAGAGAAAAAAGTTGAGCCCTACTTGTCTTTCTGCCTCGGGGCAACTTTCAGAGCCAGTGCAGGGAAAAGGTGCTCAAGAGAGCAGTGAGCCCAACAGACATGTTTATGCCCTGCCCACACTTGCTCAGCACCCCAAGTGCACTGTCCGGTCATGGAGACATGCTGTCAGCGGGACCATCCCAATATTGGCTGACTCAGACACAGTGAAGAGCAAGTTCAAGGGCTGGGGATCCCATGGAGGCAGATAACCCAGCCCAATATAGGGAGGTGGTCAGGGACAGCTTACTGGAGCATATGACCCTCTGTACAGAGTGACCTTCATTAAACAAAAGCAGATCACTCACTGACCTGCTGTGGCTCCCAAGTGCCCAGAGGCTGAGGGGTGAGGCCCCCAGCTGAGCATGAAAGCCTTCCCCAGTCACATCCCTCACCCCTCACCCCCACGGGGACTGCACCAGGAAATCAACAGGGCATAAACGTGCCTTGAGGTGAGACTGTTTCTTGCTCAACCCATCTATCCATCCATCTACCTACCCATCCATCCACCCAACCATCACTTCATCCATCATCCATCCATCCATCCATCCATTCATCAACCCACCCATCCATCTGTCCGTTTGTCCATCTGTCCCCTCCTTCCACCCATCTTCCCAACTCTCCACACCCCATGTATCAGTTATCCTTTGCTGGGTAGCAAATTATCCCCAATATGGAAGGTTAAAACAATAGACATCTGTTCCCCCACACAGTTTCTGTGGACCAGGATGTGGGAGGGACTGAACTGGGCAGGGTTGGTAGAGGGTCCCTCATGAGGGTTCAGACAGATATTGGCTGGAGGGGTCTTCATCTGAAGGTTCGACTGGGATGGAGATTCTGCTTCCAAGACAGTCCCTCACGCGGCTGATCAGTTGGGGCTGGCTATTGGTGAGAAGTCTCAGTTTCTCACCTTGAGGCCTCTTGAGTGTCCCTGTGCCATGGCAGCTGGCTTCCCTCAGAGAGAGGAGTCATGAGACCAAAGCAGAAGTTCGGTGCTCTTTACAGTCATATGTGGTCACCTCTGCTGTGTTCCATTCATCACACAAACCACCTGGGCTTGAGGGGGGAGGACACTACACAAGAGTGTGAACATCAGGAAGTAAGGGGTACAGCTATCTCCTTGAGGGCTGCACCACACCCTGAACCTGTCTGTAGAGGCTGTGGCTGAAATACCTCCCTTGGCCTGCTCTTCTGCAAAGCCCTTCAGGGTCTCCCTCAGACTGAGTTAAGAATTCCCAGCTTGGCCCTAACCAGAGCCTGGATCAGGTCCTGTTGCAACCTCTTCTCCTCTGATCTTTCTTCAGAATGTGGCTGAGAACTAGTCAGGGCAAAGACCATGTCTGACCCACCACATGTCCCCAACACCAGCAGCCAGAGCTTATTTCAACATCATTTGTGGTCCAATGAGCATCATTTATATGGATGGATGGATGGATGGACGGACGGATGGATGAGTAGATGGATGCCGGATGAATGGATGGATGGATGGATGGAAGGATGAATGGATGGATGGATAGGTGAATGAATGGATGGTGACTGAAGGGATGGTGGGTGGATGGATGGATGGATGAATGGATGGATGGATGGATGAGTGGATGGATGGACAGATGGATGGGTAGATGGATGCTGGATGAGTGGGTGGATGGATGGATGGATGGACAGATGGATGAGTAGATGGATGTTGGATGAGCGGATGGATGGATGGAAGGACAAATGGATGAATGGATAGGTAGATGAATGGATGGTGGATGGATGGATGGATGGACGATGGATGGATGGATGGATGGATGGATGAGTGAATGAATGGATGAATGGACAGATGAATAGGTAGATAGATGCTGGATGAGTGGATGGATGGATGGATGGATGGAAGGACGGATGGATGATGAATGGATGGTGGTTGGATGGATGGATGAGTGGACGGATGGATGGATGGATGGACAGATAGATGAGTAGATGAATACTGGATGAGTGGATAGATGGATGGATAGGTGAATGAATGGATGGTGGTTGGATGAATGGATGAGTGGAGATGGATGGATGGATGGATGGATGGATGGATGGATGGATGGACAGATAGATGAGTAGACGAATACCGGATGAGTGGATGGATGAATGGATAGGTGGATGAATGGATGGTGGTTGGATGAATGGATGAGTGGACGGATGGATGACAGATGGATGAGTAGATGGATGCTGGATGAGTGGGTGGATGGATGAATGGAAGGATGAATGGATAGATGGATAGGTGGATAAATGGATGGTGGTTGAATGGATGGTGGATGGATGGACAGATGGAGGAGTAGATGGATGCTGGATGAGTGGATGGATAAATGCATGAATGGATGGTGGTTGACAGGATAGTGGATGGATGGATGGACAGTTGGATGGATGGAAGGACAGCTGGACAGATGGATGGATGAACAGACAAATGGCTGGACAGTTGAATGTATGGAGGGATGGTTGGATGGATGGAGGGACATACAGACGGATGGATGGGTGGACAGATGGATGAATGGGTGTGTGGATGGGTGGACTGAGAATGGCTGGATGGATATGTGAACAGAAGAGTACAAAAATGACTTTCCCCATATTTCCCTACAAAATAACTGCTGGGAATCCTTAGAAATTTTAAGCCAAGAGAGAAATTGAAATTCATCTACAGACACACCCCAGAGCCAGCAATGCCAAAGAGCCACCAGGTATGGATCACACCAGGATTCCAAGGGCTGGTGAGAAGAGTGCATTACCCTTCCTTGGGCCTACCTCCTGGCAGCTATGCCCCTCTCCACAACACGCTCCCCCTTCTCACATGCATGGGGACACACGGACCCTCGCCCCAAGGACACCCACGTGCCCCAGACATCAGAACACTGCTGTCACAAAGCCGACCACACAAGACCGGCTTCCTCCGGCACTTTGTCCTGCACTGCACAAGGGCAGGGCCTGGAGATCCCTGGGGAGAAAGAGGGGAGGGCATCCCTTACCCCTTCTCACCTGCCCACCTGCTCTGCCATCTGGTCTAACCCAGCTCCCGCAGAGCCCCCACAACGCCTGCCTCACCTTTCCCCAGAGGCCTATGTGGAGACCCAAGATCCCCAAAAACCCTGTGATCAGGGAACCGAATACCTGCGACAGCTTTTGTTCCTTCCAGGAGGATGGGAAATACTCTTTCAAGCTGATCTCTCCTGGGAAGTGCAGGAATACATAGCCTCGGCCTCCACCCCAGTGCCTGAGTGAAAAGGGGAGGGAAGGAACTGGTTTGAGAGCAAATGGCGAGGCCGGATACTCTGACTTTGGGGCAATCTAGTTCTATTTAAGAAAAAGAACCAAATCACAATGCAACATGCCTAAATAATCACTTAAAATGGAAAAGAAGGCTGGCCATGGTGGCTCGAGCCTGCCATCCCAGCACTTTGGGAGGCTGAGGCAGAAGGATCGCTTGAGCCCAGGAGTTGAGACCAGCCTAGACAACACAGAGAGACTTTGTCTCTACAAGAAATTTTTTTAAAAAATTAGTCAGGCACAGTGGTAAGTGTCTGCAATCCTGGCTACTCAGAAGGCTAAGGCAGGAGGGTTGCTTGAGCCCAGGAGTTTGAAGTTGCAGTAAGCTATGATCGTGCCACTGTAGTCCAGCCTGCACAACAAAGTCAGACCCTGTCTCAAACAAAGAGAAAGAGAAAGAAATCACAGCAAATGACCAGAATGCAAGCATCAAATTCAGGAAAACAGTGTATGATTCCCTGACTCACTAATGGCCTCATCCTCCCAAAAAAAAAACAACAAAAAAAAAATCTTTTCCTACATTTTAAGGCTGATACTCTTTGATTTCCTGTTTGTACAATAATAATTGCATAATATGATTTGCCACAAACAGAGTGAAAGATAGCTGGCTCAGTGCTCAGCCTGTAATCTCAGCACTTTGGGAGGCCAAGGCAAGTGGATTGCCTCAGCCCGCAGGTTCAAGACCAGCCTGGGCAACTTGGCAAGACCTCGTCTTTACAATAATTCAAAAAATTAGCCAGGCATGGTGCTGTGCCCCTGTAGTTTCAACAACTTGGAAGGCTGAGGCAGAAGGATCAGGAGGATGGGAAATACTCTTGGCTGGTCGAGGCTGTGGTGGCCGTGAGCGTGCCACTGCACCCCAGCCTGGGCAATGGAGTGAGACTCCAATCCAAAAAAAAAAGAAAGTAAGAAAGAAAGATGTTTCAGTCTGCCCTCCAGCATGTTTGGTTAAAATTTGCTTATTTTTTAAAATAAATTAATTTTTTTTTTGAGTTGGAGTCTCACTCTGTCGCCCAGACTGGAGTGCAGTGGCCGTTCCCAGTCACCACAGCCTCAACCAGCTGGGCTCTGGGATCCTTCCTCCTCAGCCTTCCGAGTAGCCGGAATTACAGGCATGTGCTACCATGCCTGGCTGATTTTTTGATTTATTGTAGAGATGAGGTCTCGCTGCCCAGGCGGGTCTCGAACCCGCGGGCTCAGGCAATCCACTCACCTCAGCCTCCCAAAGGCGCGGGATTACAGGCTGAGCCACCGAGCCTGGCTAATAATTTTTAACAGCTTAGGGAAGTTTCTTGCAATTGCATAGGTCATTATTGGCAAGGTCATATCTTTTTGGTTTTGGTTTGGCTTTTGAGTTGAGGTCTCACTCTGTCGCCCAGGCTGGAATATAGTGACATGATCACAGCTCACCGCAGCCTTGACCTCCCTGGCTCAGGAGATCCTCCCAGCTCAGCCTCCCAAGTAGCTGGGACTACAGGTGTATGCCACCACACCCAGTTAATTTTTTATTTTTTGTAGACACAAGGTCTCACTATGTTGCCCGGGCTTGGTCTCTACAAAAGAATAAATAAAAAATTAGTCAAGTGGGGTGGCACATGCCTGTAGTCCCAGCTATTCAGGAGGCTGAAGCGGGAGGATCTCCTGAGCCCAGGAGGTCGAGGCTGCAGTGAGCCATGATTGTGCCACTGCAGTCCAACCTGGGTGACAGAGTGAGACCCTTACTCAAAAAACTTAATTAATTAAAAAACACACTAGGCTCTCCTAGGGGCACGTGGGAGGAGCCTCGACCGTGTGTGTCTGGACTGCCTCCAAACCCCATTTCCGGCCTCACGATCTTCTGCATCCCAATTGTCCCAGTGTCCCATGAGCTAGAGCTGGCTCATGTCTCAAGCCCCAGACTCAGTGTCCACACATCCACGTCATCTGTGTCACCCTAAATGTGGACACAATGAACAAGAGAGCTTCAAAATACACTTGGCAAAAGCTGACACCACTGAAAAAAGAAGCAGGCGAAGCCACCGTGTTCACTGACAGTTTCAACACTGCACTCCCACTAGTTGGTAGACCTCACCTGAGCTGACCCACAGCTTCTGGAGGGGGCTCCCTTCACTGGGGTGCAGGTTCTCAAGGATCAAGCGACCCTCCATGTTTGATTGGAATCCACAACAGGGGCATCCATCCCCTCCCACGCCTCCCCCAATTTCTCAGGACTGATGAAGTGTGTCGCTCACAGACACGGGGGTGGTTTCCAGGGCTTCCCTAAGCCAGCACAGGGCGGGCAGGAGGGGTGGGCGGGAGAGGATCAAATGACCTGTGAAAGGGGACCCTTCCTGTCCACCCACCTCCAGGCTGGCTGGGGGCCGAGTCCAGATGGGGCCCATAGAGCACCCCACCAGGCAGGACACGCTGCCTTTGATATCCTAGCCTCTGCTCGGGCTCAGTTTCCCCTTTTGCCCCATTTTAGCTTTACACCAAGCAGAAGGCTGTGCTTTCTTTAAAACAATAATCCCAAACCTCTTTGAATTGTGCTCATTCTGCTACCATTGGAGAGGTAGGAAGAGGTGCCCGAAAACTTTTTAAATTCTTTTTAACAATAGGTGCAAACTGCCAACTTCTTCTAGGCAAAGCTACCTCCTATCATTTCTGGAAAAACCACTTAAATGTCAAAAAAAAAAAAAATCCACCCTCCGATGTGGTTGCCTAAGTAGTTCCTGATCTATACCCACTCTGAATGCAAAATGGCCTCCATCGAGTCATTTATTTTTGTAAAGAAGGAAGGACTCCTCGTGGGAGGCTGGACTCCCTGTTTCAGCCCATGGGGTCAGTTTCGGGGTCATCCCCTTCCCTCCAGCTGCAGCGGCAGCGTGGACCAGGGAGACTGGGCTGGAGCCCGAAAGGCGTGCTTCAGCCTCTGGGAACAGTGGGAGTGGACACCTCCCTTCCCCCCATGGAGGGCTAATATCCTCATCTGTAAAATGGAAGTCTAACCCCTGCCAACTGCAGAAGATTGAGAGAAGATGATTATGAGAGGGTGTCACGCCCTCACACGCCCTCTGGGGTCGCAAAAAATTTGACACAGGACATAGGGTGGCAGTTTTTTGTTTGTGTCGGGGTCTCACTCTGTTGCCCAGGCTGAAGTGCAGTGGCACAATCACTGCTCACCACAGTCTCAGCCTTCAGGGTTCAAGTGATCCTTCTGCCTCAACCTCCCAAAGGGCTGGGATTACAGGCATGAGCCACCACGCCTGGCCGAGGCCATGTGGTGGCAGTTTTCATCAGAAGATAGTTTAAGTCCCAGTAAAAAGTCTACCTGGATGTTGTCAGACTAAATAAAATATCAAGACCCAACTACACGAGGTATACAAGAAATCCACTTTAGACACAACTGTACAAATAGGTTCAAAGTAAAGTAATGGGATGAGAAAAGATATTAAAGGGAGATGTTTCATAAAGCTAAAGTCAGCTGACCAAGATATGACCATCCTAAACATGTATGCGATGAATAAGAGCGTTTCTAAATACATTAAGCAAAAACTGATGCTACTGAGAAAAGAAATAGACAAAGCCACAATTTTAGTTGACAACATCAACACTTCTCTCTCACTAACTGGTAGAACAAGTAGACAGAAAATAAAGAGAAATACAGACGACATTACACCATCAACCAGTTAGACCAAATTAAACTTCTGAAGGAAGAAGGAGGTCATAAAAGACCTTGTGGCTTTTGTCTTGCTTTCTCTTGAGCCACTCATGCTGGGGAAGCCACCATGTCATGAGAGCACTCAAGCAGCCCCATGAGAGGTCCATGGGTGAACAGCTACATTCTGACACCTTGATTGTAGCCTTATAAAGAGAGACCTTGAGCCCGAGTTTCCCATCCCAGATTCTCCCAGACTCCTGACCCACAAAAATTGCATGGGTTCCTATGCTTACTGTTTTAAGCCACTACATTTTGAGGCAAATATTTATGTAGCATGAGATGGTTGACATAAAGGAGACAGAAAAATATGTGAAGAAACAGTGGCTGAAATACTCCAGGTGTAATTAAACCACAAACCCACAGATCCAAGAAGCCTAACAAGCCCCAAGCAGGATAAATATGACAAATACACCAAGGTATAACAATCAAACAAGTGATGAAGATACCCTTTTTGTTTTTAGATGGAGTTTCACTCTGCTGCCCAGGCTGGAGTGCAGTGGCACAATCATAGCTCATTGCAGCCTTGTCTCCTGGGCTCAAAGGATCCTCCTGCCTCAGCCCCCTGAGTAGCTGAGACTACAGGCATGTGCCACCATGCCCAGCTAATTTTTTAAAAAAAGAAAATCTATAGCAACAGTCTTGCTGTATTGTCCAGGCTGCTCTTGAACGCCTGTGCTCAAGTGAGCCTCCTGCCTTGGCCTCTCAAAGTGCTGGGACTACGGGTATGAGTCACTGCACCCAGTCAATGAAGAGAAAATTGTAAAAGCAACCAGAGAAAAAGGCACATTATATACCAAGGGACAAAGATAAGAACAACAACATTTTCATTTATGGTCTAGCATAGAGCATATATTAATGAATATGGAAAAAAGTGTATATTCTGTCTTTGAGGCATGTAGACCTTGTAAGTACCAATTCAGTCAGGTGGTCAGTAGCGGCACTCACATTTTCCAGGCCTTCTCTTGATTTCTATCTAGTTGTTCTGTTCATTGCTGAGAGAGAGGTACTGAAATTTCCAGCTATGTTTGCACATTTTTTTCCTCCCTGAAATTTTGTCAAATTTTGCTTCATTCATGTCAAAGATCCACTAACAGGCATGTACATACTTTGACAATTGTATCTGCCTCATGACTGTCCTTGTGCTGGTTATTAAATCATCTATTGCATGTATGATTATTATGTTATTACGAAATGTTCCTCTTTATATCAGTTATTCCCCCTTGCCTGGAAGTCCGTTTTACCTGATTGTAATACAACCACTTCAACTTTCTTGTATTTATTGTTTGTGTGGTATATCATTCTCTACCTGTTTATTTTCAATCTATCCATGTCTGTCTATTTAAAGTGTGTCTCTTGTTGACAACTAGTTGAGTCTTCCTCCTCTTCCTGTCTTGCTCTCTCTCTCTCTCTCTCTCTCTCTCTCTCTCTCTCATAAAATGGTAAATCTATTAGCATATATGCAATTTTTATATAGTTGATTTAAGTGTCTTCTCTGTTTTATATTTTATGTTTCTTCTTTCCTACTTTCATTTTGTTATTATTTTCTGAAATTTTATCTACTGGTTTCTGGCCATTACTCACCAACAATTTATTTTCTTCTAAGAAATCTAAGAGATTCAGTTACCTTCCTATCTGTAACAATGATTAGAAAAAGTAACTTTTGAGACCAGCCTGGGCAATTTGGTGAGACCTCATCTCTACAATAAATAAAAAAAATTAGCTCTGCGTGGTGGCACATGCCTGTAGTTCCAGCTACTTGGAAGGCTAAGATGGAAGAATAGTCTGATCTCAACAGGTCAAGGCTGTGGTAGCTGGGAACATGCTACTGTCCTCCAGCCTGGGTGACAGAGTGAGACTCCAACTCAAAATATATATATTTGGGGGGGGACAGCCCCCTCAGACCCCCTCCCACTGTGGGAGCTTTTCTGTCCTCTCAATAAATCCTGCTTTCTCGCTTAAAAAAAAATTATTGGCTGTGTGCCACGCCTACAATTCCAGCACTTTGGGAGGCTGAGGTGAAAGGACTGCCTGAATCCAGGGGTTCGAGACCAGCCTGGGCAACTTGGCGAGACCCCCATCTCTACAATAAGTAAAAAAGTTAGGGCTAGGCACGGTGGCTGAAGCCTGTAATCCCAGCACTCTGGGAGGCCAAGACAAGAGGTTTGCCAGAGTCCAGGGGTTCGAGACCAGCCTGGGCAACTTGGTGAGACATCATATCTACAATAAATTTTTTAAAAAATTAGCCAGGCATGGTAGCATGCACCTTTAGTTCCAGAAAGACAAAAAAAAGTAACTTTAAAATGATAACATTTAGAATAGCATTAAATAATGAACAGTAGCTAGAAGCAAGTCTAACAAAAGACAAGCAAAACTTTTATGGAGAAAATTAAAATCTTCAGAAAGACACAAAGGAAGTGCTAAATAAAGTAAGAGACATGCCATGTCCGTGGGTAGGAGGACTCGATATTGAAAAGACATCAATTCTAATCTAGCCAATTTGTAAATTCAAGGTAATCTAATCAAAATCCCAATAGGCTGTTTCATGAAATTTGGCAAGGTGTTCTCAACATTTTTGTGAGAGATTAAGGTGCTAAAAACAGAAAGATCATCTTGAAAAAGAAAGACAAGGAAGAGAAGGAGATAAGGAAGGAAGGAAAGAGGGTAAAAGGATCAAATCAGAGATAAATACTAATAACAATAAAGCTATTGTAACTGAAACTGTGTGGCATTAGTGCAGGAATAAATGAATTGATAGGATAGAAGAGATACATTTGTTGAAACAATATGTAAGGACGCATATGCAGGTAAAGAAAAGAAAGAAACACGCAACACATGCATTTGGGACAGGAGGCTTTGCAAAGGAAAACAACGTACAATTCGAACTTGTCCTCACATCCACAAAAAGAGATGAATCCCAGCTGAGTCAGAGACAAAATAGGCACAAAGAATCCAAACAACTCTAAAGTAAAACCGAAGAGAATACCTTTCTGACACTGAGATAAGAACAGATGTATTAAACGTACACAAAAAGCACAAACAAGATTGATAAATGTAACTATACCAGACATAGGAACTTTAGGATGACAAAAACCATTGCAGGAAAAATTAAAAGACCAGCCACAGAGAGGGAGAAGATTTATGCAATATTTATAATTGATAAAGAATTTGCTCCAGAATATATAAAGAACTTCTACAAATCAATAACAAAAGCGAAACATTGTCAAAGGATACCAAGAGTCAAAATACAGAGAAAGAGCCAGAACAGACACCACAACCTCAGTGATGATCCAGGAAGTGAAATTAAAAGTAGTAAGTAGCCCAGGAGTTAGAGTCCAGCCTGGACAACATAACGAAACGAGAGACACCCCCCACACACACACACACATCTCTAAATAAATCAATAAATAAAAATCTTAGGTGTAAAAACGAAACAAAACAAAACAAAAAAGCAGTAAGTAATGCCATGCCATATTCATCCCACTGGCCAAAAGGCAAAGCTGGATAGAGTTAAGTGCGGACAATGATGGTGGGATAAGAATTCTTGTACATTGCCACCATTTTTGCATTTCAGCAAGAAGAACCAGGGGAAAAGGCTTCAACCAGTTTATGAAGGGTTCCCCTAGAAGCCACATCCGACAGCCCCTTATGACATGTCATTGGCCAAAACTGTGTCACACGTCACCACATATGTAAAGAAGGTTGGAAAAACATTTTTTTTTTTTTTTTTTTTTTTTTTTTAGCTAGATCAACGATTGCCCAAACCATGGTTCTGACAATAAGAAGATGAGAGATGGCATCTCTGCCATGGTCCAGGATACTTTTTTTTTTCTTTTGTTTTGAATTGGAGTCTCACTCCCTCGCCCAGGCTGGAACGTAGAGGCACACTCAGGGCCACTCCAGCATCCACCCTGCTGGGCTCCGGCGATCCTTCCGCCTCAACCTTCCAGATAGCCGGAACTACAGGTGTGCACCACTACGCCCAGCTACTTTTCTGCATTTATTGTAGAGACGAGGTCTCGCCAAGTTGCCTGGGCTGGTCTAGAACCTGCGGGCTCAGGCCATCCTCTCGCCTTGGCCTCCCAAAGTGCTTGGATGACAAGCTGAGCCACCGAGCCCAGCACGGGATGCTCTTTTGACTGGACTAGTCCACAGACAGAGACGGGCATCTGCTGAAACCTCTGACCCTTTGCCCTCGGTCCCTATCCCAGCTGGAGCCACCGTCCCTGGGAGAGGCAGCCCCCAGGCTTTCTGCAGCCCCCAGGCCAGTGAACCCCAGGCTTTGAAGAACACTCATTCCCTTCCCGACACCCCAGCACCCAACAGCCTCTCCTTGGAGAAGTGCCAGGAAAGCTTCGGGTTCCAGTCTCTGAGCCACCACCTGCCCCTGTGGGACACAGGTGATGCCCTTGGTTAGAGACCATGGCAAGCGTCTGCCGGCTCTCCTGGCTATCCAGCATCCGTTCGCCCCTCTTCTGGGCACCATAGCCCAATTCTCCTCTAAGGATGGATTTCTCCCAACCCTGGGTCCTTTGGAGCGCTGGTTCACATCCCTGAGAAGAGGCAGATCATGTGACTAGGCCTAGCCAATCAGATCCAGGTCTCGGTGATTGGTCAGGGCTGGCCATGTGGCCCAGTCACAGCCAATGAGGCTCCTGCTGGGGAATTCTGGGAAACACTCTGGCTTCTTCCGGCTAGAGGCGCAGCTTCCGCTGCTGCCATCTTGGGAACCCTCTAGAATGAGCTGGGGATGGGTAACCAGTGCCCAGTGGATTGTGGTGAGGTGGACAGCATGAAGCAAGTCCTGGGGCCCATGGGGCCCAAGTCAAGACCCGACTCTACCTTCTATTCGCCTATCTTCTGGGCACCATAGCTCAATTCTCCTCTAAGTATGGATTCCCGCCAATTCAGGGTGCTTTGGCGTGCCGGTTCACCTCCCGGAGCAGAGGCGGATCATGTGACTAGGTCTAGCCAATCAGATTCAGGTCTCGATTGGTCAGAGATGGTCATGTGACCCAATCACAGCCAATGAGGCTCTTGCTGGGGAATTCTGGGAAGCCCTCAGGCTTCTTCCGGCTGGAGGTGCAACTTCCGCTGCCACCATCTGGGGCACCCACGGAGCCACCCAGGGATGGGTAGCCAGCGCCCAGAAGAGTGTGGTGACACGGACCTTGCAGAGCCGGCCTTGGGGCCTGTGGGACCTGGGCCGAGCCCCGACTCTACCCCCAGATTTTCTGTTCACGAGCCAGTACGTTGGGGCTGAGTTGCTGGATTGTCTGCCTCTCGCAGACAAGACTCCTGAATACCATGAAGTCGGAGGTCTGGGGGAGACGGGTGGGTGAGGCAGTGCCAGTCCCATCATCAGGGTCCCATCGGGGGGTCCCATGGGGGTGTCCCATAGGCGCGGTCCCATTGGCGGAATCCCATGGGGGGGTCCCATCGACGGGATCCCATCAGGGTAATCCCATCGGCGGGGTCCCATCGGAGCGGTCCTTTTGGGGGTTCCCATAGGCGCAGTCCCATGGGAGCGGTCCCATCCGCAGGGTCCCATCAGGACAATCCCATAGGCGGGGTCCCATGGGGCAGTCCCATGGGGGCGGTCCCATGGGCACGGTCCCGTCGGCGGGATTCCATCAAGGCAGTCCCATCGGCAGTGTCCCTTTGGGAACTGCGCCTCCCGTCTGTCCGTCCGTCGTCCCCCCCTCCACGCCTGTCCCTGCGGCTTCCACCCGGGCCCTCCTCGCCGCCGCCCTGCGCCGCCCTCTCCCCTTCGCTGAGACGGTGACGGGCTTAATTTATTGTAGGAAACCCTTAAAGGCGCAGGAGCTTTTGGAGAGCCAGTGACAATGGGCATAAAGCAGGCATTTAGCCCGTCTGAATGGGGGCTAGATTTACTGTCTGGGCCAGACGGGATTTTTGTCCCCGAGTCATCGCGGAGTCCATTGGCCACTAAAGACCTCGACAGAAGACGAAGGCGGAACAAAGGGAGCGAATGTTAAAAGGAACTTTGTCAAGGAGTTTTTAGATGTTCATCAGATAGAAAACCGCCGCTGCCCGCGCGGCAACCACCGTCCCGTCGGATCTGTCCAGTGGTTGCGGATCACAGGAAGATGCTAATGGTGTCATTTAAATGCACGTTTGATGGACCCCGGAGAATGGGGCCAATTTCATACAAGCCCGCAGCAAGGTTAAGGAATCAAAGAAGGTGGCCATCAGATTTGCTGCCGGGGACAAGGCTCCATTGTCAGGGCTGCCTCTTTCAGCCATGAAGCGTGTTTTGAACTACAGTGTTTACCATCGTGTACATCCTAGCCCGGCCGGCGGGGAGTGCAGGATTTATGGCCAGGAACAAACCTCTCAGAGGGAAAAGGAAAACAGCTCCTACCAGCTGGGAAAGGTCTGCGCGGTGCATTAAGCCATCTGGGCCCAGCCAGGCTCCGTGGGGGGTGGGCGCGGCATTCGCCAAGCCGGGCCTGGCCTTGCAGACAGAAGGGGTCCTGCCTTTCGAAGACAGTCAAAGGAGGAAGGAGGCCGGAGCGCCCTCTGAGCCTTGGGACGGGCTTCAGTGCGCCCTCTAGACCCCTCCCTGCCTGGCGGTGCCACTCAGAGTGCTGGGCCCAGAGCGCCAGTATCAGGGTCGGTGGGAGATGGGGAGACCCACATGTTCCCAGGCCCCGCCTCACACCTCCTGAATCTGGACTGCTGGAGTTGGGGCCCTGGGTGTGTTACGCTCTGCCTAGGTGACTCCCCCGTCTGCTTGGGTTCTGTCTCCCTTCCCTCTCTCTTCCCCACTCTCTCTTTCCCCTTCCTCTCCCTCTCTCTCTCCTCTCTCCTCCCCTTCCTTCCTCTCCTCCCCTCCCTTTTCTCTCCCCTGTCTCCCTCCTTCTCCCTCACCCCAGGTTTGATAGAAATAACAGGCAAAAGGAGGGGAGTCTCTCCATCCTCCCACTTGGACCTGGGGCTCAGCGCCTTCCTGGCCTTACTGTTGAGCGACTGGAAATTCAGGGAGTCCTGGCAGGCCAGGAGGCCATCATCTCCCCAGAAGGTTTGGAGGCTTAATATCTAGGGTTGTTCTGACAAATGACCCCAAACCAGGTGGCTTGAAACAACAAGAATGTGTCCTCTTGCCGTTCTGGAGGACAGAAGTCTGAATGAAGGAGTCGGCAGGGGTTTCCCTCGGGTGCTTAGGGAGGGATCCATCCAGGCCTCTCCAAGCTCTGGTTCACTAACTCAGGTCTGGATGATTCCAGGAAAAAAAAGAGTTGAGGACCTGTTCACCCAGGGAGCTCTCAGGAGATAATCCTCCCAGGAGGTGGTAGAGTCCTGTGCCACATGTCTTCCTGGATAACAGGGTCCATAGTTAAAAGGCCGGTGGGATATGGCCACTCTTGCAACGTTTCAAGTCTTCTGGTCAAGGGACCAGCCCGGAGGCAAACTCACAGACACAGGTGGGGGCAGGTGTCTGTCCTGGTTCCATGTGTCATAGCAGGGGGCCGGAGGGGGCAGAGATCATCAAGTGAGGCTCCAAGAGAGGCAAGTTCTAAGAGAAGGTTCTAGAAAGACACCCATCAGGGTCTACAGGACACGCAGCTCACCCTTCTTTCATGCAGCAAGTTTGTAGCCAAAACGAATGCAGGGCTCATGTTTAAAAGGCAGAAACTGGCTGGGCTTGGTGACTCAGCATGTAATCCCAGCACTTTGGGGGTCCGAGGTGAGTGTATTGCCTGAGCCATGGGTTCATGACCTGCCCGGGCAACTTGACGAGACCTCGTCTCTACAATAAATCAAAAATTAGCCAGGCGTGGTAGTCCACACCTGTAGTTCCAGCTACTTGGAAGGCTGAGGCAGAAGGGTCGCCGGAGCCCAGCAGATCGAGGCTGTGGTGGCCAGGAGCGTGCCACTCTGGTCCAGGAGACAGAGTGAGACTCCAACTCAAAAAAAGGCAGAAACTGAAGAGACTGTTTTCTCACACCTCCAAGAATTGGGAGAATTCTGCTCACATATCCTCCATTCGGGGTGCTCATCACCAGCTGATCTGAACACACTGGTTCCCGCTTGGCCTGACCTGTGTTCTCTGCCCTCTGCTTGAGGACCAAAAGGCCTGGGAGATTACAATGTTTCACATATACAAACACTTTGTCAACCCAGCTGTCTCCCCACATCAGGTGGGAGCTTTGCCCAGGGTGGCAACTCTGCGACACTGCAGAGATGTGTGAAACTTGACTTCAGACCTGAGCAGGGGCCCATGGCGGGCGGGGGTTGGGGACCAGAGGAGGCCTCACTGTGAGAACACAGGCGGGCAAGGATCCATAACAATCCACACGTGTTCAAGTCCAAATGTGGGTGCAAGAGCCTGAGAACCACAGAGCCCTTTACCCCCTGCATTTCCAACACAAGTGAGGTCACCTAAAATCAGCCATCTGCACCCTCCCACAGCCAGCCCCATGCTACCACCCACCAGCCGTTCTTCCAGAATTGGGCCTACCTAGAATGACTCCATCGCCACGAGTTCTGGAGTCCCTCAAAGAACCTGGTCAACAAGGCTCAAAGAATGGGCAAAATGCCTGAACAGTCAACTCTCCAGAGAAGATGTGCAGATGGCAAGTAAACATATAAAAAGATGCTCCAAGCCGGGCTCGGTGGCTCAGCCTGTCATCCCACACCTTTGGGAGGCTGAGGTCAGTGGATTGCCTGAGGCTGTGGGTTCGAGACGCGCCTGGGCAGCGAGACCTCATCTCTACAATAAATTAAAAAAAAAATCAGCCGGGCGTGGTCGCACATGCCTGTCATTCCGGCTACTCGGAAGGCTGAGGCGGAAGGATCGCCGGAGCCCAGCGGGTCGGGGCTGCGGTGGCCGGGAGCGGCCGCTGCCCTCCAGTCTGGGCGACAGAGGAAGACTCCGACTCAAAAAAAAAGATGCTCCACATTGTACGTCATCAGGGAATTGCAAACTGAAGCAACAATGAGACGCCAGTACATGCCTGTCAAAATGGCCAGAATCCAGAACACTGACAACAACACCAGACCTGGCAAGGATGTGGAGTAGCAAGGACTCCAACACAGCCACTTTGGGAGACATTCTGGGACTTTTGTAAAACCAAACATGGTTCTACCATATCCAGCCATTGTGCTCCTAGTTATTTGCCCAAAGGAGTTGAAAATGTACGTTCACACAAAAACTGCACATGGATGCTGAAAACTACACAACCATGATGAAAGACATCAAAGAAAATCTAAACGCATGAAGAGTCATACCATGTTCATAGATTGACTCAACATAGTAACGATGTTAATTCTCCCTAAATTGGTATAAAAGTATTGATTGACACACAGCAGTTCCTGTCATGCTCAGTAAGATTATCGGGTAGATAGACACAAGATTATTCTAAAATATATGCAGGAAAGAAAGAATTTTAGAATAGCTGAAACAATTTTGGAAAAGAATAAAGTGGGAGAAATTAGTCTACTTTATTCCAAGCTTAATGTATAGTCTTACATAAACAAATAATAACCAATACAATCATCAAAACAGCATACTGTGGGCATACAAATAGACACAGAACTATGGGACAGTATAGAGAAACCAGAAATAGACTCAAACAAATACACTCCTTTCATTTTTGACAAAGGTGAAAAATCAATTCAATGGAGGAAAGATAGCATTTATAATGAATCCAATAATAAAACTGGATATCCTAAAGCAATAAAGTGAGCCTAAGTTTCACTTTTTTAAAAATTAACTACTAATGTGTCATGTATATGTAAAACACTAAAACTTGGAAAAAACACAGGTGAAAATCTTCAGGGAGAGGAAAACTCGATAAACTGGACTAACAGAAAATAAAATACTCAGCCAAAGACCTTACTAAGAGACTGCAAAGATAAGCTATAGACTGGACAAAATATTTGTGATACCCATACCTAACAGAAGTAGGTAGGCTATATAAATAACTTTTAAACCTTGACAGCAAAGAAACAAACAGCCCAGTTAGGACATGGCAAAAAGATAGGAAGAGACATTTCAGCAAGGAAGATACCCAGATGGCAAATAAGCACATGAAGAGGGGTTCTCCATTGTGAGCCACGAGGGAGCTACACATTTAAACCACAATGAGGTACCACTAGGGGCCTATCAGGATGGCCAAAATAAAAAAATAATGATATCAAATGCTGGTGAGGATGTGAAGAAATTGAGTCATTCATACATTGCTAGTAGGACTGTCAGATGGGACAGCCACTCTGAAAAAGTTTGGCAGTTTCTTTAAAAAAAAAACAAAACAACAAGAACTATATGATTCAACAAATGAATTCCTGGACAGTTGCACTCAGATAAATGAAGAGTTATGTCCACACAAAAACATGTACACAAAGTTTCTAGCAGCTCTGCTGTAATAGCCCAGGAAAACAACCCAGATAACCTTAGCAGGTGAATGATTAGACAAACTAAGGTACACTTGTAACATGGAATATTATGCAGCAACGAAAAAGAAGAAACTATTGATAGAACAGCCTAGATGAATCTCCAAAGAATTGTGCTGAATTAAAAAAAATACTCTGTTTATGTAACTTTGTTGAAATGACAAACTCATAAATATAATGAATGGGTGAGTGGTCACCAAGAGTTAAGGAGGGGGTGGGGACAGGAGGGAAGTAGGTATGTTGATAAAAGTGAAATATGAGAGGGTGGAAATGTTCTATCAGTTAACTTCATCCATGTGAGTGACCTGATTGTGATATACTATAGTCTTAGAAGATGTTACTATTGGCGAAAACTGGGGAAAAAACGACACAGGATATCTTTGTATTATTTTTTTACAATTGCATTTGAATCTACCATTATCTTAAACTAAAAAGCTTAGTTTTTTTAAAACCAAAAAAGTTCAAGAAATCAAAACAAGCCATTAAAAAAGTGAAAAGGCAAACCACCAAGTGGAAGGAGATATTCACAATGCACAGATCCAACAAAAGACGTGTCATCAGAGTGTACGAACAATTGCTGAAGATTAGTAAGAAAAAGATGGACAGCCCAGATTTCCTTAAAAGTGGGAGAAAGGCTTGAACAGGCACGTCACGAAAGAGAATATCCCAGTGGTCAATAGGAATATGAGAAGATGTTCGACATCATTAGTCATCAGGGAGATGCAATTAAAACCATATTTACAGCTTCGGAGAAAGAGGGACGCTTCTATACTGCTGGTGGGAATGTAAACTAGTCCAGCCTCTGTGGAAAACAGTGAGGCAGTTCCTCAAAGAACTAAAACTGGATCTTCCATGTGATCCAGCAGTCCCTCTCCTGGGAATATACTCAGAGGAACATAAGTCGCTTCTACAAAAAAAGACACCTGCAATGCTTGTTTGTCGAACTATTCACAGTAACAAAAACATGGGACCAACCCAGATGCCCAATGAACATGGACTGTATAACGAAAGTGTGGTACATATACATGATAGAATATCTTGCAGCCATAAAGAACAAAATAATGGCCTTCACAGCAACATGGATGCAGTTGAAGACCATCCTACTAAGTGAGCTGTCACAGAAACAACTCAGTACTGCATGTTCTCACTCATAAGTGGGCCCTGAATACTAGTCACGTTAGCACACGGGTGGGATCAACAGGGGATGGGAGGAGGGAGGGGAGCACGTAGCAACACACAGGACACCTGGTCCACCACCAGGGGGAGAGAGGGCCAGCTAGAAGCCAAAATTTCACCTGCCTGCAGCTTACTTATGTAGTAAACCCTCACTTGTCCCTCACAACTCTAAAAAAATTTTTTTAAATCTATACTACACACACACACACACACACACACACACACACACACAAACATTCACAGCACACCCAACAGAATGACTAAAACTTTAAAAATGAACCATACTTGCCGGGCGCAGTGGCTCAAGCCTGTCATCCCAGCACTTTGGGAGGCAAAGGTGAGAGGATTGTCTGAGCCCAGGGTTTCAAGAACAGCCTGGGCAATTTGGCGAGACCTCCTTTCTACAATAAATCAAAAAAATTAGCCTGGCAAGGTGGCACACACCTGTAGTTCCAGCTCCTTGGAAGGCTGAGGTGGAAGGAACACCTGAGCCAGCAGGTTGAGGCTGCGGTGGCCGTGAGCGTGCCACTGCACTCCAGCCTGGGCAACAGAGTGAGACTCCAGCTCAAAAAAAAATGGAACATACAAAATTCAGGCAAGGAAGTAAACCAACCAGGGCTCTTGTGCCTTGTCACTGGAAGAGGAACACAAAACTTACCACTTTGGAAAACTGTGTGATGGTATCTCCAAAGAGCATTTCCGGTCCTAGAGAATAATGCGTGTGTCCGCCCAAGATACACGCCAGACTGCTCATCCAAGTTTGATTAATAACAGCTCAAGGCTGGAAATAAGTCAAAAGTTCATTAACAACTGAATGGACAGATAAACTGTGGCAAATGCATGCAATGGGAGACTATTCAGCAACCAGAAGTAAAAAGGAACAAATCATTGATACACAATGCACAGATGAATTTCCAAAAGATTACGTTGCTGGAAAGATGCCAAGAGAAACGATGGCAGACTGAAGGATTCTACTTGTATGAAGTTCAAAGACAGGCAGAACTAATCTGGAGACAGAACTCGGATGAGTAGTAACCTGAGATGGTTATCACACCTGTAATCTCAGCACTTTGGGGGGCTGAGAAGGGAGCATCCCTTGAGTCCAGGAGCTCAAGACACACCTGGGCAACATAGCAAGCTCTCACCTCTTAAAAAAAATTTTTTTAAACGGCACAGGGCAACCTTCTTACGGCTGGAACTGTTTGTCGTCTTGATCCCAGTGTAGTTGCATGGGTGTAGACTCATACCCATTGAGCTGTCCTCCTGAGACATGTACACGTTACTTATATATTTGTTAAAACTTGAGTTCAGGAAATCGTTTTCTTTTTTTTTTTTTTTTGAGTTGGAGTCTCACTCTGTCGCCCAGACTGGAGTGCAGTGGCCGCTCCCGGCCACCACAGCCTCGACCTGCTGGCCTCCGGCGATCCTTCTGCCTCAGCCTTCTGAGTAGCTGGAACTACAGGCGCATGCTACCACACTTGGCTAATTTTTGATTTATTGTGGAGATGAGGTCTCATCAAGTTGCCCAGGCGGGTCTCGAACCCACGGGATCAGGCAATCCACTCACCTCAGCCTCCAAGACGCGGGATTACAGGCTGAGCCACCGAGCCCGGCTAGGAAATCGCTTTCAATGGTCTCTCAGTGAATGGACAAGAGACAGGGAAGAGAAAAAGGGGAGGTCTGAGCTCCGTGGTCGGGAGACTCAAACCCACACCAGGAACTGACTCGCCATCCAAACCAGCACCTGTTCCAGGGACCCAGGAGGCCCCAGCGAACAGGCAGCACCCTACGGATTCTTGGGCAAAAAGCCTGCCCAGCAACAGGGTGGGTGGAGCCTCAAGCCTCCGTCTGTGGATGCCAGCTCAGCCCTCCCCCACTTTCAGGAATGCCCAGGCTGCTGTGGGCCTCGGCCTGGACTTGCGTACTCTTGGAGTGAGGCTGAGACAGGGTGGAGGCCAGGATGGGGGTGCCCGGCCCACGAGGGCTCTGGATGGACACCCAGCCGCAGGAGCTGGGCTCCGTGGGAAGGCAAGGAAAAGCCAGTCCCTGGCAGAAAAACCCAAGTCTGCCCCAGGCTGCTGTTTTGCTGGCATGAAGCAGGCAGCTAATAAATGTCTGCTAAGCCGCAGTGAATTCCCAGGACATGGAGACACCCGGCAGCCCAGCTTCATTCCTGGGGAGCTTCTCTGTGATTTGACTCACTGACTGATTAATGATCAGGCATTGTGAAATCGTTTACAAAGCACTTGAGCAAATAAAACTCAGGGTTCGGATCTCGGCCCCACCTCTCAATAGCTGTGTGACCTTGGGCAAATCACTTAACCTCTCTGTGCATCCATGTCTTTGACTTCAAAAGCAGCACCCTCCTTCACAGGACTGGTGAATTCACATGTGTAAAGATTTTAGACTAGTTCCTGGCATGCCCAAAGTTTTAAGTTAGGGTTAGTTACTGGGCTATTAGTGGTCCAAGCAGGTCTCAAAGCCATCTCTATCTGACCCTGGCATCACTACATAGCGTGGTTCACCACAACTGTAACTGCCCACCCAAGGTAGTCGGACACTTGGAATGTAGCTAGTTCAATTTGAGATGTGTCAGATTTTGAAGATTTTTTTTTTTACCAAAAATAAGATATAAAATATCTCATTAAGAATGCTATATAGGCTAGGTGTGGTGGCTCACACCTGTCATCCCAGCACTTTGGGAGGCCGAGGTGGGAGGATTGCTTGAGCAACCTGGGCAACATAGCAAGACCTCTACAAAAAGAAAAAAAAACAGGCATGGTGGTATGCACCTGTAGTACCAGCGACTTGGGAAGCTGAGGTGGAAGGATTTCCTGAGCCCAGGAGGTCAAGGCTGCAGTGCGGTGAGCCATGGTCATGGCACCGCACTACAGCCTGGGCAACAGAGTGAGATCCACCCCCCAAGCCAAACAACGACAGGATGCTTATAATACCTGGAAGAATTGCAAAGTTCCCAATGAAGAAAAGATTGATGTTTGGACATCTGCACTATCTTGACTTGACTGAAACACATTGTACACATTTATCAAAATATCACGTTCATACAAGAATACGTTCAATCATATTCAATAAAAAGCACCAAAGAAGAATGCCTTGGCTGGGCATAGTGGCCACACGCCTATAATCCCAGCACTTTGGGAGGCTGAGGCCAGAGGATTGCCTGAGCACAGGAGTTCGAGACCAGCCTGGGCAACATAGCAAGACCTCATCTACAATTAAAAAAAATAAATTCAGCCATATGGCACACACCTGCAGTTCCAGCTACTTGGAAGGCTGAGGTGGAAGGATCGACTGAGCCCAGCAGTTGAGGCTGCGGTGGCCATGAGTGAGACACCCACTCAAAAACGAATGCTTTGTGTTGATTATGTGTTGAAGCCACAGCATTTTGGATCTATCGAATTAAACAAAATATATTATTTAGATAAATTTCACCTGTTCATTCGTTTTGTTATTTTTTAAAATTTTTTTATTTTTTGAGTTGGAGTCTCACTCTGTCGCCCAGACTGGAATGCAGTGGCCACTTCCGGCCACTGCAGCCTCGACCTGCTAGGCTCCAGTGATCCTTCCACCTCAGCCTTCCAAGTAGCTGGAACTACAGACACACACCATCACGCCTGGCTAATTTTTTTTTTTTTTTTATTGTAGAGATGAGGTCTCGCCAAGTTGCCCAGGCGGGTCTCGAACCCGTGGGCTCAGGCAATCCACTCACCTCAGCCTCCCAAAGCACAGAATCACAGGCTGAGCCACCGAGCCCGGCTTGTTATGTGTTTTTTAAACGTGATGGTGAGGAACCTGACATCACACGAGCAACTCACACCTGTGGTTCACTCGCGAGTTCTGCCCGACGGCTCTGCCCTGGAGTTTTGTCTCCCACGTTCCACTTCCCTGACTGTCAGCCTCCTCAGTTCTCCCTACCTGGGCACTTGCTTTCCTCCTTGATGAACTCAATCTCAAAACCACTCCTGTCTCATCAGAATGCCCCCCAACCCCCACATATTAGCAACCTGCTTTCTGTTGATCACAGGGGGTCATTTCCCAGAAAAGGCAGTTCGAGTTAGGAGAAAAACTTCCTCCTGCCAAACGAAAAGATGTGGAAATTAGCACCTCTGGGGACTGGCCTATCAGCCAGACACGGGCGTCTACCAGCTGAGCAGTAGGATCTATCAGCCAGACACAAGTATCTACCACACAGATTCAAATATCTTTTAGCCAGATGGGTACCTACCAGCCAGATGTGGGCATCGGTCTACTAGCCAGACACAGGTATCTATCAGCCGGACACAAGTATCTACCAGCCAGACACAGTTGTCGACCAGCCAGACATGGATCTCTACCAGCCGAGCATGATATCTACTAGTCTGACATGGATACCCATCAGCCAGACACAGGTATCTACCATCCAGAAACAGGTAAACCTGACATGAGTATCTACCAGCTGGGCATGATATTTACTAGTCTGTCAGCCAGACACAGGTATTTACCATCTGGAAACAGGTAAACCTGACATGAGTATCTACTAGGTGGACATAAGTATCTACCAGCAAGACATGGGTATCTGTAACCAGACACGGGTAGCTACCAGCCAGACATGGATATCTGTGCCCAGACACAGGTATCTGCCAGTCAGACACAATATCTACCAGCCTTACATGAATTTCCATCAGCCAGACATGGATATCTACCAGCCGGGCATGATATCTACTAGTCTGACATGGATAGCCATCAGTTAGACACAGGTGTCTACCATCCAGAAACAGGCAAACCCAACACGAGTATCTACTAGGTGGACATAAGTATCTATCAGCCAAACAAGGGTATCTGTAACCAGACATGGGTATCTATCAGTCAGACACAGGTAACTATAAACCTGACATGGGTATCTACCAGTCAGGCATGATATCTACTAGTCTGTCAGGCAGACACAGGTATCTATCATCCAGAAACCAGTAAACCTGACATGAGTATCTACTAGGTGGACATAGGTATATACCAGCCAGACATAGGTATCTGTGACCAGACATGGGTCTATATCAGCCAGACATGGGTATCTACCAGCTGGACGTGGATATCTACCAGTCGGATATGGGTATCTGTAACCAGACATGGGTATCTACCAGCCTGACAAGGACATTCACCAGCCAGACACAGATATATACCAGCCAGACACAGGCACCCATAAACCTGACACGGGTGTCTGTCAGGTGGACACGAGTATCTACTGGCTGTACACAGTGTCTGCCAGCCAAACACGGGTCTCTACCAGCCTCACGTGGGTATCTTCTATCCCAGCACGGGCATCGAACAGCGGGCTGCCCTGGTGGGAATGTTTATGTCCCCTCAAATCCATACGCTAAAATGATAGTGTTAGAAGATGGAATCTTTGGGAGGAGATCAGGCCATTAGCCCTTGTGAAGGCGATCAGGGTCCTTACAAAAGAGACGCCAAAGGACCCCTCCTTCCTTGCCCCATGTGAGGACACAGCGAGAAGGTGCGTTGATGAGCCAGGGAGCAGCCCTCCCCAGACCCCAAATCTGCTGACGCCACCATCTTGGACTTCAAGCCTCCAGCACTATGAGAAATCAGATCCTGTGGTTTAGAAGACACCCATTCTACGGTACCTTATCATGGCAGCCAGAATGGGCTCACACGCTGCAGAGCTCCTTGTGTGAGTGCAGAAACCCTGTACATGAAAGCAGCAGGCAGCTGGTGGTCCAGGGAGGTGGCTGGGGAGTCCTGAGCCCCCCCACATTCTCTCCGTTCCCATCTCCTGGCCCCCTTGCTTACTGGGCAGGTGAGACCCTTGACAGAGCCCACTCCCTCCCCATGGCATCTAGGGCTCTGTGGACAAGGGCTTCTGGGACCATGGGTTTAGCCAACAGCATCTTGAAAGGGCACAGGACTTGGCCCCATTCTACCCCTGAACTGCCCCTTTCCCTCCCGTGCCTCAGTTTCCCCATCTGCGCAGGGCAGGAGGCCTGGACCCGCTGCTCTCTGAGGTCTTTACTAACCTCACTGGCGATTGGGTAAAACGTAAAACAAAGAGCCATGGATGGAGTTTGATGCTTCCCAGGCTGCAGCTGGGCCCTTGGCCAGGGGACACCCGCCCGACTTCGTGGGCAAACAGATGGGGACAGTTAAATGGGCTGCTTGGCAGGGCCAGACCAGACGAGGCCGGGCCGGCTGGCACCAGGCAGGACGGCCCCATGGTCAGCCTGGGCAGCGGGGAGCCGTCTGCAGGGCAGGGCGTGCTCGGGGCCCAGGCCTCCAGCCCTGAGACGCCCCCTCCACCCGAGCCTTCCGGGCTCTCTCTCCAGGAATGAGGGCCTCAGCGGCAGGAGGGGCCATGTCCCCAAGGGTCCCCGCCAAGGCCCAGGATCAGGGTTGGAAGGTGCTGGCAACTCATGAAAGCGTGTGGTGGGGACAGGTCTGCGGAGACGCAGGCCACCCACGAGCCAGCGGCCTCAGGTCTCCCTGCCCGCCTCACCCTCAGCTTCTCTCTCCAGCTCAGCCCCGGGGGCTGGGAGCAGGAGATGGCGGGGCGGGCAGGGGGGACGATGTGTCCAGGTCGTGCAGGCTGGCTGCCCTGGCTTCAAGTCCCAGCCCCTCTACTCCCCAGCTGCTCTGTTCTGAGCCAGCTATTTCCTCTTCCCAAGCCTCACTTTCCCCATCTGTGAAATGGGCGTGATGCCAGTGTCTCGCTCTTAGGGAGGCTGTGAGAACCACATAAGGAGACAAAATGCAGGAAGCTTTTGCTAAAATGAACTGACCATGAGAAAAGAATCCTCGGGGGGAGGGGGATGGGATTAACAGTCGCAAATATCTGTCTGGGGATGGGGAAACACCTCTTATCAACAGGGTGCCTGGATGAACTGTAATTGTACACCTAACCCTTAACTGTACCCCACAAAATCATAATTAAAAATATTGATTAAAAAAACCAACTTGTTTGTCCCCCCCCCCAAAAAAAAAAGAAAAGAAAAGAATCCTGTCATCCCAGCACTTCGGGAGGCAGAGATGAGAGGATTGCTTGAGCCCAGGAGTTCGAAACCAGCCTGGGCACCTTGGTGAGACCTCTTCTCTACAATACATCAAAAAAAAATTAGCCAAGCATGGTGGTGTGTGCCAGTAGTCCCAGGTACTCGGGAGGCAGAAGCAGGAGGAGATCACTGAGCCCAGGAGGTCAAGGCTGGGGTGAGCTGGGGTCTTGCCACTGCACTCCAGCCTGGGTGACAGAGCAAGACCCTGACTCAAAAAATAAGCGAGCAAATAAAAAATAAACAAAACACCGTTAAGGAAAACACTGATCTGATCTGTCCCTTCAAGACTGTAACCCACGCCGGGCATCAGGAAAGATGTCCGGGTCGGGACTCCATGGCTCCCACCGGCTGGAGACCCTCCCTGGAGCCCGTCGAGAAAGCGACCCACGTTTGCCATCCCACCCGCCCCCCCACGCCCGCCAACCCGGGCACTCAGCCCGACAGGCAACTCCGCATTGCCAAGGCTTTGCATGTCGCCAGAATCCAGGCATTTTTTCCTATTGGAAAGTTGCTATTATCTTTAAATCCAATTCCGGGGATATGAAAGCCACACATTTAGCTTCCGTGAGTCACAAGCTGTCTGCAGGGAGACACTGTTGAGACTTGAAGAGACGGCAGAGGTTTCCAAAGATTGGGTGGGTTTCTCCAAACCTCTGAGAAGCACTCATTTCATAACTAGCTAGCGTGTGCATCAAGGAGTGAGTTTTTCCCAAGGAGATCTCTCATGCAGCCAGGGCGAGGCAGATGGCCCTGCGGACGCCTTCGATCACCGCATGAGCCTGCTGTCTGCTGCCCCACTGGGAGGGGAAGGTGCCTGAACCCTCCTGCGACCAAGGTGTTTGTTCTTTGGTTTCCTACTGACAAGACATGGGCTGCTGGTTTTCTTGGCCATCTCCGGGGCCAAGGGCTGGAGACTAAGTCGGGAGCAGAAGCGGGGTGCCAGGGCCCAGACACCCAGCCCACCTGCCCGAGACCGCTTGCACCCAGTAGCGCCCGTGATGGCCAATCCCTTGCCCTGAACAGCGAGGTCACCACATGCCAGGCTCCGTGCCAAAGACCTAATGTATGAAGTCTCATTGCAGCCCCACAGAGATTCCTCAGATAGGTATTCTAGTGTCCATTTAGCAGATGGGGAAACTGAGGCTCGGAGATATGAAATGACCTGCCCAAGGCCTCACTTCTACGCAGAGGAAGAGGCAGGGTTCGAACCCATGTCCAACCCCTTCATCTCTCTTCTGCCTCCTCCACTCCAAGTCACCAAGAGTCCCTCAGGGACGGTCACATTGAGGAACAGAACAGGGACAAGCGCGTTCCCAGACCCAAAGGGACCTGCCACCTCCTGGCTGAATGAATGAGGGAAAGATTAGATGGATGGATGGTGAACAAGTGTAAGAACGTGGGCCTCTGACTAAATGGATCGAGTGCATTTTCCTTGTTTGGTGTCCTAGTTGCTGAGTTGGCAGAATCTTGAAAATACTTCCGTGTGCTTCGGGATCTGTCTGAGCCTGAGAAAGGAGCTCGTGCCAATGACACATCGTGGGGATCAGGCCCAGAAACAGGGACCGGGGGCGTGAGACAGGGCAGGAGGACGAGTCTGTGTGAGGGTGTGTCATCGCCCTGGCTGCTGTTGTGAGAATGCGCTTTGCCCACGTGAGTTAAGGCTGAGCAGCTTCCGTTAGAAATCGCAGCAGAAGACCTGGATCAGGAAGGACAGACTGGGGCAGCTGCGGTAGGCACCATCCGATACTGCCCCAGGCAGCCAGGTGACACCAGAAGGGCTTCAGTAAAGAGGGGCACTGAGATGGTGTGAGGCAGGGCTCAAGCGATGCCCAACAAGGGCCCACTGGTCCATCTTTCTGGTTTATACTAAACCAGACTTTGGAGACACATAGATAGGGGGTAAATGGATAGATGGATGGGTGGATGGATGGATGGATGGATGGATGGATAGATGGATGGATGGGTGAGTGGATGGATGGACAGTGAACGGATGGATGAATGGTGAGTGGATGATGGATGAGTGGATGGATGGATGGGTGGATGGTGATTGGGTGGATGGTGATTGGGTGGATGGACGGTGATTCAATGGATGGATGAGTGGATGAATGGACAGTGAGTGGACGGATGGATGGATGCATGGATAGATGGATGGGTGGATGGATGGTGAGTGGATGGATGAATAGCTGGATGAGTGGATGAATAGACAGTGAGTGAGTGGATGAATAGACAGGTGAGTGGACGGATGGACGGGTGAGTGGAGGGATGGATGGTTGGATGGTGACCGGGTGGATGGATGGTGATTGGATGGATGGATGAGCGGATGATGGGTAGATGGGTGAGTGGATGAATGGACAGTGAGTGGATGGATGAACGGATGTATAGGTGGATGAGTGGATGGATGGACAGGGAGTGGATGGATGAAGGGTGAGTGAATGAATGGATGGTGAGTGGATGGATGGATGAGTAGATGGATGGATGGGTGGATAGTGATTGGGTGGATGGAAGGTGATTAGATGGATGGATGAGTGGATGATGAGTGGATGAACGGCCAGTGAGTGGATGGATGGTTGGATGGATGACTGGGTGAATGGTGAGTGGATGGACTGATAGATGGATGGATGAGTAGATGGATGGATGGTGAGTGGATGGATGGACGGATGAGTGGATGGATGGATGGACGGATGAGTGGATGGATGGACAGTAAGTGGACGAATGAATGGTGAGTGAATGGATGGATGAGTAGACAGATGAATGGGTGGATGGTGATTGGGTGGATGGATGGATGAGTGAGTGAATGGATAGTGAGTGGATGGAGTGGATGAGGGGATGGATGGTGAGTGGACTGTTGGATCGATGGATGGGTATATGTATATACGCATATGTGCACGGAGGGCTGGGTAGGTGGATGGGTGGGTGAGTATGTAGGTGTGTGGGTGGATAGACGTGTGGGTTGTCAGGTGGGTAGACAGGTGACTGATGTGTGGGTGGACAGATGGATGGATGGGTGAGTTGATGGGTGAATAAGTGAATGGGTAGGTGGGTGAATAGACGGATGGGTAGGTGAATGTGCTGATGGAGGGTGGGTGGGTGAATGGATGGGTGGGTAGGTTAATGGTTGGATGGGTGAGTGGATAGAGAGATGGGTGGTTAGGTGGATGAATGGGAGGGATGAGCATGTGGGTGTGTGGATAGGTGGAGGATGGGTGGGTAGGTGAATGGATGGATGGGTATTTAGGTGAGTGATGTATGTGTGTAAATGGATGGGTGAGTGGGTGGAAGGATGGGTGTATGGATGTATTTATACATGTATGGAGGTTGGCTGGGTGGGTAGGTGTGTATATATGGATGGATGGGTGAATGGATGGGTGGTGGGTGTGTGTGTGGGTGGATGGATGGGTGTATGTATGTGTATGGATGGATGGGTGATTGAATGGGTGGGTGGATGGATGGATGGATATAGGAATGAATGAGTGGGTGGGTGAATAGGTGGACAGATGGGTGTATGTATGCATATATGGTTGGATGAATGGGTGGTGGGTAGGCGGATGTATGTGTGGATATATGGATAGATGGGTGGACATGTGAATGGGTGGTAGGTGTGGGGGTGGGTGGGTGGGTGGGTGGATGGATGGATGGATGGATGGGTGGGTGCGTGAATTGTTGGGTGGATGGGAGGAGGGGCAGTTGGTTGGGGGTGGAGCCCAGATTCCTTCTGTTGCTAATAGCCCACCCACCTCTACACTGGGAGTGGGTCCAACAACCAAGATGAGAGTCTGAGCCAGGTTGGAGCTGGAAAACCAGCCAGACACCCTGAGACAAGCCTTTGTGTCAGAAGCAGTGGGGGGTTGGGAGGTGGGAGGTGGCTCCCAGCCAGGAGACATAAGCTGTCTCCTGATGGCCCTGCAGGACAGACTCCCAGTTCCGGAGCTCATGGGGTTGGAGTCCTGGCTCCCTTCCCTTGAGGCCGGCTGGACAACCCTCAGCCGGTCCCTCGGCTTCTACGAGTCTCGCTTTCCTTATACTTGAGTGCAGCAGTGGGAGTTTTCACCCCTGGCCGTCTCCAGTGGGGTGGGGCTTGTCATTATGGGGGAGACTGGAAACCCCTTCTCTGGGTGAAGAAATGACCTCCCAGTGGAGGCAGTTCCCCAAGGGACTTGTGTCCTGTCTCAGGCTGGACTGTCTGGCCACAGTGGTGGGAACGAGCGGGCACGTTGGTGGCATTGGTGCCCTGGCTGTGACTCCAGATGTGACAAGGACTTCTCCAAGATCCACAAGGAGTCTCTGAGAAAACCCAAGGCTTGCTCCCAGACCGGGCCGTCTGTGTTCAGAGAACACCTCCAGATGCTGGCCATCTCTGGGTGGATGGTGGCTATGCCGCCAAGGAACACAACCTGGGGTGTTCTCAGAAAATGGGATGAGTTGTTCCCTTCCCAGGCGGAATATTGGAGAAGCGCTGTGAGCTAGGAACACTGCAGGGGGGGCAAGAGCCATCCCCATTAAGGCAGGGAGGTAGAAGGGAGGGACGGGGAGGGAGGGATGAATTCATTGACTGGTTGGCTATTTGGTTGGATGGTTGGTTGGTTGGTTGGTTATTTACCTGGTTGACTGGTCAGTTGATTATTTAATTGATTGATCGGCTATTTAATTGGTTGGTTAGCTAGTTGGTTGGTTGGTGAGTTGGCTGTCTAATTGGCTGCTTAATCAGCCAGTCAGTGAATTGGTAATTGGCCAACTTCAGCCTGGCCGCCTGGAGCCTGAACGACGATTAGGCCCTTCCTGAGGTCCTATCTTCAATGTCCCCCTTGGGTTTGCCCTCCTGCAGACCAGATGGGAATGTGATTGTCCTACTCAAAGCTTGCCACGATCACCAGGGTCTCCAGAACCTGCAACTGGCTCTCCCAGCACTCAAAGCCCCTGCAACTGGGACCCCAGTGCCCCCGGCCCCTGCAGCCTGCCCAGCGAGCCTGGAGAGTGTCCCTCGGCCTGGGCCTGCGCACGCCGCCCCTCGGAAAGGGTCCTTTCTCCCGTTCACCACATGTTCGAGTCCTCCCTGTGGAGCGAATGCATCCCTCAAAGGTCTCGCTTTCAAGGAGTGTGTTGCCGTCATGGGCGCGGTCATCGAGCCGTTTCAACTGAGGAAAAAAAGAAAAGAAACAGCAACACCTCGAACAGCCCGTGCAGTTTGGTTTAGGTTTTTTGTTTTTCAACGTATACTTGCACAGAAGACCAGAAGGGACCATGACCCAAGGTGACAAGTGAGTGTTCTCCCTAGAGGGTGTCAGACTGGCTTCATCACCAATTCATTCCTTCCTAGCCAGGGATTCATTCATTCAGTGGCTCCTCCCTGGCCCCCGGGTGGCAGTGAAGTCCATGGTCTCCCACAGTGGGGTGCCACAGGCACAAGTGGCTCCCAGAGCTGCTTGCATCGAGATGGCCCGGGCCCTGTCACCAGGGAGCAGAGACCACCCACTGGAGCCAGTCCTGGTGGCCAAGCTCTGAGCCCTTGACCGTGGGCCACCTCCATTTCCCCATCCGTGAATGGGTGGCATCAGCCCGTCTCTTCCACAGTGGCTGTCAGGGCCAGGGGAGACAGTGCCTGAAGATCTCTGGGCTTGGGCCATTCAGAAAAGCACACAGATCCTTGAAGATCCGGAAGTGTTTCCTTCTGGAAGGATCTTCTGCCTGCCAGCAGCGGCCATTGTATACCTTTCCTGTAGCTGCCGTGACAGATTGCCACAAGCCCAGTGGCTTAGAACAACAGAAATATTCTGTCTCACACGCCTGGAGGCCCGCCACTGTTGGAAATCCAGTGTGGCCCTGCCCTAAAGACTCCAAGAGTGGGCCTTGCCGCCATCCCTTCCAGCCTCAGGGCTCTGCGTGCCCGGCCTGTGGTCACATCTCCCAATCTCTGCCTCTGTCTTCACACGACCCTCTTCTCTGTGGCCGTCTCCTCCTTTTCTGTCCTTCCGTCTCTTACAAGGACATTTCTTGCGTTTAAGGGGCCCCCACTCGGAGATGAACACACCCCAAGACCCTTTTGCTATACCTGCAGATATTTGACTTTCAAATAAAGTCACCTTCTGAGGTTCCAGGTGGATGAGAATTTGGGGGTGAGGGGACGTGAGTCAACCCACTTTAGACACCCAGACAGCCAGGGGCAGGTGTCCTGGAGGCAGTGGGGGACCACCCGTCCCCCCCACCGCCGCTGGGCATGATGAGGCCCCACCTCCTGGCCCACCCAGGCCGACACCCCCAGCACCGCAGCTCCAAGGCTCGCGACAGAGCAGGGCCAACTCAAGAAATCCAGGGTGGTCCGGGGTGGAGAGCACCAGATGGGGCGAGCGCTGGCTTCACTGCCACCGCCGAGCGGGCGGGTGGTCCAGTGCCAGGCCTCGGGTGAGGGGGGTCGTCAGGCAGGCCTCCGAGCATGGGCACACCTCAGGGACAATCTGTAAGGGGGATGGGGGACCCCCGGGGGGTGCCTGGCGGCACGGAGGCCACCGCAGGGAGAGGACAGGGCATCTGCATGGCTGCTGCGTCGCGTACCCGGGACCGCACAGGGTGGTGGGGGTAGGTTTGTGCCAGGGCGAGCCCGGCGCTCCGGGCCTCCCTGACTGCACTTCGGAGGGCGGAGGGGGCCGAGGCCGGGGGTCGGAGTCCTGCCTGCAGCCGGGGGCGGGGTCCCGGAGCCCCGGGCGGAAGGTGGGTGCCTGAATCTCCGGGAGACAGGCCCTGGCTCAGAGACTCGAAGCCCCGTCACACGCGGAGCACAGCCACGACGAATATTTCACCGGGAGACTTCCTCCGGGAGGGGGGCATGCCCAAAGGTCCCTTTGTCTTCGGACGTTAATGTCCAATTAGAAATTGGGTGGGGGGACAGAGAGGAAGGCGGGGGCGGGGGACCGTCACTGGGCGTCATTCATAAGCCACACACTGGGCCCTTCATAGGGCCCAAAACTCACCCTTGTAACTACGCAAAGATTTATTGAAGCCCCAGTGTGGGTTCATTTATTCCCCTCCACACTGATTTGAAAAGACCGTTTGCATCTGCCCCGGAGGGGAAAAAAATGTGCATATTTGGCAAACTTTGTTTGAAAAATCTGCTTGTCCCCAAAGAAGCGACTCCGTGTTTGGTCGGGGCAGGGGCCCTGTGTGTGCCAGGGAGGTGGGGGGGCTGCGGTCTGGTCCTGCCCCATCATCTGCTGGCCAGGGCAAGCGCCCAGAGAGCGTGAACTCAGACGTCCTCTCTCACACACTGGGACCCACAAAGCTGTCGTACTCGGGCCCTTTGCTCCAAGACCAAGATCTCCTGGTGGTGGCTTTCTCTAGCTCCCTCGGGGGCATCTGTGCCCAGCAGCTGCAAAGTGCAAAGAAAAGTGTGCCACTGAGTGAGGCAGAACATACCATAAGAATTTCAAGCATCAGTTCCCTTCTCTCTCTCTCTCTCTCTCTGTCTCTCTGGGAAAGGGGTGAAAATTCTATCTGCCCACGCCAGAAAAGAGAAATGTCGTCCATGAATAAACTCTGATCCTTCTTCATAGCCTTAATATACAAAGAGCTCTCATAAATCAATAAGAAAGCAAAACACGATCAAAGAAAAATGGACAAAAGATACAATTGGTTCGTTCATAAAAGTATGCTCAGTAAATACACGTAACAAAATGATTCATTTTACCAATAAACTTAAAATCGTACTTAAACCAACTTAGAGTTCAAATATTCTTCCGCACTTACCGAATTGGCAAAGATGCCAAAAGAATAGCAGTGGCATTTGGGGAGCAGAGAGGCCATGGGACCTACTTTCTGGAAACACACAGTCACAGCTCAGACCCAGACATGACCTTTGACCCAGCAACTCTGCGTTTGGAATTCCAAGAGGGGCATAAGGCCTGTCTCTGAGGGACGCCAAGGCACCAAGCCTTATCTGAACGCCCCGGAGCGGGCAATAGCTCCTTCCCACATCTCCAGCCCTGCTCGCTCGCTCGCACGCAGCCTTGCATTCCAGGCAGCTGCAGACACGGGCCTCTAACGGAGGGCGGATGGCGTGTGGCCTCCGGTCCAGCAGCTGCAGAGACGCGTGTGAGACAGAGGTGGACAGCCACAGGGAACAGGCCACGCTCGGGTCTGCGGGAGCGTCAGGGCGGCCCCGGGAAGCAGGGAGCCAGCTCGCTGGAGGCAGGAGAGCAGACAGGGGCCTCCGCCTCCCTCACACGCTGAGACTCCTCCCCAAAGCCTCACCCAAAGCAAGCTCCTTCCCAGAGACCGGAACCCCCCGGCTACCCCCAGGGCTGCCTCACCTGGACAGCCGTGACCTCAGAACATCCGTGCTGGAAGGACCCTCCCCCTCCCGAGAACTTCCAGGCCCAGCCCCTGCTGACAGAGGGGGAGACGAGGGCAGTGACGCCCCCAAGGCCGCCCCCGCCCCGAGTTGGCGCTAGGGGCTCGGGATCCCAGGCCCTCCCCGCGTTTCCCAAACAGGGTCCCCAGAGGCCACGGTCACCCAGCTGTTCACAGGGGATCTGGGGCAGCCGGCTCCTCCCACAGTGGGACCCGGCCGAGGAATACAGGTGTGCCGCTCAGCTCCCCAGCACGGTGGGGACACGGGACGCGGCAGGGAGTGACGGAACGCAGGTTCCTGCCCTGCAGGTGGGAGACGGTCCTGCCTCAGGGCCAGGGAGCCCGCATGAGGGTCTGCCCTGGTGCTGGTGTGGAGGTCCGGGAGGGCTTCCCTGAGGAGGCGTCAGGGGCTGCATCTGACGGGTGAGGAGGGAGGGTGTGGGGTCCCCAGGCAAGGGGGGAGCTTCTGGGGGGACACCACCAAGCCTGCCCGGCAACCCAGAGCAGCGCAGTACCGGCGACTGGGCCCAGCACCCCTCCCTGCCCCCCGCTGTGTCCGATGGCCCAAAGAGGAACATTCTGGGCTTCTAACGGCTAGCGCGGCTGCGTTCTTGCTGTGAGGCGGGTACTGGTGATGCCTCCATGCCTTTACCTCCACGAAACTCTAATCAGGTCCATTTTACAAAGGAGGAGACTGAGGTAGAGAGACAGTTGAAAGTGCCTGCAAGAGCCAGGCTGCCGGGAAGGGGGAAATAAAGATCTGACTGGCTCCAGAAGGCTTCTGTCCACCCCGACGCCCCCGCCCCGCCGTCCCTGCCTGTCCTCTCCCCCACCATCCTGCCACACGCTGCCCATCCTGCAGGTCACAGAGAAGGGGGCCCCCTCCAGCAAGCCCACCTGGATGTCGGCCATTTAGGAGCGGACACTCGTGGGTGCGTGCCCCAGAGCTCCCAAGTCTGGACCAGGCTGAGCACCCCCTTGGGGCCACAGACGGCTCAGGGGGGCCTGGCCAGTCTTGTCCTAAGGCTCAACTGTTCCCATGGGAGAAGCTGAGGAAGCTGGCAAAGACGATGACCTGATGTGGGAGGAGGCAAGCGGGGGGTGGGGGAGAGAGGCATGGCTGGGAGTGGAGAAGGGGTTAGGGGCGAGGAACACGGAAGGAATCGGTTCTCCACACCGACCCAAGGCCAGCGGGCACCTACCCGTGCCAAGCCTGGAACACAGCAAGCATTTAATAACTGCTCGGTGATTGATTTAAGAGCCCTGCAGCAGGAAGAGGCAGGTGCAGGCTGTACCTGAGCACAGATGTCCCCACAAGTGACGGAGGGAGAGGCGTCCCCTCTGACCCCTCTTGTGACAGAGGAGGGCAGGGTGGATCTGGGCCCAGGTCACGGGTGGAAGTAGATCCAGAGATCAGGCCACCAACTCCAGGTGCAGGCCTGTGTGCAGAAGGCGCTCAATACTTGCTCGTGAAAGCTGAGCACGCCCGCCTGTCTTCCCACCCGGGGACATCGGTTCATGGCTCCCCGAGTCGTCTCACCCTGCACCGGGCACGGGGCCTCCGTCGAAGGGAACGGCCTTCCACCACAGCCATGGGGCCACAGGGGCTTCTACAGAGTCTGCTCGGGCTGTGTGGGAAGGGGCTGCCCCCCCACCCTTGGTGGCGGTACCCTGGGGGAGTCACTGTCAGCAAGAACAAAATGTGGTCCATCCAAAATGCGGTCCGTCCACACCGTGGAGCAGGAGGGGGATTGCGACACTCGCCACAGCAAGCAGGAACTCAGGACACCCTGCTGAGCAAAATAAGCCCGTCCCCAAGGACACAGGCCGTAGGATCCCATGTCTGCGGGGTCCCTAGAGTCCTCGGGCCCACCGAGACACAGTAGACAGTGGGAGGGCAGCTGGGCTGGGGAGTCATTGCTTGACGGGCCCAGAATTTTTGTCGGGGGCACAGGCAGGGATGCCGGTCACCGAGCATCGTGAGTGTATTAACTGCTGCGGAGTTGTGCTCGCAAGTGGCTAGAATGATCAGTGCCGTGTTGCATTTTACCGCAGCTTTAAAAATAATAATAAAACAGCTCTGACCTCCAGGGGGGCCTCAGCCAGGCCAGGCGGGGGCTGTGTGGCTGTGGGCGAGTTCCTCGACCTCTGTTTCTGCTGTCATCTGAAGATCATGGCGGAGCCAGGGAGAGCGGGGCAAAGCCGGGTTTGGGGTCGCAGGGTCATAGGTCACTCCCGACAGCGGCTCAGTGCCGGTGCCGGGCAGCAGTTTTCTCACTGTCAAATGCGAGGCTTAGCACGTGTCCCGCCCCCGCAGAGCTGCCTGTCGGAAGTCCCCAGGCGGGGAGGGGGCTGTCCCTCCCCAAGGGACGCAGTCTCCCCTTGCCAGAGAGCCCGGGGGCAGAGACCGCTCCCTGCGGGCCGTGCCTTCCGCTGTCTGACCCTCCCCCGCCCCCTCAGACCAGCGACTCCCAGAGGACGGGGGACACGCCTGACCCTTCCGTCTTCCCAGCGCCCTGCACCCTGTCGGGGCTTCACACGCGCCCGTTGCACGAGTAAACGCCTCTTTTAGCTCCACGTGTCCTGCCCCTGGACCGGGAGATGCCGCAAGGATCCCTCGGAAGGCTGGTGTACAGAAAAGCTCGTCCTGCTAGCGCCGGCCAGGTGGGCCGGGGAGGAGGAGGGGCTGGAAGGAGACGGGCCCCACCCCCAGGACGGCCAGGAGGGATGGATGGGGGGAGGCGGGGGGGGCAAGAGAGCCAGAGCCCCCGCGAGGGGGAGTTGGAGGGCGAGCTTGCGCCCCACCCATCGCCATGTGCGCCCCTGTGTGATTAAAACACTCTTGTCTTTACAGCTCAGAAAATTTTTAAAAAGGCCCCCGCCAGACCCGGCCGTCCACATCAGTATTCATGACATCTGTCTTTCCCTATAAAACTCTCCGAATGAAACCTCCCCTGGTAGAGAGCGCCTCTCTCCTCTCGCCAGCCTTTATTTCCCCTTCAAAACAGATTGCGAGACAGATGATTGCATTGTCTTGTCCCATTTCCATCTGAAAACTCCCCTCCGTGCCGGCCACTGGGCGCCCCTATTAAGGCCCGGGCACCGCGGGGCCACGTGGGGTGGCCGGGCCTCTGTCGCCCGCTCGCTCCCTGGGGCCTCCCCATCGGAAGAGGGAAAAGGCCCCAACAGACAAAGGTGCGGGACATAAATTAAGCCCCGGCCTTTTAAGTTCAAACCGAATTTTCTTTATTTTTCCACAGCTGTCAGAGGAATCGGGTAGAAATCCAGTAATGCATGTTTAATGTATTAAAAAGTGGGGGGAAGAAGCACAGCCCGTCCACTCCGAACGTCCCGTCCGCCGACTTGCATGGGGGACATTATTTCAGGCCAGTGAGCGCCAAGCAAGTCAAGTGTAGAGACATGGACAGGGGCCAGGGACCCCCACCAGTGGCTGTCATATCTGCTGAAAGCCCACTTGTCATCGCTGGGTGGGGGCAGAGGGGGACAAACGTCTCAAAGAGCCGGAGGCCGCCGCCAAGTCGGCCGGCTTCTCCAAGGCCGGCTGGCTGGCGCTGGCCCGGCCCCGGACAGCCCGCACGGCCGTATGGGCCCGTGTCGCCCCCAGCCGCCTTTTCCAGACCCTTCCCCGGGACCGGGGTGGGGGGGAGGCCAGACGCTCTGGGCCTTCGGGTTCGAAGAAGCGGAACGGAGAGCCCAATTTGAGGTCTGGGAGCAGAGGACACGATGAGGAGCCCGAGGCGGGGACAGGGAGGCCGAGGGCATTCTGCCGGCCAGGGTCCTTCTCCGTGTGCAGAGAAACGGGCAGATGGGATCCGGACGCCACGGCGTGGGCGCGTGCCCTTGAGCAAGCCCTTGTGTGCTTCACGCCCTCAGCTCCGGGGCGAGGCCACACTGCCAGCCCCGGGGGTCATGACCAGCCATTCTCTTTGTGACCGTGGGGGTGGGAGACCAGAGGACGGCGTGTCTTCCTTCCTGGGCACCGTGGACAACCCTGCCAGCCAGTCCCTGGGCCCCACCTTCCACCTCCCCCCAGTCAAGGAAGAAACCACAGGAGAGAGTCAGCCACCCCCTAACAGGACATGTTAGCCGTCCCTTCTCCCGCCCCACGGTCCCCAAGAATTACATCCAGAGAGGGGCTCACTCCAGCCAAGGGCAAAGCAATTTTCCCAGCGTCCCCCACCCCACAGTCAGATTACACCGCAGAGAAGAGCCAACCCCGTGCAAGTGGGGGAAGCGCCTTCCTGGCGTGAGCTCACTCCAGGGTTGGGGGCGTATCCTCACCCTCTCTTCAGAGAAGGAAACTGAGGCTTGGGAAGACTCTGTGGCTGGCACACGCACCGGGGCTTGACTCTGAGAGCCTTTTCCCACGGTGGTTCCCCTGCCGGGAGCTGGCCCAGGATGCCTGTGCCATCAGGGCCCAGTCCTACCGGTCACTCTGAAAGTCCCTTGTGGTCCTGCTCCCCCTGGCCCTTGGCGGCCGGGGTCCAGTGGAGCCAGCGGAGAGGGAAGTCCCCCCAGCGATGCCAAGTCCATCTGGACGCTGGACTGCCCTCACCCTTGCATCACCAGCCCACATGGTGGGTTCGGGGCCATCCCTGCTCCCGGACACCCACCGCAGGCGGTCTGTCCAGGTCAAGATCCTCTGGTGTCGCCCAGCCATGACCGGGATCCCGTAGCTGGGCCCTGTTCCTTCGAAGAAGAGACAACCCAGGAGAACTCCGCTCCCTTGTGCCGCCCCCGGGGCTGCTGTGAGTCCAGGCGTCCCCGGCTTGCTGGGCGGTCCCCTCCCCGGGGCCATCCTCCCGCCCCAGACCGCTGAAAGAACCCTGGACCCAGCCCTGCCCTCGGCCAAGTCCTGTTTCCTTCTGAGCCTCAGTTTCACCATCTGTAACACGGGCCACACGCCTTCTGCTCTCCAACCCCACCTCGGCCTCCCAAAGTGCGGGATTACAGGCTGAGCCACCGAGCCTGGCCCTTTTTTTCTCTTTTTGAGGTGGAGCCTCACTCTGTCTCCCAGACTGCAGTGCCGTGGCACGCTCCCAGCCACCGCAGTCCCCACAGGGTCACCGGGATTCTAAATGCGCTAAGTAGACGTCCCTAGAAAATTGCCAGGTGGTACCCAGGTCCCACACCCTGACCCGGCAGCCGGGAGAGGAAAGTCCAGAGCGCTCCTAGGCTGGGCGGCCCCAGCACCCTGGGGGCCCCAACAAGCCCCTTCTCCCTGGGCCTCCATGCCAGCTTCTGTGCACCAAGGGCTCACTCATCTCCACTGACCCCTGCAGCTTTAAAATTCTGTTTTCCCATGATTCCAAACCCACAGGGGCCCTGAGGTGGCCACTGCTACCGCCCGGGTCACAGTTGGTTTCACTGCAGCGTGTCTCACATAAGCGAGCCCCGGGCAGCTCATACCCTCTTGGTCCTCCACATGCTAGGTGGTCTCAGCAGGGAGCCAGGCCCACTGACCACCACGGGCAAATAGCAGGCAGCCAGGAGTCATGAGGGGATGACACACCCAGAGTCCCCTGAGGAAGCCACCATGTGCACCTGCCATGTCCACAGTTCCTGGGCCCAGGGTGGCCCTGTAGGAAACACCAGACCCCTAGGCACCTACAGGCCACCCCAGAACCATCAGGTGCACACGTCACACCACGTGGCAGAGGACCACGTGGCCCCACCACGGCCTGTCTTGGGATGCTGACCTGGGGACAGCCGAGCCCCCAGGGAAGGCACCCAGAAGGACTGGCTGCAGCACCTCTTATCCTCAGAGCTGGCTTTTCCGGGGTGTTCAGCCCCTCCAAGCCAGCGCAGTCCACTAAAAAAGACCGAGCATAAATGGCCCATCTGTCACAGGGGACAAGAGGGAGTCTGTTATTTAGTGAAACTGTCAACTTCAGATTACATTTTACCAGACCACCCTTGTCTGGTTTAAGAATCATGGGCTAAGCCGGGCTCGGTGGCTCGGCCTATAATCCCGCGCCTTTGGGAGGCTGAGGTGAGTGGATTGCCTGAGCCCGCGGGTTCGAGACCTGCCTGGGCAGCGAGACCTCATCTCTACAATAAATCAAAAACTCCGCCGGGCGTGGCAGCACATGCCTGTAATTCCGGCTACTCGGAAGGCTGAGGCAGAAAGATCGCCGGAGCCCAGCAGGTTGAGGTTGTGGTGGCCGGGAGTGGCCACTGCACGTCAGTCTGGGCGACAGAGTGAGACTCCAACTCAAAAAAAAAAAAGAATCATGGGCTGGGCTGGGATCGGTGGCTCAGCCGGTCACCCCAGCACTTTGGGAGGCCGAGGCGAGTGGATTGCCTGGGCTCGCGGGTTCGAGACCCAGCCCGGGCAACTTGGTGAGACCTCGTCTCTGCAATAAATCAAAAAAAGTAGCCAGGCGTGGTAGTCCACGCCTGTAGTTCCAGCTCTTGGAAGGCTGAGGCGGAAGGATCGCCGGAGCCCAGCAGGTCGAGGCTGCAGTGGCCGGGAGCGTGCCACTGCACTCCAGTCTGGGTGACAGAGTGAGACTCCAACTCAAAAAAAGAATCACAGACTGCTTTAGGCGCAGGTCATCGTGGGAACACCGTCCGTGGCTTTCTGAGAACCCCCAACCCCCATTTTATAGCCAAGGAAACCGCAGTTCAGGGAGGGGCAGGGGTCCAGTTGAAACCTCAGAGCTGGCAAAGGCAGGGCCTGCCAGAGTCTGCGGTCCCCAGGCCCACCCCTGTCCTGCCTGGGACCCACAACCAAGGAGCAGAAAGGTCACCGGGGATAGCAAAGGCAGGCAGAGAGACGTATGTGGGCTCCCTGAGCTCAGAGCCACCCCCAGGACAGGGCACAGGCGGAGGGTAGGGGGACATGGCTGCTGTGGAGGGCTGCCTAGGCCACCTGCCAAGCCTCCGTGGGCAGGCCCAGCTGTGCGGCCGGCCCAATGCCTGCAAAGCGGACCTCGAACTTCTCAGCTCCGTGCACCGTCCTGCAGTGAAGCCGATGACAGCAAGTGCCCAACCTCAGGGCCTTCCCAGTTAGCCACGGCCCCCAGGCCATGCACACCCCCTTCCTGCCTTCCCGGTGTCCTCTCATCCTGCAGCCTGGGCTTGACTGTTGCTTCTCCCAGGAAGCCTCCCTGGTCCCAAGAGCAGGATGGACTCCCTGGACTCTCAACTGCCCATCACATCCTACCAGAGGGATCATTTCTGTTCCCACTCCACCTTCCCTCTGCAGGTCGAGTGCAGAGACCCAGGCCGGCTCCGTCCCTTCTCTCCCCAGGACAGTCTTGGGGGTGTCTCCGAGCAAATCACGGCCCCACACCTCAAAGCCGGGACTGAGGAAGGAAGACCTCGGGCGAGCAGGCCCAAGCGTGTCATCTCGCAGACCACCCGGGGCTCAGGGGCTTGGGGCAGTTGGAATCTGAAGGTCAAGATGACAGTGCCTATTCCCAGCAGGTTGTAAAGGTCATGTGAATAAACATTAGTAAAAATGCCCAGCACAATGCCTGGCACAGAGCACACACATGCACATGCATGCAAACACACGTGCAGACATGTGCACACACATGAACATGCACACACATGTATATGCACCCATGCATGCATGGACTTGACACACATCCATGCATGTGCGTGTAAGCACGCATGCACACTTGTGCGTGCACATGAACCTGCACACACATGCACGTGTATGCAAACATGTACACACATGGGTAAGCACACATGTATGCACATGCATGTACTTGAGTGCACACCCATGTATGTACGTATAAACACGTGTGCACTCGTGTGCATACAGATGAGCCTGCACGCACATGCACCCATATGCAAGCATTGCACGCATGGGTATGCACACACATATGCGCACGCATGCATGCATGTACTTGTGTATGTGTGCATGCACACACGTGTGTGTACATGTGTGCGTGCCCACATGCACATACACATGTGTGGCGTGTGTGGGCACGTGTCTGCACACAGGGCACACGTGTGCATGCACAGTGTATGGCCACATGCACGTGCATACGTATGCACAAAAGTGCATGCCCACGCACACCCTCCGGCGACTGTCCCTGTCCAGGCCGGGAGACCCACGGGTGTCCTCTACAGCTGCTGCGAGCTGACCGTGTGGCCGCTCATCCAGGCAAGTCTCTCAGCAGCGAAAAGGAGCCCCCGCTGCCCTGGTCTTCCTCGGCCACACCCTCAGAGCGCCCCGCCTGAGCCTCAGCTCCAGAGGCTTCCTGGGGCAGGGCTGGCTGCGGAGTCTGCCGCTGGGAGTCCCGGTGCCGCTGGAGGCCGGCGACAGTCATCCCTCCTCGGAGCGGGCTTCCAGGGGCCGAGGGCAGGGCCGGGCCGGGGCCTCAAGGCTGAGCTCGGCCGTGGGCTCGCCTCCTGGGGTCCTCCCCAGAGAACAACAAGGGGCCTCTCGCCCAAGCCCCTCCCGCCGCGCGCTGACCGGTGCCCTGCCTCCCTGCCGGGAGACCCCACGGACGGCCCCTGTGCCCCGAAACAATGACAGCACCTGCCAGGCCCCGCTGTCCCCGGGGAGCCCCCGGCCCGTGCCGGAGGCCGGGCGCCTGGCATGAGGCCCCCATTGTTCGGCTCCCTCCCTCTCCGGGACTCCACCACGAAGTGACAGGGCAGCCTTGGAGGTCACCTCCAGGGCACTCCCGGGGGCTCCGGGCATCTGTCTCAGGCAGTGGGCAGCCGGAGAGGGGCTGGCCCGAGCCTATTGTCTGGGCCTGGAGTCGTCCCCACCCGACCAGAGAGGGGCCCATTGTCCCGGAGCAATCTGCCTCGCTCCTGCCTCCCCACGTTCCCCGAGAAAAGGGGGGCCGCCCAGCACACGCCCAGGAAAGCCCGGTCGGTCGGGTCTGACGTCCACACCCTGCTCCCTGGCACACGACTGGCTGTCCCCAGCCCTCGCTCGCGGCGTTCGTTTTTAACGTTTGAAAACTGAAGTCAGGGTCCCCTGAGCCCCTCAGGGTTCCCGCGGACCGTCTTCCCACTTCCCAGCAGGCATTCGATGACCTGAATACGCCTGAAGACGCGCCACTTCCCCACGAGTGATGTCACACCTGGCATGACTCCCTCCCGCCTCTCCAACCGGCCATGGGAAGCCGCCTCTGGTCCGATCGAAAGGTGGGAACAGCAAAGGCTTGAAAATGCCACTGCAGCCTCCCCAAAAGAAAAACCTTCGTTTTTTACACAAATGTCACTCACAAGACCAGCCAATCAATCATCCTCAAATGATATCCACCAAGACAGTCCTGAGCCAACGCTTGAGGCTTTGGACCCAGACCTAGTCTGGTGTTTCAGAGCTGCCCGAAAAGTCTGGCAGCTGAAGCGCCCAAGGTGGGCCGTTCCCACTCCCACCTTGGTGGTCCTGCGGGGTCTGTGACACCACACACGGGGCACACAGGCTCGAGACAAAGGGCCAGCTGCGCTGAGATGTTTACGCTCCTTCCAGTCTTACTTACAGGGATTTTCATTAAACACGGCAAGGAAAGATACAAAAACGAGTTGACTGAACTCAGAATTTTTGGGGGGGCTTGTAAATCCAGGGGAAATCCGTGCTGCTTGAACCTCAGGACAAGAAGGAAAAGGTGGCCGTGCACCTGAAGGCAACACATGCTGATTATAGGGAAAGTCCTGAGATCACAGCTCCACGCTCTCACCGGGGAGTGGTCCTGCCAAAGTCCTCACGGACAGGTCCTAGCTCCTCCCCTTCTCCCCAGGACCCGCACGGGGCCCACCCAGAGCAAGTACTCACTTGTTACCTGGAAGAAGGAATGGAGAAGTGGAGAGAGAGAGGGAGGCAGGATTAGAGCATTGGAGGGATGAAGGGATGGATGGATGGATGGATGGATGGATGGATGGATGGACGATGGAGAGATGGATGGATAAATGGAAGGATGGGTGGGTGGATGGATGGATGGAGAGGTGGATGGGAGGAAGGATGGATGGATGGCTAGATGGAAGGATGGATGATGAGTGGAAAGATGGCTGGATGGATAAGAAGAGAGATGGATGGATGATGAATTGGTGGATAGATGAGTAGATGGACAGGATGGACTGGATAGACGACAGATGAAGAGGTGGATGGATGGATGATGGAGAGATGGGCGGATGGATGGATGGATGGATGGAGAGATGGGCGGATGGAGAGATGGATGGACGGATGGAGAGATGGAGAGATGGATGGATGGATGGATGGATGGATGGATGGACGGATGGATGATGGAGAAATGGATGGAAGGATGGATGGATGGATGGACGGACGGATGGAGAGATGGATGACGGGGAGATGGATGGATGGATGGATGGACAAATAGATGGATAGAGAGATGGATGGATGGAGGATGGATGGGTAGTTGGAGAGATGGATGGGTGAACGGATGGATGATGGAGAGACAATGAACGGAGAGGTGGATAGACGGATGACGGTTGGATGAATGGTAAATGGAGAGACGGACTACACGATACAAAAGTGGAGGAATAGCAGGATGAAGGGACGGAAGAGAGGACAGCAAGCATGAGAAGGTCGCAGAGCGCTCATGTGTGCCCTCTCCTTTGTGGAGCGTCTAAGGTGAAGGCTCAGCCCCCCTGAGCCTCAGCGGTGGGCAAGGCCACCACCGTCAGCTGGCCATGGTGGCCATGGCCCATGGCCCTGACAGCGTCCTGCCCAGGTTCCTTGTGGGCAGAGAACCCCCTCACAGCCGGACCCCACACATCATCCAGCAGACTCTGCTGGTTGCCCATCCCAGAAGCCTCCTCTTTTCCTGGCCGCGAAAGTCCCAGTCTTGTCCAGGTGTCTCTGTTCTGTGCTTCAAGCCTCTCCCAGAGGGAAGGCTGACCAGCGTTGGCCCCCGTGGGGCTGTTCCCTTTGGCTGCCAGTGATTGGTCGAGAGGTGAGCCAGCGATGCAACCCTGACCAGGGAGACATAGGGAAGCATGCTGAGGCTGAGGGCTACTCCAGGAAGTGGGGGTTCCCACCAACAGAGGGCAATGCCCCGGGGGGTGCCCCTTCCCCTCTGGACATGGCCCTCCAGGGACGTGATACAAGAAACTCCTGCCGCCATCTTGCAACCAAGGAGACAGCGAGTCCTGGACCAAGTCCTCTTCCTGTGGACTTCTTGTGGAGCCCTGGGTCTCTGTGACATGTGACCACAGGCAAGTATCTAGACGACCCATCAACTCCCATCCACCCCACGAAGTCGCACTGATGATCCATCCCCAAGTCAACGAGGAAATGAGGACGAGCGGAAGTCTCCAGACCTGCCTTGCTCCAGCCACCTGCCAGCGTGCTTGGCTGCACCGGGGTCCCTGGGGTCAGTCCAGTTCTGTCTTTCCTGAGGCCACCCAGGCTGCCAGCTGCCAATGACACTTCTGTAAACGTAGCTGGGTGTGAAAGGCATAAGCGACGTGAAGGGAACCAGACTCAAGCAGCTGCCCGACCGTGAGGTTCTATTGATGTGACATTCTGGAACATGTAGAGCTATGGGGACAAAAACAGATCTGTGGCTGCAGGGACCAGGATGGGAGGAGGCACAAGGAGACTCGGGGCATGATGGGAATGTTCTGTATCTTGAATCCAGGGGTAGCTGTATGATTGGTTGTATTTGGCGAAGTCCATCAAGGCGTGCCCCTAAAAAGAATGGATGAGGCCAGGCTCGGTGGCTCAGCCTGTCATCCCAGCACTTTGGGAGGCTGAGACGAGTAGATTACCTGAATCCGCAGGTTCAAGACCAGCCTGGGCAACTTGGTGAGACCTAGTCTCTACAATTAAAAAAAAAAAAAGAATGGACATACCTACTTAGAAATGATCCCTCCACCCACCTGACTTCGTAAAGTGGTCCCTTGGCTTGGTGGGGTATTCAGGGACAATGACTGGAATATTCCAGGAAGAGCCAGCCCCCACCTCCGCCCCCAACGCCCCCATCCAGGAAGAACCTCGAGGTGCGCCCACTTTGTCTTGATCACTGACTGTCTTCCTTACGATGAGACATCCGTGGAAATCCCGATGATAAAAAAGACCAACGCAAAGATGTCTTCTCCTCAAACCAAAGGCATCCCTGAGAAAATCTAGGGTCTCCTGGAACACGTGTGGTCACACTACACCCAGCAAGCATGTTCCTCCAACCCAGGAAGTGGGGCACAGAGGTCCCACCTTTTGGAGAGGAACCCCTGGTGTGTCGGGTCTGTGAACCTGTGGGTAGCAGGGCCACCAATGGACACAGGAAGGGAACTGGGGCCGATTGTGGCGCCCACGCAGCCAGGGCCACTGGGGCCCACGATGTGAGGGAGAGGCCACCACCCCACTGGGAGCATCGCCAGGAGAGCCCTGGCCCCAGTCAGCAGGCCCGGCGGCGGCCTTGAGAGACAGCCGAGTGTGTGGGCTTCTAGGACCCTGCCAGGTGGCCCCGGGCAGGACCCTCTGCGACTCTGAACCTAGACTCCCTCAAGGACGAAATGACAATGCCAAGGGCACCCACCGCGCTGGATCTGTGACTGATCAATGGGTTAATGAACCTACGAACCAGTCATTAACAGCTCACTCCGGCTGGGGGTGAGCCAGGGGCCACGGGCACCGTCCCCACCCCCAGCCCCCCCGCCCCGTCCAAGCGTCTCATCTGGTTTCCATCGAGGTTGCCGTGTGATTGGACACAAAGGGAGAGCACTTGGGCTTGATGGAGTCTGCACAGCCTGGTCTCCACGGCCTCTCCGCCGGCCGCCTGGGACCCCCGGCCACCCCTCGCCTCGGGCCTGGAAACAGTCCTAACGCTGTCCAGGCGCGTGGAATCAAAGACCCTCTGTCGAGCGCTCGTTTTCCAAGCGCTCTCAGGGTCTGTGAGGTCCTGGGAGGCGGGAGGACAGGAGGGTATAATTGGCCTCCCCGAGGCCGGCAGCACCTCTTAAGAAGAGGCCGCGCAAACAGTGTCCAATTTCCCAACCCGGGGAGGCCATGTGTTTAATTAAGGTCCATAAAACTGCAGTCGGCAAAGCGGGAGAGCCGTTTCATCTTTCACAGTCAATATGGGCATGTGTCTTACCTGGAAAAACGGGTTTATGCAGAAAGAATTTCCAAATGGGTTCCATATGCTGCCCTCCCCCCGAGCAGGGCCTTCCACGGGGGCTGGGGCGGGGGCTGGGACGCGGGCCCCTCCTCCCCGATGCGGCCTCGGCCCGCACCCAGCGCCGCCGCCTGCCGCTGTTTAAACAGAAGACGTCATGGCAAATGATATACGGCGGATTCCAGAGATTATTTCATCCAGGGGAAATTGCTCCTGGAGCCAGCTCCGTCCCAGGTAAGCCACAGAGACCCACTGTGAAGTGAACTGTTCAACCCTCCCAAGGGCCTTGACCCCGGGGGGCGGGGGGACACCCCTCATGCCGGCCGTTTCTTGTCAATTACTCCGCGGCCAATCAAGGCCACCGGCCCAGGCCCGGATGCTGGGAATCCTGGAGATGGAAGGGGCCCCCCGACACACTTTACAGATGGGACCATCGAGTCCCAGGGAGGGAACCAGCTAGTCCAAGCTTACAAACCCAGTGAACACAAAGAGCTGCATCGATTCGGGGTCCCTTGGGGGCCAGAATACGGCCAGAGGGGGCAGAGAGGGGCGCGGGGGAGCAAGAGGGGGGTGTCTTTTTTGTTTTGTTTTGAGTTGAGTCTCATTCTGTCACCCAGACTGCAGCCTCGACCTGCTGGGGTCCAGCGATCCTTCCGCCTCAGCCTTCCAAGTAGCTGGAACTATAGGCGCGCGCTACCACGCCCGGTTAATTTTTGATTTATTGTAGAGACGAGGTCTCGCCAAGTTGCCCAGGCGGGTCTCGAACCCTCGGGCTCAGGCAATCCACTCACCTCGGCCTCCCAAAGCGCTGGGATTACAGGCTGAGCCACTGAGCCCAGCTGAGGGGGTGTCTTTAATGCTTGTCCCCCATGATGGTGGCTCCAAATGTCACCTCCTCCAAGGGACGCCCCACCCCTCGTGTGACTCTCCAGTTCTTCCCAATACAACATTATTTTATATGTAAATTGACTTACTTATCCAGTGGATGTTGTTGTCATTAGTCTCCTGATTCCCGGGAGAGCCGGAAAACGGGACTGTCAATGGTCCCATTTCACAGGAGAAGACACCGGGGCGCTGAGGGGTTTGGGAGCCTGCCTAAAGCCACATGGCTCTGGAGATAGCCCCTGGATGGATCGACCCATCCCCAGTGCGGGGCAGCCCTCTGCCCCCTGCCTCAAGGCAAAATGACTGGCCACTCCCGCCCTGCAGAGGGAAGGTCACCTGCCCATGGTCACCAGGTTGTTTGGTTTCCATGGACCACACAATTCCGATGATGAGATTCCAGCCGCTGGAGAGGGAAGCAGCTGACCCCCTGGGGCCCGGGGCCGGACCTGTTGGCCAGCTGCCCTGGCCGGCCCTCTGCACCCCAGCCCTTCCTCTCGTTTCCGGTCTCTCTTGCACAAACATGACCCCAACCCAGCCTTCGTGGCCCAGCTCCAGCCCTGATGAACCCCGATCCTGGTCCCAAGAGGAGCGCCTCGCCTGCTTGGCGGACACATCACGCGGCCTCTGGAATGAGTCTCTCCATCAACCCGTCCACTCCGTCCACTTGCCACTCCACTATCTGCTGGCTTTCGCCAACGCTCCCGTAGGCTCAGAAATCCTCCAGCAGGACCCAAATCCCGGGGAACATTCTGACTGAAGTCCTCAAGGAAGCAGGGAAGGCTGCCGGGTCAGTATCGTACGTGGGCTCACCCCGAAAGAACCTTCAGCCAACATCAGGAGCCCTGAACCAAACTGGGCTGAATTCTTTCTCCACCTCTGGTCTGCCTCTGTTTCCCCATGGATACAAAGTGATCAGACACCCCTACCCTACAGTTCCTGCCCACTTTTTTGGGGTCCGCCATGGGACAGCTTCGGGTGGAATTCTCAAACGGCCCCTTCGAGTATTTGAAACAGAAACCCACGATAAAGTTGGGCGGCGAGGTTTTTCAAAGCAGGTCGCTCCGGTGCCTTTCTTCAGGTCTTCCGGGCATCCTGCCAGTTCCTCTCTCCAATTAAACACCCCATTTGGCTTGCTGGTGGGCCCCCGAGCTGGAAGCGAGAGATGTCTGCTACCCCCGCTGTCTGGATGCGATTTGGGGGGCTGGGGATTTTGTGAACCCGCGACGCGATCACGGCAGAAGCTTCCTCCCGGGAAGAAAGAGACCCCGCGTGTCCCCCTGCCCGAGGTCTCATGCAAAGGGCAGGCTCTGTGAAGATCTGAGAAGGGGGACACGGAGGGGACAGGAGAGACGATGGCCACTGGGGGGGGCAAGGAGAGTGAAGACCCTCCAGTTCTGACCTCACTGGGGACACAAAGGTGACCTGGGCCCTGGCTGGAGTTGTCAGAGCGTAATACTGCGACCCTCACAACAGACCACGTCATGCAAAGCTCCACCTGGCTGGGGAGTCCAGAAGAGTCTAGAAAGAGCCACCAGTTGGCAGGGAAGCCAAGGAGAGCCACAGAGAAGGCCTCGAACCCCTGCGTGCATGCACACGTGTGCACGTGATCATGGACACTTGCAGATACATGAACACGTGAAGAAGAGCCTTTGAAGAAAAAAAATAGAAAGAAAGAATAATGGAATGTCTCTGAGCAAAGCCAGGTGCCCAGCAAGGAAGCAGAGGAGGAGGATAAAAAGGCAAGAGCCCCGCCCCCAACTCCGGAAGCTTCCACGGGGCGGGAGGCCTCCCGATGTCTCCCATTTTCGGAGGCCCCGGCCACCAGACGGCCACGTTGCCGGGGCCGCGTGGCAGAGGGGACACGTGGAGCAGGGGCCAGTGACCCCGAGGAGACTATCTTGGCCACGATCTGATTACCAGATGGGCCCTTTCCCGCTCCCTAAAAAACAGGAAATCCGTCTGAAAGGCAAGACAAATCGCCGGCCCGGCCTCCCTCCCATCTGCTGTGATATGTGAACACGGCGGCTGTCAGCGGCCCCGGCCTGTGATTGATTCCGGGTATTTATAGTCCGGGGTCTGTTATCAGCTGGGCTATCAAAGGCTGGGCCCACCCCACCGGCTATTTCAATATGTCACCCCTTTGAGACACGTCTAACTCTTTAATTCAAGGTGACAGCAGCACTATTTTATGTCAGGCCCGAAGAGACAGCTTCCTGTTTTGCAAAGGACTTGTGCCTCGTTTCAAGGCAAATTAAAGACAATTCGGAAACATCTCCCCCACTCAAGGCCAAGGGCCCATTCAGGCTCCACTCTGGGCCCGAGATTTCACCTCCAAGGCTGCACCCAGAAGCGTTGGGAGGTTGGGAAACGGGACGCCCGCCCTCGCCCCCATTCGCCGCTACGGTGCTGTGTGGCATCGGCTGAGACCCTTGTCCTCTCTGTTTCTCAGCTGCTTCAGTCCCACCATCGACTCTTCTAAGCTGCGGCCTGGACTTCCAAGCCCCCAGCCACACTGCGGTCTCTCCTTCACACTTCCTCGCACGCCAGTCACCCCGAACACCTCCCTGGACTCAAAACCAGGTCCCCACCTGGCCTCTGTCTCTCTCACACAGCTATTCCCCAGCTAACCGCGGGGTCCCTCGCCGTCGCTGGCTGGGGGACGACACCCTGCCTGGCCCTCACCGTCTGAAAGGCGGTGATACCTGGTTTTGATAACGCCCGACGGTGTGTGAAATGTTAGCGGTCCCGTTTTGCAGATGGGGAAACTGAGGCTCGGGGGAGTCCAGGGAGAGCGTGCCAGTGCCAAGAATCAGATGTGGGTTCTGCCCAGCTGCAGAGCCCTGAGGTCCTCCCAAGGGGTGTCAGGGAGACCCAGAGACAGAGCGGCGGCCGTGAAATCATCTCACCCCAGACAGAGAGCTCCCTGTGCTGCCAGGCGGTGCCCTTCCAGCCCAGGAGAGCACAGACGGCCCCATGGAGGGTCCCGGCATCACAGGGAGAGATCCAGGGCAGAGGAACAGTGGGGGCAACTGCCGGGTAGAAACAGGACACAAATTCACCAAGATCACAAGGGGACGTTGGTCCGCATGGCCGCCACCTAGGACCCTTTCACTGCTCCTTGATGGCAGGGTAGCAGTGCTGTGTGGTAGTACCGAAGTGTCTCCCATTCTCCGTAGATGAAGAAACCAAGCCAGACCAGGCACGGGGGCTCACGCCTGTAAAGCCCCAGCACTTCGGGAGGCCAAGGCAGGAGGATCACGTGAGCCCAAGAGTTCAAGACCAGCCTGAACAGCATAGTAAGATCTCGTCTCTAGCAAAAAAAAAAAATATTAGCCGGGCGTGGCGGTGCACACCTGGGTAGTCCCAGCTACTGGGGAAGCTGAGTTGGGAGGATCGCTTGAACCCAGGAGGTCGAGGCTGCGGTGAGTTGTGATCGTGCCACTCGCTCCGCTCCAGCCTGGGTGACAGGGTGAGACTCCGACTCCAAAACAAAAGCCGAACAGAAATCAAGGTCAAGAAAGAGATCACCGCCTTCCCCGTGTCACGTGGCTGGTCAGGGTCGAAACTCAGCTGAGCACCCAAGACCCAGCCAGGGCTGGGACCGCAGGGAGGTTCTCTGCACTCGCCCAGTTTCGACCAGCATGTTCCGAATTCTGGCTTTTGTTGCTGTTTTTTAATTGTGAAAGACTCCATTCAATGAAAAGTTTCTGTAATAAACCCATTGGAAGGATGGTTTTTGTTGTGTTTGCAAATTACTGTCATTCACAGCACAGGTTCTCATATTAGGGAGTTTTCTTTGGGGCCAGGAGCACAGACCCAGACCATGCCCGGGAAAATGCCACCTCCCATGACGTCCCTGATGGCCAGGGTCAGATCCTACCCGTGGCTGAGTCTAGTCCTGCCCCCGTCCTGGGAGGGGGGGCCGCTCCCCAGGGGAGGCCAGAGCCTCCAGCCCTGGGTGTGGCCAGCCACCATCACAGTCCCTGGGAGCGTCCCCCTCCCTACCCGCCTTCCTTCTGCCTTCCCAGGGGTCAGGGACTTTGGAGTCTCTTCCTCCATACTGCCCCAAACCCAAGCTTGGACACCTGCCGCCTCCATTCCAGCCTCTGTCCCCAGCACCCTCCGTCCAGCCCTGACCAGGGCGATCATGGGCACAGGGAGAAAGGGGACCACAGAGCGGTGACACTGCACAGGCTGCAGCGCGCCATGGCTCGCCTGCTGTGGTTCAGAGGTCATTGCGGGGCTTAACTCACTGCTATGTTTGTCTCCTTTGACAGATGAGAAACTGAGGCACAGAGAGGTTAAGTGACCCAAGGCCGCTCAAATAATGGCGCCAGGATTGAAGCACAGGCAGTCGACTCCAGGGCCAGAGGGCTCTGACGGCCCCGTGCTGCCTGTCAACAGTGCTGTGACAAGCGGGAGAGACACCGGATCCTCTAGGAGGTAAATGAAGCCAAGAGAAAACGCAGAGTCTGGGTGGGACCCTCCTGACCCCCAGCCCCCAGCCAGTGTCATGGCAAAGAGCCGAGCGAAGCCATGGAGATCCCCCAGTCCCTCCGGGGGACGCGTCCCTTCGTGACGGGGCCCCTCCTGGGGCCTTCGCTGGACATAGCCTTGACAATGACCATGACGGTGATGACGGCAATAAGGTGGTGACGGTGACAGTATGACGGCGGTGAGGGTGGTGATGATGGCGATGGTGGTGGTGACACAATGATGGTGGATGGTAGCGATGGTACAGTGAGGATGGTGGTGGCGGCGGCGGCGTGGTGACTGGCGATGGCCACGATGACGTCGATGAGAATGGCGGCAGAAGTGGTGATGGCGGTGATGATGGGGCGATGCTGATAGTGACAGTGACGGCAGCAACAAAAATGATGGTGACGACAGTGTTAGCAGTGATGTGATGACAACGATGAGGGTGGTGACAATGATGAGGACTGATGATGACAACAACGACGGTGGTGCTAGCAGGGGCGGTGGTGATGGTGGTGACGGTGACGGTGGTGGCGGTGACACGGGGGCTGTTGACGGTGCTGGCCGTGACGATGACGATGCTGACAGGGACACGATGACAACGACGACGGTGACAATGACTGTTGGTGGTGATGACTCTGCCCGTGACGGTGACAATGGTGGTGGGGATGGTGATGGCGACGGTGACGACAGCAATAAAAATGATAACGGTGACAAGGTTAATAGCGACACGATGACAACAATGACGGTGACAATGTCACAGTGGCGATGGAGATGCCGATGGTGACAATGATGGTGGCGGTGGTGGTGACACGACGGCTGCTGACGGTGCTGACTCTGACAGTGACGATGACAGTGATGTTAGTGATGGTGGTGGTGACGGTGACAGTGACAGTGCTCATAGCAATGTGATGACGATGACGGTGGTGATGACGGTGGTGGCGGTGACACGGTGGCTGTTGACGGTGCTGGCCGTGACGATGACGATGATGATGACAATGCTGACAGGGACACGATGACAGTGACGACGGTGACAATGACTGTTGGTGGTGATGACTCTGCCCGTGACGGTGACAATGGTGGTGGGGATGATGATGGCGACGGTGACGACAGCAATAAAAATGATAACGGTGACAAGGTTAATAGCAACACGATGACAACAATGACGGTGACAATGTCACAGTGGCGATGGAGATGCCGATGGTGACAATGATGGTGGCGGTGGTGGTGACACGACGGCTGCTGACGGTGCTGACTCTGACAGTGACGATGACAGTGATGTTAGTGATGGTGGTGGTGACGGTGACAGTGACAGTGCTCATAGCAATGTGATGACGATGACGGTGGTGATGACGGTGGTGGCGGTGACACGGGGGCTGTTGACGATGCTGGCCGTGACGATGACGATGATGATGACAATGCTGACAGGGACACGATGACAGTGACGACGGTGACAATGACTGTTGGTGGTGATGACTCTGCCCGTGACGGTGACAATGGTGGTGGGGATGATGATGGCGACGGTGACGACAGCAATAAAAATGATAACGGTGACAAGGTTAATAGCGACACGATGACAACAATGACGGTGACAATGTCACAGTGGCGATGGAGATGCCGATGGTGACAATGATGGTGGCGGTGGTGGTGACACGACGGCTGCTGACGGTGCTGACTCTGACAGTGACGATGACAGTGATGTTAGTGATGGTGGTGGTGACGGTGACAGTGACAGTGCTCATAGCAATGTGATGACGATGACGGTGGTGATGACGGTGGTGGCGGTGACACGGGGGCTGTTGACGGTGCTGGCCGTGATGATGACGATGATGATGACAATGCTGACAGGGACACGATGACAACGACGACGGTGACAATGACTATTGGTGGTGATGACTCTGCCCGTGACGATGACGATGGTGATGGCGACGGTGACGATGGTGATGGCGACGGTGACGACAGCAATAAAAATGATAACGGTGACAAGGTTAATAGCGACACGATGACAGTGATGGCAGGGATGTTGCTACAGCGACGCTGGGGATGATGAACGGGGTGGCGACACGACGGCGGTTGACGGTGACGCTTCTGACGGCGACGACGGCGGCGATGACAGCGGCTGTGCCGACAGTGGCGGTGCTGACAATGACGATCACAGCAATGATGACGGTGACGGCACTGATAGTGGCCGTGGTGGCCGTGAGGATGACAGTGACGCTGCTATTCAGTGGCTGCAACTCGGGCCCTGGAACCCGGGCTCTGTCACCCAGACGTGTCTCCCGCAGCCAGCCCCTCCTTTTCCCGGGCTGACATCTCACTCTCGCACTCCCAGGGGCCCCCGGAGGCCGGGCTCATTCCCATGGCCGCCGTGACACGTTCCCACGTGCTGTTTAAAGTGACACGCGTGTGAGACCGTACACCCCTGGAGGCCAGAACGGGCCTCCCTGGGCTACCGCCAGGGTGCTGGCTGGGCCGTGATCCCTGGAGTCTTGCTGGGAGCCACCCCCTGCCCCTGCAGCTCCCAGGGGCCACCCGCTTGCACTTCCTGCTGTACTGCCCTCCTCCATGCTGCCGGCTGGCACCGTCCCTCTGCGCCTTACTTCCACGGTCACAGCCCCTGACACTCCCCTTCCCTGGCCCCTCTTCTCCGGTGGGGGACCCTTGTGGTGACAGGAAGCCCCCGGATGCTCACCCCAGCTCAAGGCCCACTGGCCAGCAGCCTCAGCTCCACCGGGGACCTAGATTCCCCTCTGTGGGGTGACCTCACAAGGTCACAGTTTCCAGGGACGGGACGGAGACATCTTGGGGACCACAATTCTGCCTTCCATGGACACCTGGCAATATCCCCCATCTCTTTTTCTTTTTTTTTTGAGTTGGAGTCTCACTCTGTCGCCTAGGCTGGAGTGCCGTGGCACACTCACAGCCACCACAGCCTCAACCTGCTGGGTCCAGCGATCTCTCCGCCTCAGCCTCCTGAGTAGCCGGAACTACAGGTGCGTGCCACCACATCCAGCTAATTTTTTAATTTTTTGTAGAGGTGAAGTCTTGCCATGTTTCCCAGGCTGGTCTCAGTCTCCCGGGCTCAGGCCATCCTCCCACCTCAACCTCCCAAATAGCTGGGACTACACCCAGGCGCCACCACACCTGGCTAATCATTTTTCCCCCAGCCTGATCTTGGACTCCTGGGTTCAAGAGGTCCTCTCACCTCAGCCTCCCTAAGTGCTGGGATTGCTGTTGTGAGCCACCTCGCCCAACTTTTCCTCCCCTTTTTAGAAGGACACTTGTCATGGGGCCTCTACTTAACCCAGGACGATCTCATATCAAATCCTTCATTTAATCATACCTGCCATCACCCATTCATTAGGGTCATGTTCACAGGTGCTGGGGGTTAAGACTTGAAACATATCTTTCTTTTTTGGAGGGGAGACACAATTCAACAGGAGTCCAATATTTTTCCTGCCAGAGTACTGAGCCATGTAAGAAAAAAGAGGAGTGGCCGGGCACATTGGCTCATGCCTGTCATCCCAGCACTTTGGGAGGCCAAGGCGGGAGGATTGCTTGAGCCCAGGAGTTTGAGACCAGCCTGGGCAACATAGCGGGACCTCGTCTCTACAAAACTCCAGAAAATTATCCGGACGTGGTGGCACATGCCTGTAGTCCCAGCTACTCAGGAGGCTGAGGTGGGAGGATTGCCTGAACCAAGATGCTCAACGCCTCGGTGAGCCGTGGTCGTGCCACTGCACTCCAGCCTGGGTGACAGAGTGAGACCCCAACTAAAAAAAAAAGAGAAGACTTTACAGGTAAAGAATTAACATATCAGAGTGACTCAGGTCTGCCTGGGTCTGGGGCGGGGTACGCAGACCCCGCCTCCCAAAGGGAAAGTGTCAACCTCCACGACAAGAAGAGCAAGCGGGGTGGGGGACACGGGGTTCCACCGTCTTTGGGAGCCACCATCTCCCCTAGAGTCTCGGACTGAGCCTGGTGACATCAGAACGCTTGGCATTTTCCCCAGACCCAGCCTTCCCCTTCCAGGTGATGGTATCCCAGCCTTGGGGTACTTCAAGACAGAAGCTTCACGCCATCGGCTGGTGGTGGGCCACGTGGGTCAGGCGTCCAGCAGGTGCAGATCCTCCCATGGGTCCTCCCTGTGGGACCCTGCCGGACAGCGGGACCGGGCGGCTGTGTGTCCCCAGGCAGACTGGCAGGAAGCCACGCCTCTGCCCATGGCCTCAACTCCCAGAGGGTTTCGATAAACAAGAGACAGGCCCCCTAATTCTCAGGTGCCCCAGGGGAAGGATGTCCTGTCGCCTCTGAAATGGGCCCGGGATCCTTATCACGCTGTCACTCCGCAAATCACCGAGGACAGGCTTACGTCACCCCCTCGCAGGCGGCAGAAAGGCCCCTGATCCTGATGGATTTGCCCGAGTGGAGATAAAGGACCCTCTCGTTCCTCCCGTGATGCTGTGATTCATTTTACAACTAGATTCAAGGAGCATGATGGGGGCGGGGCCGGTCCACTCAAAGCACCGGTTTTCCCAGGAGACAGCATTCTGGAATATTCCACACGGGGATATGCTGACGGCGCCGTTCCAGGGCTGGCAAGAATGGCTTGCTGAGGATGCCAGGGTCACCAGAAAGGGGCTCCTGGTCTGAGTTCAAAACCCCGGTCCCGCTACCTCCGGCTGTGCCACCTTGAGTGTATTGCTTGACCACCCTGAGCCTCAATTTGATCGTCTGTAAAATGGGGTGATCCTGGGAACCATCTTCCACCACGGCTGTGAGCCTGAACTGTGGTCCAGTACAAGGCACAGAGGAAAGCGTGAGTGAGAGGTGTCTGTCCCTGTTGACAAGGTTGCTGTCACCCCTGGTGACCCACAGGGGAAGATACGGTAGCCCGGGGACTACCAGTGGGGGCTGTGGAGCCAGGGTCGTGGGTTCGAATGCCTGTGTGACCACACGCGGGCTGGGAAGCCAGGCTACGTCACTCCACCGCCCGGCCTCAAGTCCCTCCACTGCAGCCTACGGTGGCGTTCACCCTACCCTGTAGGAGGTGGGGGAGGGGAGATTAAATGGGGGGGCATGGGAAGGGAGGTTCCAGGACTTGAAGGATGGGGGGTGGAGGGTTACTGTCTGGGGTGGGCACAGGGGTTTGGAGGAAGACAGGGTCCAGTCCCCAGAGGGCTGCCCTGTCCCCGTGGGTGGACGTCAGAGCGTCCTGGCTGAAATCCGCTCTCCACTCCAGAAAAGCCGCCCCGGGCAGGGGTGCTGAGACCGTGGGGGATGCCAGGCGCTTACACTGGACGGGGGCTCTTCAAGAAAAACCAGACAAAATTACAGCGGCAAAACTAAACGCCACTATGAATATGTATTAGAATGAAGGAGGGAACAAATCACCATCAAATGTTACAAAACGCAGAGATACTGCAAACACCACAAACGTGGGAAAGTGGGGATTTTTCCTTTCTTACCTACTTGACCACTTAGATAATGCCATTTTTCTCTGTTTGGGGTCACTGGTTTGTATCATCTCTGGGCATGACAATATGTCATATCTTTTGTTTTCCTTGGTTCCGAGGATGGCAAGACCAGCAAGAAGATCACCACTGCTGACTGCGGACAACTCTAGTAAACTTGGCTTCTTTTATCTTAAACTACCAGACTAGTCCCTCTGTAGGTCAGGAGAGCACCCCTCCATCCCATTTGCTCGCGGTACCCCTACAATCTTTGTGTTCTCGCTACAATTCTTTGGGTTCCATATTTTCCTTATTCCCTTCTACATCTAGTTGGAGTGCAGAGAAATAAAAACGAAATAACCCCAAAAAAAGAGAGAATAGAGAAATGGTTCAATTTCATTCCCGTGTGAGTAATTGAAATTCATTATTATTGAAGGGTTAAAACCGTTTATTTCTGGCCAGCTGCGGTGGCTCATGCCAATAATCCCAGAATTTGGGGAAGCCAAGGTGGAAGGATCACTTGAGGCCAAGAGCTGGAGACCAACCTGGGCAGCATAGCAAGACGCCATCTCTACAAAAAACAAATAACTGTGCTTTGGGAGGCTGAGGCGAGTGAGTTGCCCGAGCCCGCGGGTTCAAGACCTGCCTGGGCAACTTGGCGAGACCTCATCTCTACAATAAATCAAAAAATTAGCCGGGCATGGTAGCGTGCACCTGTAGTTCCAGCTATTTGGAAGGCTGAGGCGGGAGGATCGCCAGAGCCCAGCAGGTCGAGGCTGCGGTGCCGGGAGCGGCCACTGCACTCCAATCTGGGCGACAGAGTGAGAATCCAACTCAAAAAAAAAAAGAAATTAAAGAAAAACAGTTTCTTTCTGATTTTGACTATCAAAGTGTTAGTTTCTACTGGGAGATGCGAGGGGGTCCCCAAAATACCAGAATTTATTTATTTTTAAAAACTGAGTATTTATTTTTACATGTTTAAGCGCCAGTCACCTTCAAAGTCCTCTCTGTTGAATGCAAGATACCTATCGGCTCAAAACGGCTCAAAACGGTTTTCGAACTTGTCCTTTGAGCGCTTCTGCCGGTTTTTGCTTCACCTCTTCCTCATCGGCAAAAGGTTTCCCTTCGAGGACTTTTTCATCCAGGGAAGGAACAACAAAAAAAAAGTCACTCAGAACAAGGTGGGTAAATAGGGAGGTGGGGCACAGGGGTCATGTCGTTTTGGTCCAAAACTGCTGAACACTCAGCGTGGTGTGGGCAAGTGTACTCATCAATCCCACATCATGAAAGGGGCAAAAATCAAAAAACCGAAAAACGCTGGTGCGCGCCTGTCGTCCCAGCTACTCAGGGGGCTGAGGTCGGAGGATCGCCTGAGCCCAAGGAGATTGAGGCTGGGTTGAGCCATGATGGAACCACTGCACTCCAGCCTGGGTGATAAAGTGAGACCCTAACTCAAAAAAAAAAAAAAGAAAAGAAAGAAGCAAGACTGTGTGAGAGGCTTGCCAGGCCCCTCGCAGTGGGGGGGTCGTGAAACTTGACCTTCGAGCTAAACCCCCGCGTGAGAAGGGTCCCCCGGCCAGCTCGGAGGGGGGGGTCAGAGACCAGCCTTGAACTGCCCCTTCCCCCATTTCCCAGAGGCAATCCCTTCCCCCTCCCCCATGAGATTGGGGGAAACAGGCTAAAACCACTCAAAGCATTTTTCCATCAGCCCCGTGGGTTAAGGTCCTCTTTGTTCTTCCCTGGTGTAAAAAGCACAGATTCAGCCGGGCTCGGTGGCTCAGCCTGTAATCCCGCACTTTGGGAGGCCGAGGTGAGTGGATTGCCTGAGCCCGCAGGTTCGAGACCCGCCTGGGCAACTTGGCGAGCCCTCATCTCTACAATAAATCAAAAAAATTAGCCAAGTGTGGTAGCGCGCACCTGTAGTTCCAGCTACTTGGAAGGCTGAGGCGGAAGGATCACCAGAGCCCAGCAGGCCGAGGCTGCGGTGGCCGGGAGCGGCCACTGCACTCCAGTCTAGGTGACAGAGTGAGACTCCAACTCAAAAAAAAAAAAAAATCACAGATTCCTCCTTAAGCGCGAAAGAGAAACAAAAGCGAGCCGTGACCTTGGACACAACTCCAGCACCACGGCTTATCGTGGGCGTCCTCCTGTCCCTCATGCCACCACGCTGCCTGGCCAGACTGTGATTGTTTCTTGGCGATCACTCTTCGGGCCAAGTGCGGTGGCTCACGCCTGTAATTCCAACAGTTTGAGAGGCCAAAGCAGGAGGATTGCTTGAGCCCAGGAGTTCGAAAGCAGCCTGGGCAACATAGTGGGACTTTGTCTTTATGAAAAGACTAAAAAAATTAGCCGAGTGTGGTGGCATACACTTGTAGTCCCAGCGACGGGGAAGGCTGAGGCGGGAGGATCGCCTGTGCCCAGGAGGTCAAGGCTGTAGTGAGCTGTAATCATGACACTGTGCTCCCGTCTGGCTGACACAGTGAGACCCTGACTAAAAAATAATAATAATAATTTGGTCAGGCACGGTGGCTCAAACCTATAATCCCAGCACTTTGGGAGGTCAAGGTGAGAGGATTGCCTGAGCCCAGGGGTTCGAGACCAGCCTGGGCAACTTAGTGAGACCTCATCTCTTATAATAAATCAAGAAAAATTAGCTGGGTGTTTCCTAGTAGTTCTGGCTACTTGGAAAGCTGAGGCAGAAGGATTGCCGGAACCCAGCAGGTCGAGGTTGCAGTGGCCATGAGCCTGCCACTGCACTCCGGCCTGGGCGACAGAGTGAGACTTCGACTCAAAATAATAATAATAATAATAATAACTCAAAATAATAATAAAAATAAAAATAATAATAATAATTCTTCAAAAGCCAGTGCAAAATAAAAGTCTGCGTTCACTCAGCCTCATCCCCTAAAAAAGCGACAAGTTTTCCTGGCGGGCCCAGCTGCTGCTCCAGGTTCTTCGTGGCATGGCTGAGGCTTTCCTCACCATCAATAATTAATCCAGGTACAGCTGGGGTCAACACCGATTCAGAGAATGATACGGTTTTCGGTTAGAATCCAACACATGGTTCGAAATGTGAGAAGATAAGTGGACAGCGCCCACCAGCACACCCCTCAGAGGACAGAAAGCTCGAGCCAGACTGTGGTGTCCTGAAGACGTCTGCGACCCGGTTTCTAAAAAACAACTTTCTAAGGAAAGGACACTCCGGCCTGTCACTGAAGCCGTCCACGCCGGGGACGGGAATTCGGTCAAGTAGAAGATTCACCCATGGCCCACGGAGCCTCTCAGGACAGAAGCAGCCCTGCAAGCGATCAGGAAAAAACGTGAAAGACGCCAAGTGCCTTTGGCATCACTGGGACTTGGGCGCGCCTTCCAATTTGTCGGGCTCCTACCTAGATAAACCACCCCTTCATTCAATTAGGCCCAGGAAAATGGAAAATAGCTGAAACCCATCCTCGAAAATATGCCCTTTCTTAGCAAGCCCTGCTTACCATTAAGAGGGGGAGATGGTCTGTTTTGTCCATGAATAAAGGCCATTTGGGGGAATCCTGGCCGCCCAAACAGAGATAAAAGGGAAGACGCAGCCGATATGTCAGTTTCCCGTCTGATTCCCGCAAGAGACGCGCAGATTTGAAATGAAATCACTGGGCTCCAGGAGGTTGAGATGTTGCAGGCCACCGTGATGACATAATGTGTCCCCGGCTTTGCGGGTAATGCAAGATGGAGCTGCAGATAACGCGGTGCCAGCCCAGCCGGCGGTCTGCGGATTGTGAGACCCCCCCTCCGCAAAGGATGTCTGCCCGGCCAAGGCCCAGCGTCCCTTGTCCAATCTCGCCAAGGCCACACACACGGCAAGGGCCGACGTGCTCGGGGCTTGGATGGGGGAGTCCCATGAAGAAAGAGGAAAGACCCCAAAATGTCTTCAGCTGTTTGGTTCTTTGTGCCACAGGTTGGCACAGCCAGGCCAAGGCCCCCACACCAGGCTGGGCTCAAACTGCCTGGCTTGTGGGGCCCCTCTAGCCAAGATGTCGAAATGAGTAAGAAAGTCAAGACCCCTGGCGATGGGGAGGGGGTGGGGGACACAGGTGGAGCTTGGCAGGGAGGAAAAAGTTCTGAGTGGCATGGCAGGAAGGGACCCGTGGATTTGGGGACAGGCGGAGGCAGCAAGCATGGCATGCAGGGAACGTGGCTCTGTCAGGCCCAAGGTCCTCCCTCAGGGCCTGTCCAGCTAGCAGGGTGGCCACTGGGAGGACAGGGGGGACAGGAAGGACTGGCAAGCCTTCAGGACCACTATTTTCCTCTCTGCTTCTCTTCTGCAAGTGGCCCTGGAAGCCCCGCCATCTCGTTCCCCGTGGCCCCCCACAGAGAGAGAAGCAGCCACGGTTCCCGGGAAGCCATCTTGGTTCGCCCGATTATCATCTCTCTTGCAAGAAGTGTGCTAAATTCTCTACCTCGCTGTATCAGGATCCTGAGAAGAACCCCTTGGAGATTTAAAATAAATAAGCTTTCATAAAATATCGTGTACATATCCAGGGCAGGGGGCCAACGCACATGGCCTTTCTCACACTTACCCGCCCAGGGAACCTCTCTCTGTAGAGACTCAATCTCTCAGTAAGGGATCCGAGGAACACACTTTGGGAAACCTTCACAGCCCATTTTTGGCACCCGGAGAGTTCGGTCCCGAGACCTTCAGGCATCCTCGACGTCAACCTCACGCCCGGGGGCTTCGCCACCGCAAACGCACCTCTGCGGAGACCCTGCAACACTCACGGCCTGTCCAGTGGGCATTCTGAGACGGGGTCTCTGTCCAGCACACTCAGTCCTCACCACGGGTGGAGACACACGTAACTCCCCTCTGCACACGAGGAAACGGAGACTCGAGCAAGCTTCACCCAGGGTCCCAAGGCACAGAAGCCACCCAGCAGAGCCCTGATCCCAAGCCCAGCTCCCATGGGCCCCGCTCCATGACCAAGGACCTGCCCACCCGGGCAGCATTCAGCGCGAAGCCCCCGGAAAGGCCCCAGCAGCCACATGCTACCTGGCTCCATAGGCTGTCCCGTAGCAGCAGACTCTTCTCCGTGGGCATGGGGTCCTGGGACGCCACGGCTGGAGGGCGTTAGCAGACTGAGGAAGACAGGGGCTCGGAAGAGGCTTCTGTGTCTGGGCCGCCCTCTCACACTTCAGCCAGCGCTGTGAGGAGCTCACGCCCCAGGAGCCGGCTGGTCCGGGAAGAGGGGACGAGGGGGCCACGTCTTGGCACAGAGCCAAACCCCACCCCGCCTGGCCAAGATCAGCCAAACCCAACCCTGCCCGGCCGAGATAAACCAAGCCTTCCCCCACCCCCAGCCCCACAATCTACGACCTGCCCTTGGAGCACGGTCATCACAGCCACGGCCAAGAGCAGCCAAACCCAACCCTGCCCGGCCGAGATAAACCAAACCCACCCCTACTCCCCACCCCTGCAATCTACGACCCATCCCTTGGAGCACGGCCCCCCAGCCACAAGACACAAGCAGAAAATCAATCCTGATCGCCGTGTGCCTCTAAGCTGGAGAACAATTTGTTACACAGCACTGGTGTGGCCACAGCTGACTGATGCAGCCATGGTCCTGGGGAGAGCAACCCTTTCCATTTCACCCTGTTTAAATCCAGCATGATGACACACTGGGAATACAGCTTCCTCATTCCGCCAGCCGTCCTGAAGCTTGCACCACTCACCACGAGACGTGGTGTCCTCTCCGGAGGGCAGGCAGGGGTAGTCTGGGGAGAAGCACTTGGAGAAAGTCACTCCAGGACACGCGTCGTTCCCAAGCATGTGAGTCTGACCCAGATCCAGTGGGTGGGCTTTCACAGCTGCTGGTGGAGGGGAAGGAGCGGACAGAGCCCAGGAGGGCGTGGAGAGAGGGCCCTCATGAATGCAACCCCTTTGTAAGAAGCAGCCCACAAGCCAAGGCTGGCGTGTCGGCCACGAGGGACTGGCGTGGAAGGCTGCAGCCCAAAAAGCTCGGAGTCAGGTGGTGCATGGTTGTGGACTGATTTTCTGACCCAAGACCCAGCAGGGAAAGTGCAGACCGATAATTACAAGGGGGCCTGGACAGATAAATGGACAGAAATCCCCAGAATCTTTCGGCCCCTCCCGCTTCCCACATGGAGGGAAGGACACGGACAGGAGGAAGGGGGGAACGGAACACCAGGCAGACGAGGCTGCATGTGCTCCAGCCTTGGGGGACTGGGAGGGATACCCCGATGTCCCTATGCCTCCACCAGGGTGGTATTGGTGACGCCATGAAGCTTAGATGGGTTGGTCTGAGAGGCGTTCATCACACACTCCCTTCCCTGGTCTCCAGGAGGCAGGGAGGCCATGGCAAAATGGGTGTCCAGGGGCATGGGGGGCAGGTGGGAGTGTCGTGGGTGGATGCCCCCAGGGTGCCATGTGCTTGGCAGGCCACATACGTGCCTGTACCAATGGGTACAGAGCTGGCGTCACACGTGGGCCTGGAGTGGCCTTCACCACAGACATACCGGGGGCTGAGGCCACTTGTTTGACCCCTTCAGTGTCTCCGTCTTTCTTGCAGGAATCCCCTGCACGGGCTGGCGTGAGGACTGGGGCCGGGAGACCCCAGCGTCCTGCTCCCCAGGCCGGGCACACGGCAAGTGCCCAGTACGGACGAGCCCTGACAACTCACCCATCGGTCATTGGTTTGGACGGGAGAGGTGGTGCCCAGGGGCCTCTGGGGAGGACGAGAGGCCCACGGAGGTGTCTCCACGAGGCAGGCAGGAGAGCCGAGCCAGAGCCCGGGTCTGCCGGAGTCTGCGTCGGTGGGAATCCCGGTCCCGACTGCCCCATTGCCTGGGAGTGCTCTCCGGGATGGCAGACGGCCCTTCTCACGGACATCTGCCAGCCTCGTCCCAGGCTGGAGCTTGGGTTTCCCCCGGGAGGCGAAGGCCGGGGTCGCAGGAAGGGGCCAGGCCGCAGGGGCAGGCTCTGTTTACACAGCAGGGCGGGCGCCCGCTCCCACGGGGTCGAGTGTCTGTGCACAGGTGGCCCAGGGCCGGTCGGCGGCTCACCGGGGCCGCCACGGCCAACCACCTGGCTTCCTTCCCTCCCTCCCTTACCCTCTTCCTCTTTCTCTCCTCCCTCCCGCCCTCTCTCCCCCTTCTTCTTCCCTTGCCAAGCTGGCATGGGCAGTAGGAGACATTCCCCGGGGTGGGCACTTCCTAGGCAGTCACCCAACCCAGCAGGAAGCAGCATGCTTCTCACCCCTGGCAGGAGGCGCTCAATGGGACTGGTAAGTGATAGGCACTTCGTAACTGAGGCACGCGTGCTCCCCCCACCACAGTGGGATGCCACTAAAAAGACTGGCTGCTAGGAAGACCAACCACTGAAAAGACCAGCCGCTAAAAAGACCGGCCACTGAAAAGACTGGTCACTCAAAACACTGACCACTAAAAGCACTGACCACTGAAAAGACCAGTCACTCAAAAGACCAGCCACTAAGAAGACTGACCACTAAAAAGACAAATGACTGAAGACCAGCCACTAAAAAGACTGACTACTAAAAAGACCAACCACTGAAAAGACCAGCCACTAAAAGACCAGCCACTAAAAAGATTGACCACTAAAAAGACTGACCACTGAAAAGACCAGCCACTAAAAAGGTTGACTGCTAAAAGACTGACCACTGAAAAGACTGACCACTGAAAAGACCGACCACTGAAAAGACCAGCCACTAAAAAGACCAGCCACTAAAAAGATTGACCCCTAAAAAGACTGACCACTGAAAAGACCAGCCCCTAAAAAGACTGACTGCTAAAAGACCGACCACTGAAAAGACCAGCCACTAAAAAGACTAGTCAGTAAGAAGACTGACCACTGAAAAGACCAACCACAGAAAAGACCAGCCACTAAAAACACTGACCACTAAAAAGACAACCACAGAAAAGACCAGCCACTAAAAAGACCGGCCACTAAGAAGACTGACCACTAAAAAGACTGACCACTGAAAAGACCAACCACTAAGAAAACTGACCACTGAAAAGATCGACCACTAAAAAGACTGGCCACTCAAAAGACTGCTAAAAAGACTGACCACTAAGAAGACTGGCCATTTAAAAATCCAGCCACTAAAAAAGCTGACTGCTAAAAATACCGACCACTGAAAAGACTGGCCACTAAAAAGACTGACTGCCAAAAAGACCGGCCACTGAAAAAACCGGCCTCTAAAAAGACTGGCCACTGGAGATGCCCCGGAGTCACAGGACTCATTGCTTGTGCACAGCCACTGTGGAATCTGCAAGGCAGCCTCTGGTACAGATAATCACCTGAGCACACGTCTACAGAGCGCGACACACGTCCAGCAGAAGACTCAGCACAAGTGTCCGTAGCAGCTTTATCCACAAGAATCAAACCCCGAAGACGAGCAAGACATCTGCCTCTCAGTAATAGACGGGTGAGTAGCCGGCACACCCATCCCATGGGAACCCGCTCAGCAAAAGGAAGAATGGCCAGTGGGTCCACACGCAACACAGATGACCCCGACAGGCATCACGCTAAGAGACAACGGCAGATGTGAGAGGAAGGACACGTGGTATGTCTCTCCTGTCTGAAATTCAAATGCGGGTCAAACTCATCTATGATCATAGAAACCAGGTAGTCGTTCTCTGGGGAGGGGGGCGTGGCCAGTTGGCGACTCTGGGGTCCACAAGGGAGACATCTAGGATGCTAGAAAATGCTGTAACTTGGGCCAGGCATGGCAGCTCACTCCTGTAATCCCAACACTTTGGGAGGACGAGGTGGGAGGATCTCTTGAGCCCAGGAGTTCAAGACCAGCCTGGGCAACATAGCGAACATAGATACATAAGTAAATAAATAAAATTAACTGAGCGTGGTGGCACACGCCTGTAGTCCCAGCTACTAGGGCGGCTGAGGCAGAAAGATCTCCTGAGTCCAGAGGGTCGAGGCTGAGGGAAGCCATGATTGTGCCTCTTCACCCCAGCCTGGGTGACAGAGCGAGACCACAATTCCCAAAAAAAAAAGAAGACAGAAAGAAAAGTATGTAACTCGATCTCTAACTTAATGGTGTGTGGATAGACACACAGAGGCACACACTTTAAAATGTGTATCTTTTACTATACATAAATTACACTTCAGTTTTGCAAAAACATTAAGTGAAAAAAATGTTTTCACTACATCACGGAGAGCTCCCAGCCATGAGTCCAAAGACTTCAGAGTGGACTTGGTTGTCATGAACAGGGGACATTGGGAGGCTTGGGGGCAAAGACTGGGGTGCAGATAACAAGGTCCCGAAGAACCCGCGGGCCAGGGTGGTGAGGGACCCAGTGGAGGGCCCACGTGTGGGAGCCGAACACAGTCCCTGCCGCCGCCCTTCCAGAGAAAGGGGAAAGGCCTGGAGTCACCTCAGCACCGTGGCCTGGTGAGCCCCTTGTCTTTGAAGCCACCCAGACCTTGGAATTCTAGGTGATGCACTTTGGATTTCATATACTGTGGGATTCCGGGTGACATCCTTGGAATTCTGGGTGATATACTTTGGATCTGGTACACTTTGGAATTCTAGGTGATATCCTTGGAATTCCAGTGACATCCTTGGAACTCTGGGTGACATCCTTGGAGTTCCAGTGCCATCCTTGGAATTCTGGGTAACATCGTTAGAATTCCAGGTAGACATCCTTGGAATTCTGGGTGATATCCTTTGGATTTAATACACTTTGGAATTCCAGGTGATATCCTTGGAATTTCAGTGACATCCTTGGAGCTCTGGATGAAATCCTTGGAGTTCCGATGACATCCTTGGTATTCCAGGTGACATCCTGGGAATTCTGGGTGACATCTTTAGAATTCCAGGTGACATCCTTGGAATTCTGGGTGATATACTTTGGATCTGGTACACTTTGGAATTCCAGGTGATATCCTTGGAATTCCAGTGACATCCTTGGAACTCTGGGTGACATCCTTGGAGTTCTGGTGATATCCTTGGAATTCTGGTGACATCCTTGGTATTCCAGGTGACATCCTTGGAATTCTGGGTGATATACTTTGGATTTGATACGCTTTGGAATTCCAGGTGATATCCTTGGAATTCCAGTGACATCCTTGGAGCTCTGAATGAAATCCTTGGAGTTCTGGTGACATCCTTGGTATTCCAGGTGACAGCCTTGGAATTCTGGGTGACATCTTTAGAATTCCAAGTGACATCCTTGGAATTCTGGGTGATATACTTTGGATTTGATACACTTTGGAATTTCAGGTGATATCCTTGGAATTCCAGTGACATCCTTGGAACTCTGGGCGACATCCTTGGAGTTCTGGTGACATCCTTCAAATTCTGGTGACATCCTTAGAATTCCAGTGACATCCTTGGTATTCCAGGTGACATCCTTGGAATTCTGGGTGATATACTTTGGATTTGATACACTTTGGAATTCCAAGTGATATCCTTGGAATTCCAGTGACATCCTTGGAACTCTGGGTGACATCCTTGGAGTTCTGGTGACATCCCTGAAATTCCAGGTGACATCCTTAGAATTCTGGGTGACATCTTTAGAATTCCAGATGATATCCTTGGAGTTCTGGGTGATATACTTTGGATTTGATACACTTTGGAATTCCAGGTGATATCCTTGGAAATCTAGTGACATTCTTGGAACTCTGAGTGACATCCTTGGAGTTCCGGTGTCATACTTGGAATTCCAGGTGACATCCTTGGAGTTCTAGGTGATGTATTTTGGATTTGATACACTTTGGAATTCCAATGACATCCTTGGAACTCTGGGTAACATCCTTGGAGCTCCGGTGACATCTTTGGTATTCCAGGTGACATCCTTGGAATTCTGGGTGATATACTTTGGATTTGATACGCTTTGGAATTCCAGGTGACATCCTTGGAATTCCAGTGACATCCTTGAAACTCTGGGTGGCATCTTTGGAATTCCAGGTGACAGCCTTAGAATTCTGGGTGATGCATTTTGGATTTGATACACTTTAGAATTCCAGATGATATCCTTGGAATTATGGGAACATCTTGGAATTCTGGGTGACATCCTTGGAATACCAGGTGATTTCCCTGGAACTCTGGGTGACATCCTTGGAATTCTGGATGATACACAAATCCCATGTTGGAATGTGGCCCCTCGTGTGGGAGGCGGGCCCTGGTAGGAGGTGTCTGGGCCGTGGGGGGAGATGGCCCACGAACGCCTCGGTGCCTTCTCCGCTCTCGGTGCGAGCTTGCGGGCGCCCTGCTTGTTCAAAAGACGGGGCCCTCCTCCTCTCTGGATCCCGCCCTCACCGTGTGGCACACCTGCTCGCTCTCTCTGCCCTCCGGCCCGAGTAGAAGCTTCCCGAATCCTCACCGGAAACCCAGCAGATGTTGACACCGTGCAGAACCGTGGGCCAAACAAGCCTCTTTCCTTGATCGATGACCCGGCCTCGGGTGTGCCTTATAGCAACGCAAAGGGACGGGTGCGCCGGGCTCTGGTGTTGACGATAGTTGGAGTTCCAGACCTTGGAGGGCAGATGCCCCGTAAACCCCACAACACCCCAAGCTCAGTTGACTCCAGAACACTCTTCCCCTTCGACACCCCTGTCGGCATCTCGCAGAACAAACACCTGGGAGAAAGTCTCCTTACAGAGGCAGCTGTTAAGAAGGTCACTGTGAGCTGGGCGCGGTGGCTCAAGCTTGTCATCCCAGCACTTTGGGAGGCCAAGGCGAGAGGATTGCCTGAGCCCGCAGGTGCGAGACCAGCCCGGGCAACTTGGCCAGACTGTGTCTCTACAATAAATCAAAAAATTAGCCAGGCGTGGTGGTGCACACCTGTATTTCCGGCTACTGGGAAGGTTGAGCCAGGAGGATCTCCAGGGTTCAGCAGGTTGAGGCTGCGGTGCTGTGAGTGTGCCCCTGTACTCCAGCTTGGGCGACGGAGTGAGACCCTGACTCAAAAAACAAAGGGAGGGAGGGAGGGGGAAAGAGAGAGAGAGAGAAAGAGAGAAAGAGAAAGAGAAAGAAAGAAAGAAAGAAAGAAAGAAAGAAAGAAAGAAAGAAAGAAAGAAAGAAAGAAAGAAAGAAAGAAAGAAAGAAAGAAAAGCCAGGCACAGTGGCTCAGCCTGTCATCCCAGCACTTTGAGAGGCCAAGGTGAGAGGATTGTCTGAGCCCATGGGTTCATGACCCGCCTGGGCAACTTGGTGAGACCTCATCTCTACAATAAATCAGAAAATCAGCCAGGCGTGGTGGCGCACACCTGTAGTTCTAGCTACTTGGAAAGCTGAGGTGGAAGGATTGCCAGAGTCCAGCAGGTCAAGGCTGCAGTGGCTGCGAGCATGCCACTGCACTCTAGCCTGGGCAGCAGAGTGAGACCCTGACTCAAAAAATAAATAAATAAAGGAAGGAAGGAAGGAAAAAAGAGGCCGGGTGCAGTAGCTCAGCCTGTCATTCCAGCACTTTGGGAGGCCAGGTTGAGAGGATTGGCTGAGCCCATGGGTTCGTGACCAGCCCGGGAAACTTGGCGAGACCTCGTCTCTACAATAAATAAAAAAATTAGCTGGGCATGGTGGCCCGCACCTGTAGTTTCGGCTACTTGGAAGGCTGAGGCGGAAGGATCGCCGGAGCCCAGCAGGTCGAGGCTGCGGCGGCCGAGAGCGTGCCCCTGCACTCCAGCCTGGGCAACGGAGTGAGACTCCAACTCACAAACACAAAAGAAGGTCTTCATGGAGACCAGATGATGGCAAGGAAGACGTAAGGCATGGAGAAGGTATGCAAGCTCTGGTGCCCCCCGATCGTTGCTAATTAACTCCACTCTTTCCTGGGGCCCCACCACAGCCACAGAGATGGACTTTAACGACATAAACCACAAGGATATGAGAGGACAAGGGCAGCTCCAGCAAGCAAAACTCAGCAGATGGATGGAAGACAAATGAGCTTCAACTGTGGCTTGGCTGGGCCCGGTAGCTCCCACCTGCAATCCCAACACTTTGGGAAACTGGGATGCGAGGATTCCTTGAAGCCAGGAGTTCAGGACCAGCCTGGGCACCACGGAGAGACCCCCGTCTCCACACACACACACACACACACACACACACATACACACACACACACACACACACACACACAAAATTGTAATTATCCAGGTATGGTGGGGCACACCTGTGGTCCCAGGGACTCGGGAGGCTGAGGCAAGAGGATCGCTTAGCCCAGGAGTTCGAGGCTGAGTGAGCTATGATCCCATCATTGCGTTCCAGCCTGGGGGACACAGCTGTTTCTTCCAAAAAATTTTTAAATTTTATTTAAATTAAAATTTTTTCAAACGATGACTTGGCGGAATGGCTTGAGAAAGCTACTGTGGGCGGAAGCGGGAAGATTGAGGTGGAAGGAGGGAGAGCTTGGGACACAGCAGAATGTTCCAGAAGGCCTAGGTGAAGAGCTGCCACAGTCTCGAGGACTAGAAGGCTTGTGAGTTTCCATCAGAAGCTCAGACTTTTTTCCCAGCATCCACCAGAGGGGACCATCCACTCTCTCCTCGTGAGAAGACTCGAAGCTTGTTTTCTGGGTCAAGCGCAGTCTTGGACACCAGCCACACTGATGCCACTGTCACTGGGGCCTGTCACAAAGCCACCAACTCAAAGCATAAGCAGTTCTGGGAGTACCTTGAGTAACCAGGGTGCTGACACACTGAGCCAGCTGTGGCTTTAATGACTCAAGCAACCACCACAGCAAGCTGTCATCCACCTCCTCAGTGAGATATGGCATCACTTCCAACAAGAACAGGGAACTATCAAAAAGGAACACTCAGAGGATTTTGTTTTAATCTCCTAAATTTAAAAGTGAAGTGAAAAAACTCAATAGGAGAATTGTATTTTAAAAGTTGATAAAATGCCCAGCTCGGTGGCTCAGCCTGTAATCCCGCGCCTTTGGGAGGCTGAGGTGAGTGGATTGCCTGAGCCCGCGGGTTCGAGACCCGCCTGGGCAACTTGGTGAGACCTCATCTCTACAATAAATCAAAAAATCAGCCGGGCGTGGTAGCGCGTGCCTGTAATTCCGGCTACTCGGAAGGCTGAGGCGGAAGGGTCGCTGGAGCCCAGCAGGTCTAGGCTGCGGGGGCCGGGAGCGGCCACTGCACTCCGGTCTGGGCGACGGAGTGAGACTCCAACTCGAAAAAAAATACAAAAATAAAAATAAAATAAAAGTTGATAAAATATCCCAGAAAGTAAATGGAAAAAAAGGAGGGAGAGTGAGAAAGAGGGAGGAAGAAAGGTGACAGAGGAAGAACGGCAAGAATGAGACGGACACGTGGACAGCAGCAGATATAGAGAATGAATATCAACGATTCAACATCCAAATAACGGTAGCTACAGACGTCCGAGAGAAAAAAAAATGGAAGGGAAGAAATCATCAATGAAATCACTCTCAGTAACTCCCCAGCACTGAAAGGCACTGTCTTCAGACCGAAGAGGTTCACAAAAAGCCCCGGAGAACAGATTAATGGAGACCACCCCCACGTCACACCGTTGTGAAATCTTAGTATGTCTGAGACAAAGAGAAGATTCTACAAGCTTCCAGAAAGAGAAACCAGATTACGTACCAAGGGCCAGTTATCAGAATAGCTTCAGAATTCTCAACAGCAATACGGGAAGGAAGAAAACAATGGAAAAATGCCTTCAAAAGGGAAATGGATCCCTACCCTAAGTCCGTGGCAGTCCCATGATCAAGCAAGTATAAGGGTAAAATAAAGACCCCTTCCGTCATGCAAGATCTCAAAATAATTTGCCTCCCAACCACCCTCCCTCAGGAAGCTACTGAGGGAGGTGTAACCCAAATGAGGAGATAAAACCAAGAAAGAGACTTCAGACACAGGAAACAGCTTACACGGCATGGGCAAGAGGTGAAGGATGTCCCAGGAAGATCCCAGATGACATCAATGCACTCAACACAGAGCACCGCCAGTCCAGGCAAAAAAGAAAAATATTGTCGCCAGTAGTTGAAAGCTCCCAGGAAGGCCAGGCTCGTTGGCTCAGTCTGCCATCCCAGCACTTTGGGAGGCCGAAGTGAGTGGATTGCTTGAGCCCGTGGGTTCAAGAACAGCCCGAGCAACTTGGTGAGACCCGGTCTCTACAATAAATCAAAAAATTAGCTGGACATGGTAGCGCGCACCTGTAGTTCCGGCTACTCGAAAGGCTGAGTCGGAAGGATCTCCGGAGCCCAGCAGGTCGAGGCTGCGGTGGCCGTGAGCATGCCACTGCACTCCAGTCTGGGCGAGAGAGTGAGACTCCAATTCAGAAAGAAAAAAAAAAAGAAAAAAGAAAGCTCCCAGGAAGATAAAATTTATAAAGACAAGCTGGGACCAGGCATGGTGGCTGATGCTTGTAATCCCAGCACCTTGGGAGGCTGAGGCAGGAAGATGGTTTGAGGCTAGGAGTTTGAAATCAGCCTGGGCAACGTAATGAAACCTCATCTCTACCAAAAAAAAAAATGAAAAGCAAATTAGCTGGACGCGGTGGCGTGCGTCTGTCGTCCCAGCTACTTGAGAAGCTGATGCTTGAGGATCACCTGGGCCCTGGAGTTTGAGGTGACTCAAGGTGGCTGCTGACACTGTACCCATTTCGACCTAGAGGACAGAGTATGGAGTGAGATTCTTATCTTTGTTTGGCCAGTCTTGACCAGACAATGACGATATGCCCGTTCCCTCTCCCGTCCCATTGCATCCACCCCTGGTGAGCACATGTGTCGTCCCCCCGAGGTATTCTACTGTGACCTCGTCCTCCTGAGCTGGAGGTCGGCCACGGCAAGCTTAGAAGCAGATCATAGACAGCAAGTCGCTTGATGTGACCGTCCTTCCGCCATGACCCACGGGGTTGCCCCACCAGGTATCCCAGCTGTCAGGGAACCTCAATTTCCCGGGACTCTATCTTGTCTCTGCCCACGGGCCAAGTTCTGACCTTAGATTTTGGCAAACGCGGGGTAGCAAACCAGGCTGTGGCCCAGAAACTGTCTTCGCTCTACCTATTTATTTATTCATTTACGGATTGATTGATTGGAGACATGGTCGTGCTCTGTTGGCCAGGCTGGAGTGCAGTGGCAAGCTCATGGCTTACAGCAGCCTCAAACTCCAGGGCCCAAGTGACCCTGCATATCAACTACCTGAGTAACTCGGGTGACAGACACATGCCACCACACCCAGTTAATTTTTTTTTTTGAGTTGGAGTCTCCCTCGTCACCCAGGCTGGAGTGCAGTGGCACGCTCACGGCCACCGCAGCCTCAACCTACGGGCTCAGGCAATCCTTCCATTTCAGCCTTCCAAGTAGCTGGAACTACAGGCATGCGCTAATTTTTTGATGTATTGTAGAGATGAGATCTCACTAAGTTGCCCAGGCCAGTCTCGAACCCACCGGCTCAGGAAATCCTCTCACCTCAGCCTCCCAAAGTGCTGGGATTATAGGCGTGAGCCACTGCGCCCAGTCAGTTTTTTAAAATGTTTTTGTAGGTACAAGGTCTCACTATGTTTTCCAGGCTAGTCTCAAACTCCTAGCCTCAAGCCATCCTCCTACCTCAGCCTCCCAGGTGCTGGGATTGCAAGTATGGGCCACCGTGCCTGGCCCCAGCTTGCCTTTGTGATTTTTTTTATCTTCCTGGGAGCTTTCAATTACTGGTAGCAATATTGCTTTTTTGTTACACACTGTGGTTTGTGCTTCCCACTCCGTTTTTAGCATTAAACCACATATTGTGTAAGGATTGTGCTCGTTCCTGGCCAGATGATCACCAAGTCGATTTCCCCTTCTTTCCTGGCACCCAGAGAGACTGCATTTCCTGGCCTGCATTTCCTTGCAGGGAGGTTCAGGTACACAGCTGAGTTCCACACAATGGAATGTGACAGAAATGGTGCACACCGCCTCCAGGCCTGACCCAAAACACCTCCTCCACAATCCAGCCTGCTCGTTCTCTCTGTTCGCTCCTCTGCCAGTCCAATGCAAGGCACCAAACAGAGGACTTCAGGTGTCAGGGGATGGCAGAGCCATCAGGAGGGAGCAGCCTGGATCCCTGCATGACTGCATGGAACAGAGCCCCAGCCCAACCTACACTGCACTGTGGGGGACAAGAAATACACACATACTGGATTAGGCGCCTACAGTTGGGAGTTACAACAGGTAATATACTCCAATTAACAAGAGACATTAGCCGGGTATGGTGGCTCATGCCTGTAGCTACTCGGGAGGCTGAGGCAGGAGGATCATTTGAGACCAGAAGTTTGCGACTTACCTAGGCAACTTAGTAAGGCCCGATCTCTAAACATGATGAAGAGCATAATAATAATAATAATAATAATAATAATAGATATTTACATAGGTGGTAAAAAACTTAAAGGAAAATCTAAAAGGTATTTTTTGGAACAGATTCTTACTATGGAGTAAGAAGGAACTTAGTAAACGTCTTTTCTGAACAGATGAATGAACAAACATGATTGTTCTTTGACTGTGTCTTTCAAGTCACGTTCGCACAAGCATTTGGCCCAGAGGGGGAACAAGAAAAATGTGGACAGTTGATCTGTCAGGGTAGTGGGAATGTGGGTGAAATTTTTCCTGTTATTCTTCGGAGAAGGTTGTTTTGCAATAAATTCACAGGGAATGTGGAGCCAGCCTCCCCCACATCATATTCAGCATGCATCTGCACACACAGTGCTCCAAACAGATGTTTCTTTCTCAAAGCAGGCAGGATCCGGCAACCAGGCATCCCCACCCTCACCTTCCAACAGCCCAGCTTTCCAAACCCGCCCAGCCCTGCCTCACCACCCACCTCTGCAGCCTGAAGGCCGGGTTCAGCGCCACCAGTGCAGAATTTCTCGCCCATTCTGTGTTGTCATGTGTCCCCATGGGTCGTTGGCCCTCTGTGGTGGGCACTTGCCTATTCAGCTTGGCAGTGCCCGGGAGATAGCTTGCCTGGGGGCAAAGGAAGGAGAGGTCCCTGTGGCCCTGATGCCCACCAACTGGCTGAGGGATGTGGGCAAGGTGCTTTGCCTCTCTGGAGCTCAGAGATGACCGCAGCCACTTTCTGAAGGATGTATGTGAAGAGGATGCATGGAATGGTCTTAGAAAGGTCCCTGAGTCAGACACGGTGGCTCATGCCTGTAATCCCAGCACTTTGGGAGACAAAGGTTAGAGGATTGCTTGAGTCCAGGGGTTCAAGACCAGTCAGGCAACTTGGTGAGATCTTGTCTCTATAATAAATCAAAAAATTAACTGGTTGTGGTGGTGCATGCCTATAGTTCCAGCTTCTTGGAAGGCTGAGGTAGGAGGATCACCTGAACCCAGCAGTTCAAGACGGTGGTGGCTGTGAGTGTACCACTGCACCCCAGCCTGGGTGACAGAGTGAGACTCCCGCTCAAAAAAAGGTCCCCGCCTCTGGGACTGTCCTCAGAGGTAGAGACTGCATCTGTGTCCAGCTCTTACGATGGCCTGTTCACCCCTCAAGGGCAATGCCCACCCATTCCTTACCCGGAGGTTGGTGCTCAACTAGCTGCACATGGAACAGAACCGAGAGCTGGACCAGCCACAGAAGAGCCAAGTCAAGGCCACGTCTGTTGACGGCTACACGGCCCCTGGAGCAGAGGCAGGATGCCCTGGCACCTTGGGCCTGGCCTCAGCATCAGCTCTGCCTTGCCTAGAGGGCTGGGCCGGAAGAAGCAGGCCAGTGCAGGGACCAGCCAGAAAACATGTTCCAAGGAATGACTAAAGGAATTAGGCCCGCGGGTTCGAGACCCGCCTGGGCAACTTGGCGAGACCGCATCTCTCCAATAAATCAAAAATCAGCCGGGCGTGGTAGTGCGTGCCTGTAGTTCCAGCTACTCGGAAGGCTGAGGCGGAAGGATCGCCGGAGCCCAGCAGGTCGAGGCTGTGGTGGCTGGGAGCGGCCACTGCACTCCAGTCTGGGTGACAGAGTGAGACTCCAACTCAAAAAAAAAAGGGAATTAGGGACATTTATCCAGAGAAGAAAAGACCCAGGAGAAAATTCAGTCAACTCAGAAGGGATGGTTGAGCACCTGCTCTGTACCAGGCACTGTTCTCAAAAAAACAAGCCAGAGTACCAGGCAGAGAAGTGGCCTGCCCCCGTGGGCCTGCCTCCAAGACAATCCAGTCGATAAGAAACAGAACTGGACCATCCAATCAATAAAAAAATAGAGGCCGGGTGCGGTGGCTCATGCCTATAATCCCAGCAATTTAGGTGGCTGAGGTGGGAGGACTGCTTGAGCCCAGGAGTTCGAGACCAACCTGGCAAATGGCAAGACTTCATCTCTACCAATATCCAAAAAAATATTATCCTGGTGTGGTAGTGCATGACTGTAGTCCCAGCTACACGGGAGGCTGAGGCGGAAGGATCACCTGAGCCCTGGAGACATAACCTGCAGTGAGCCATGATCATGCCACTGAGCTTCAACCTGGGCAAGAGAGTGAGGCCTTGATTCAAAATTTAAATTAAATTTTATTAAATTAAATTAAAAATAGACCCACCAGGCTTGGTGGCTCAGCCTGCAATCCCGCACTTTGGGAGGCCGAGGTGAGTGAATTGCCTGAGCTCACGGGCTCAAGACCCACCTGGGCAACTTGGCGAGACCTCGTCTCTACAATAAATAAACAAATTAGCCAGGCATGGTGGCGCATGCCTGTAGTTCAGCTACTTGGAAAGCTGAGGCGGAAGGATCGCCAGAGCCCAGCAGGTCGAGGCTGCGGTGGCCGGGAGTGTGCCACTGCCCTCCAGCCTAGGTGACAGAGTGAGACTCCAATTCAAAAAAAAATAGACCCAGACAATAAATAAATACATGATAAATACACAATGCTGTTATTAAATTTTATGATGACAAACAAAGGCAGCTAAGCAGATGGCTAGAGGAGACTTTGCCAGGCCAGGTGGGCAGGGATGAAGGGGTGGTTTGGCATTAAGGAAGGCATTTCCCAGCAGGTGACATCTGGGACCCTTGGGTGAATGGAGAGTCATCCTACCGGTAGGTGTGTAGGAGCATTGCTAACCCTGCCCTGCCTGTGCACCACACCAAGGGAACTCCATTTCCCAGAGCCCTTTGCTCTCTGACTTCTGAGGAGGCTTGACCAACGGGAGGCATTGGAGGGTCAGAGGAAGGAGAATCCCAGGTATTTCCTCCCCCTCTCACCCTGCTTCCTGCGGCCTCCCCAGCAAGTCAGCATGGGCTCCAACATAGTTTGGTTTTTGCTGAACGACCTGTACTTCTGTACTCTGGTGACACTGATGCTGGGTGGGGTGCGGGGTGTTGCTCCATGGGTTCTTTTGACTCAGCCACAGAAAAGAATTTCTGAGCGAGTTCCAAGTACAGTTTAAGACAGAATTAATTAGAAAGGCAAGTTCGAGAGTGAGCATGGGGGCCTCAAGAGAGGAAATGTGCTTGCCTTTAACAGGAAGCTTTAGATACTTTTACAAGCATGATTAAGTAAACCATGAGCTAAGGGGCTTGGTTGCAGGTGTTTGGTCATGAGATTTGATGGCCATCTCCCCACCTTCTCTGGGCTAAGAGGGATGGGCTACAAGTGTCTGGTCACAAATTTTCATTTGTTTGGTTTTTTGAGTTGGAGTCTTATTTTGTCACCCAGGCTGGAGTGCAGTGGCGTGCTCATGGCCACCGCAGTCTCAACCTGCTAGGCTCCGGCAATCCTTCCACCTCAGTCTTCCAAGTAGCTGGAACTACAGGCATATGCTACCACTCCCAGCTAATTTTTTTGTTTATTGTAGAGTCAAGGTCTCACCACGTTGCCCAGGCTGGTCTTGAACCCCTGAGCTCAGGCAATCCTCTTGCCTCGGCCTCCCAAAGTGCTGAGATTGCAGGCTTGAGCCACCTCACGTGGGCTGGTCACGAGTTTTGATGACCTTCTCTCCACCTTCTAAGGTCACAAGAACCTTTTAAATCTGTAAAGTTATTGCCTAACCTGATTTGGGCTTTTTTTAGAACATCGTGTCTGTGCTTTGGGTAATGGCCTATTATTTCTGTGATTTACCACACTGTTAGATCCACATTTCCACCTGCAAGACGGTCAGGTCAGGTGTGCCTGGTCGGTTGGGTAGAGATTGTGTACTGATAAGAAAAATGTCTGGGCCAGGCTCAGTGGCTCAGTCTGTAATCCCAGCGCTTTGGGAGGCTGAGGCGAGTGGATTGCCTGAACATTTGGGTGCGAGACCAGCCCAGGCAATTTGGTGAGACCTCATTTCGACAATAAAAAATTAGCCAGGCGAGGTAGCCCACACCTGTAGTTCCAGCTACTTTGAAGGCTGAAGTGGAAGGATCACCAGAGCCCAGCAGATCAACACTGGGGTGGCTGTGAGAGTGAGACTCCAACTCAAAAAAAAAAAAAACTGTCTGAGCACTTACCCTACAAAGGGAGACCCTCAAAAACTGTAATTTATTTATTTTAAAAATTGTATATTTCTTCTTACATGTTTAAACTTCAGTCACCTTCAAAGTCCTCTTTGTTGGCTGCAATACACCTATCAAGATGCTTTTTCCACTGCTCAACACAGTTTTAAACTCATCCATCTGGATGCCTTTTAGTGCTTCTGCCATTTTTTGTTTCCCCTCATCCACATCGACAAAGCATTCCCTTTGAGGACTTTTTTCATCCAGAGAAACAAAAAAAAGGTCGCTCGGGGCATGATTGGGTGAATAGGGAGGGTGGAGCATGAGCATGCTGCTGGCTTTCATCAAAAACTGCTGAACAATCAGCGTGGTGTGGGCAGGTATGTTTGTCAATCACCCATCACGAAATGGGCAGACACATTGAAAAAAATCTCCAAAAAAATTCACTGAAGCTGAATGCAGCCTCTCACAACAACGCTAGCTGGTACACAGATGCCCGTGGGTTCCTAGAACACTTACCTGGGGGGGGACACCTGGACTATGAGGAACCCAACCTCCAAAAGATAATTCAGGTTTTTTGGGAGTCCTCCTATATTAAACTGCCTACAAGAAGCTTATTTATCTATGCCTTTAACAGGAAGCTTTAGATACTTTTACAACCATGATTAAGTAAACCATGAGCGAAGGGGGTTGGCTGCAGGTGTTTGGTCATGAGATTTGATGGCCATCTCCCCACCTTCTCTGGGCTAAGAGGGAGGGGCTACAAGTGTCTGGTCACAAATTTTCATTTGTGAAAATGAAAACGTGTCTCAACGATGCCTCCCTCTGTCCCTCCGGCCCAAGGGGGACACTGGCCCACCCCTCTTGCTAATCTCGGGAAGGAGTGACGGCGGGAGTGTGCCCAGCCCAGGTAAAGCCACCCTGGACAACAAGGCGAGCCTTCACTTCTCCTAGACCAGCTCTTCTGTCCTGTTGATGAAAGATGCCAAACGCTGTAACATAATGAAGACGGTTTCTTCTGAGCCAAATGCAAGTGACCCAGGCCCATGACACCCGTCCTCTGAAGGTCCTATTAACATGGGTCCGCCGAGGCGGAACTGTGGCTTGGTTATCCACAATGTGGGATGACAGAATTGACGAGAGATCATCAACCAATGCACGTGAGATTTACACGGGCTCAGTCTAGGAAGATGGGACATTTCCCAGCCAGGTCGGGGTCTGGGGGTGGAGGAGGCTGAAAACGAGTCAACCAGAGATATCTGAGGAATTTTGAAAGCAGTAAAGGAAACCGGCAGCTGGACGAGCAATAAGGAGCTGGGTTTCTTTTCTTTTCTTTTCTTTTTTTCTCTTTTTCGAGTTAGAGTCTCGTTCCATCGCCCAGGCTGGAGCACAGCGGCATACTCCTGGCCACCGCAGCCTCACCCTGCTGGGCTCCGGCGATCCTTCCGCCTCAGCCTTCCAAGTAGCTGGAACTACAGGTGCGCGCGAACACGCCCGGCTGATTTTGTGATTGATTGTAGAGATGAGGTCTGGCCAAGTAACCCGGGCTGGTCTCAAACTCCTGGGCTCAAGCGATCCTCTCGCCTTGGCCTCCCGAGGTGCTAAGACGACAGGCTTGAGCCACTGCGCCCAGCCCTGCATCGAGTTTCTTGATGTGTAGATGAAGTTTCATGGATGGTGACAGATTTCAGCCAGGGCACGTAAGTGACATCCAAGGTGCCCAGAGTCCCCAGAAGACAGCTTTACAGGGTCACGAAATATTCTGGTTTTCCTTCTTCATCTGTTTATGTGATACTATGCCAGAGTTGGTTGGAAAGCGAATCCCATTAAACGGTTAACAAAAAGCCTGTGTCCCCGGGGCCCCTTGGTTAGGAATTTGGAAAAATAAAAAACAAAGGTCAGAGTTTGGTGGTCACTCCTTCCACCTCCACTTCCTCCGCCTCCTTCTCTTGCCTTCTCTTTTCTCCCAAGTGAGAGGCAGCTCGTTGGCTGACAAGGAGATGATGCTTCCTCAAAGGCTATGCCCTTAAAATCACTCAGGAGGCCGGGCTCGGTGTCTCTGCCTGTCATCCCAGCACTTTGGGAGGCCCGGGCCAGAGGATTGCCTGAACCCAGGGGTTTGAGACCAGCCTGGGCAACTGGGCAATACATCAAAAATTAGCTGGGCGTGGTACTGCACACCTGTAGTTCCGAAGACTTGGAAGGCTGAGGCGGAAGGATCACTGGAACCCAGCAGGTCGACACGGAGGTGGCCGTAAGGGAGCCACCGCACTCCAGCCTGGGCGATGGAGTGAGACTCCAACTCAAAAAAACAAATCACCCAAGTATCTAACACCCTGTTTCTTTTTTTCCAAATTTTTTTCTTCAAGTCGGGGTCTCACTCTATCGCCCAGGCTGGAGTGCGGTGGCACAATCACCACTCACCGCAGCCTTGATCATCCAGGGTCCTCCTGCCTCAGCCTCCCAAGGAGCTGGGACTACAGGTGCATGCCACCATACCTGGCTAATCTTGTAATTTTTTTTTTTTTTTTTTAGAGACAAGGTCTCTATGTTACCCGGACTCCTGGGCTCAAACAATCCTCCCATTTTGGTCTCCCAAAATGCTGGGATTACAGGCTACTGCACTTGGCTCCTCTTCTCCAAACTCAACACGCTTGTTAAAAAAAAATGATGCCATCAGGTGACTGCATGGTCAACCATCTAGCTGGGGGGGGTCTCAGATCTCCCTGGGATGCACACCCGCCCTGGAAATGGGCTGTGGACTCCTTGCGTCTCCATTGGAACCAAGGTGTGCCCCCACGGGTGCACTTGGAGGACCCGTCTGCCCAGTTCATGACTGCCTGTGCCATAGAAACGGGGATAGCATGAGCCAACACTGTGATGGTTAATTCTATGTGCCACCTTGGATGGGCTTCAGGGTGCTCAGACATTTGGTTAAATGTTACTCTGGGTGTTTCTGTGAGGGTGCTTTGAAAGAGATGAACATTCAAGTGGTGAACTTTGAGTCAAGCAGTGTATCCTCGCCAAGGCGGGTGGGCCTCACCCAATCAGTTGAAGGCCCGAATAACCCCAGATCGCAGGGGTGAATTCTACCACGGATGCCCTGCAGACTTTATCCACAGCATCAACAGCAGAGGCCTGAAGACCGGAGTCACGGTGTTGGCAGTCTTCCATCTCCAGCTCACCGGCTTGCCCCACGGATCTGGGGTTTGCCAGCCTCCATATTGGCTCGAGCCAGTTCCCTGTACTAAATCTCTTCCTATATATATAAATTCACAACGTGTTGGTTCTGTGTCTCTGGAGAGCCCTGACTCATTCCGCCGCCTTCTAGGGGCAGAGCCTTGAGGCAAATCTCTTTTCTTTCTTTTTCTTTTTCTTTTTCTTTTGGATTTGGAGTCTCACTCTGTCGCCCAGGCTGGAGTGCAGCAGCACGCTCACGGCCACCACAGCCTCGACCTGCTGGGCTCTGGCGATCCTTCCACCTCAGCCTTCCAAGTGGCCAGGACTACAGGCATGCACTACCACGCCCGGCTAATTTTTGATTGATTGTAGAGATGAGGTCTCGTCAAGTTGCCCGGGCTGGTCTCAAACCCACAGGCTCAAGCCATCCCCTCGCCTCGGCCTCCCAAAGTGCTGGGATGACAGGCTGAGCCACCGATCCCAGCCAACAAATCTCTTTTCTAGATGAGTGCCGGGGAGACATTTACTACCCTCAAGGAAGAGACTCCCCGGTGTCCACGAGAACTCGAAACCTGTCCTCCTTCCGTTCCGTTGGCTGCCAGGAATCTGCAGCCTGACCGCAAGCAGCAGCCTCGGAGGACGGCTGACAGCCAGCCGCCCCTGGATTCACGTTCCTTCCTTGACTCAGTGTCTCCCTCAAGCCTGACTGTGCATTTCTCGGTCTACGTTACTATCTAAAGTGTGTTTTTCCTGCTACGTGCTGGAAGCTCCATCACGAACAGCCAGGCCAGGCCAACCTCACGTCCGAGGGCTTTTCTCTCCCTTTCCGCTGGCCCCTGGCCAATCCACTGGGAGGGAGCCAGCTGACAAGCACGTGCTCAGAACCCACGGAGACCACAATCAGACCGTCGTCCACACCACCGGGGTGAGTACTCGCCAGAACCTGGGGCGGGGGCGGTCTGGGGATGCCAGGGAAGACGGCAGGAAGGAAAGACGGCTTCCATGCGCATCTCAGGGAACCTGCTCTTGACAATGTTAAGATCACGGCCAGCCGTGGTGGCTCATGCCGGTAATCCCAGCACTTTGGGAGGCCTAGGTGGGAGGACTGCGTGAGCCCAGGAGTTCAAGACCGGCTTGGGCAACATAGTGCAACCTTGTCTCTACAAAAAAAAAAATTCAGAAAATGAGACAGGTGGGGTGATGTGTGCCTACAGTTCCAGCTACTCGGGAGGCTGAGGCTGGAGGATCACTGGAGCCCAGGAGGTTGAGGCTGCGGTGGTCGTGAGCGTGCCGCTGCACTCCATCCTGGGCAGCGGAGTGAGACCCCGACCCCCAAAAAAAGTCACCACCAGCCTGAGAGGCTGGAGACAGCCCGCTCAGACCCCAGGCCACAGGGTACCAGGAAATGTCACCCTGGCTCGTGTCAAACTCCCGTGAGCAGCAGCAGGCCCCCACCCCCCAGGTGGATCTGAAGAATTTCCCTCCCCTCTCTCCCCCTCCCAAACTCTCTCCGGGCACCTCTGGCACCCCACCCAGGACCCAGTGGAGGCCAGAATGCCGCTGCTTGGCACTGGTCCCTCCAAGGACTTCCCCAAACACCCCTCGGTCCTCTGGGCCGCATCCCCGCCCCGGACTACCTGACATCTCCCGAAAGCTGGCCCAGCCACTCCATGAACGTCCTGGGCTCCCTCCCTCCTCCCTGGTCCCTCCCCACTCCCTGTCCGCTCCACCCCCTCTTCTCTTCTGATGACATTTTGCCCACACCCCTGGTGGCTGTCACAGGGCCGTCCCCTGAACCTGGAGTGGGGAACCCAATCCTATCTCTGCACCCCCCTCGGACCCCCAGAATCTCCCTCACACACCACTGTTATGGTTCCAGGCCCAGCCTCTGCCCAGGCATCTAACCGGCCTCTTCCCCACCAGGACACTGCCCCCTCCATCAGCCGCCCTCACGGCTCCCAGGGACCATGCTCAGCTCTGATCCACTCCCTCCCTTAAGCGCCCTCCATCACGCCCTCCTGCCTGAACACAAAAGTCGCAACTCCTAGGCAAGCCTCAAAGCCCTCACCATTTGGACCCGACCCGCCTTGTCCTTGTACAATTTCATCCCTCCTCTACGCATCCAGGTGGGGCGGGGGGAGTCTCAGACTGGGGAACAGAAGGATCGCCTGGGGATGATTCTTCTCGCTGGGCCACCCTTGGGGATTCACACCTAGCTGGTCTAGGGTCCAGGGGATGGCACGTGCCACCCACTCCCCAGGACATCTGAGGCGCCATGAGTGCCCTGACCTCCAGCCCTTCCTCACTGTTCCTTCTGCCTGGTTCACCACTCCTCCCCTACCTGACAATCAGAGTCCTCCCCATCCTAGTTCCAGGGACCCTTCCTCCAGGAAGCCTTCCGCAAACCCTAGGAGGGACAGCCACCCCTCCCCTGCGTGTTCCCATGGCACGCTGCCTCTCTCCATCACCCTAGGGCTGTCCACCCGGCGTGAGCATTTACTGCATGCTGTCTGTTTGCCCGCCCAGCTGGGAGCCGGGGAAGGCAGGGGCCACTCCATCCAGCCCCTGCGGCCGTGTCCGGTCCGAACAGGTGCCAAGGCCAGCGGGCGGGGAGGCCAAGGGGAGAGAGCCCCACCGCCGGCGATCAGGGCTCCTGGCCCTCCCTGCCGCCTGCCCAGACTGCCAGGAGGCACATCTGGCTTTAAAAGGAAATTCACATCGCAGGCTGAACCCCTCCTATTTTTAGAACCAGTGACTCATCTCCAGGGGGGGGGGGGCTCTGAGGGCCGCGCCCAGCAGTTCCCAAGGCCAGGCAGCAGCGAGAGGCTGCCCCCACCCGCACCCAGGGGCCCTCGCGAGGCTGGCTCCAAGGCAGGCCCTCCCCACGGACCTGCCCCCCAAAACAGCTCTTCTCAGAAGCCAGGCCACGCTGAGAAAAGTGGCCGTGGCGAGGGTGTCCCTGGCTCGTCCCACCGGGGAGGGGAGACACAGAGGAGACCAGGGCATCGGTTCCCTCCCGAGAGCTCACCTGGCCCGTCCTCCCCCCCACGCGCAGGCTGGCCACGGCCACGGCACCCGGGGGCGTGGCTCCTGCGTGGCCGTGTCCCTCCTCATGACCTCTCCCCCACGGGGAAGAGCCAGGGGCAGCTGAGACTCAGAAGACTGGCCAAAGCTAGAAGCTGCCTTGGAGGACAGCTGGGAGGAGGAAGCCCCAGGAATGAGCTGGCGACGCCCCCTCCCCCACCTCCGGCCTCCCTGGCACACCCCTCCCCTGTCCTTCGACTCCAAGCTGCTGAGACCAGAGTTAACCGCGGCTCCCTGAGCCCCTACCCAAGACCCTCACCATCTCCCTGAACCTGTTTGTTGAGGTGTATGAGTTCCGTGTTTCTTCTTTTCTTTTGTTTTTTGGCTTTCTTTTTTGTTTGTTTTTTTCAGTCGGAGTCTCACTCGGTTGCCCAGACTGGAGTGCAGTGGCCGCTCCCGGCCGCCGCAGCCTCGACCTGGTGGGCTCCAGCGATCCTTCCGCCTCCGCCTTCCGAGTAGCTGGAACTACAGGCGCGCGCTACCGTACCCGGCTCATTTTGATTTATTGTAGAGATGAGGTCTCGCCAAGTTGCCCTGGCGGGTCTCGAACCCGCGGGCTCAGGCAATCCACTCACCTCAGCCTCCCAAGGCGCGGGGTGACAGGCTGAGCCACCATATTCTTTTATTTTTTTTAGAGACGAGGTCTCACTCAGGCTGGAGTGCATTGGCGCAATCGTAGCTCACGGCTGTCTCAACCTCCTCGGCTCAAGCAAGCCTCCTGCCTCAGCCTCCCAAGTAGCCGGGACTCCAGGTGCATGCAACCTTGCCTGGCTATTTTTTTTTTCTTTTAGAGATGAGGTCTTACTATGTTGCCCAGGCTGGTCTCGAACTCCTGGCCTCAAGCAATCCTCCCACCTTGGCCTCCCAACATGCTGGGATTACAGGCATGAGCCACCACGCCCAGCCAAATTTATTTTTATTTTTTTGTAGGACAGAGTCTCACTATGCTGCCCAGGCATAGTGAGCAACTCCTGGGCTTGAGCTCCTGGGCTTGAGCAATCCACCTGCCTCGGCTTCCCAAAGTGCTGGGATTACAGGTGTGAGCCACTATGCCTGGTCCTTCATTTGTTTTCTTTTTTATTATTATTATTACATGCTCATTATAGGAAAACTGGAAAATTTGCCAAAAATTAATACAGGATAATAAGAATGGTGGACATGAGAGGGAAACGGCGTCGATGGGAGAAGTGCTGGAAACAATTCTAAACACGACACAAGCCACCGATCCCCTGGGCTGCATTGGCAGAGAGTGAGATGGCCGGGTGGGGTCAGACGTGTTTTTCATGGTGGTCCTTCTGCGGTGTCCAAGGAAGTGGGGGAGTCGGAGAAGGAGGGATGGACCAGGGAGATGCAGAAATCGGGAGACCGTTCCCAAGACCACCCTCACGTCTGACGGTGATTGCACATTCAGGGAGTCCCCAAGTTCATTCTCGGCTTCAATAACTTGTTAGGAGGACTCAGAACTCTGTGGAAGCTGTTACAATCACGGCTCTGGTTTATGCCCTGGTAGGGTGTAGATTAGAACCAGCCAAGGAAAGAGACCCATGGGCAGAGTCCAGGGAGTTGCAGTCCCCTTCTCCCAGTGGAGTCTGGGACCATGTGGCCTCCCAACAATGGTGTGTGGAGAGGCACACAGAGCATTGCCAACCAAGGGTGTCCCCCGAGCCTCACTGTCCAGAGTTTTTTCTTGGTGGCTGATCATGGGATGGACCGCCACATGGCTGACCCTTGGTCTCCACCCCTCCAGAGACCAGAGGTCCTGCTGGGCTCAAGCGATCCTTTTGCCTCAGCCTTCCAAGTAGCTGGAACCACAGGCGTGCACCACCACACCTGGCTAATTTTTGATTTATTGTAGGGACAAGGTTTCATCAAGTTGCCCAGGCTGGTCTTGAACCCCCGGCCTCAGACAACCCTCTCACCTCCACCTCCCAAAATACTGGGATTATAGACTGAGCCACCAGGCATGGCCAAGTTAATTCTTTACTATACAAGAAGTCCTTTAAGTAAGAGGCCAGCCTTTCTAGTGGGCTCAAGCCCCTCCCCCGTTTTAGCACTGATAGGTTTCTAGCCCAGGGAGCCCCTCTGCCCCAAGTGAAACTCTTAGTCCCAGGACAATGAGTGACTCTACAAAGTAGTGCCACCCCCACTCCAAAAAAGGTCCTGTCTTCTTGGCTGAGCAATATTTCCCAGAACACAGGACTCAGAAGGCAGTGGCGGAGGAGAGATCAGGTTTTTGTGCTCTGCAGACCCAAGCAGAGCACCCAGCTCTGTGGTGGTCCCCAACCACAGGCCCTCCAGCTTCCCCTGGTCTCAGTAACATGGCAAAGGCACCAACTTCTCCTGCAGGTCACTTAGGCTTCCAGGTTGGACACTAGCCTTGCATGGCAATCTGCACCAGTTCCCACACTGTCAGGGTCTCCTTCCTTTAATGCATCTCATCTATTGCACCCAAAGCATTTGCACTCTAAGACAGACTAAAGGAAAGCCCCATGAGTTCTAAGTCAACCACTCACAGCAGCCGGCCACATTTTGTTCTTTTGTGTTGGACTTATAAATGGGGTCTTTTAGCCATCCCCTCTCCTGATAGTGTGTTGCATGTGTGATGTCTACATATTGATTTGGACCCATCCATTTGACTGAATTCTGTTATGATCAGGTACGGCTGTTTTCAGTTGACTCTCTCCCATTTTCCAAGAAAATCCTCCCTCTCTCTATATATGATTTTCCTTCTCAATGTTCACACCTCTGATTTCTTCCTCTTGTCCAATGGATTTTCTGATATCCAACCATCCTTGCATTCCTGGAATTCACTCCACCTGGTTGTGATGATTTTTTTTCTAACATGTTGCTTAATTCAGGGGTTTAATTTATTTGCATCAATATTGCTAAACAACACTGTTATGTTTTCTCTTTCCATCCATCTTTAGTGGGTTTGGGCACCAATGGCATGCTTGCTACAAAAAAAGAATTTGAACACTTTCTCTCTTTTATGTTCTAGAGCAGTTTAAATAATATTGACTTTCCGGTTCCTTTTAGGTGTGGTAGGCCCTCCTATGAAACATTCTGGGCCTGATGCCTTTTTTTTTATTAAGGAAATAAAACTTTGACAACTTCCTATTTACTTCTAGGGTAATCAATTTGTCTAGATTTTACATTTCTTTTGGTGTCATTTTTTGCAAATTATGTTTCCAACATCTCAAAATCGTTTACATATCCCAGAGCCAGTTTACTGTAGTTATTTGCCTTTCTATATCTCTGTAGTTGTTTTCCACAGAAGACTTTCATTTTGTATATATTTTCTTCTTTTTTTTAGATAGGATTGACTGACATAATTTTTTTCCTTCAAAACCCAACACGTGAATATATGTTTTCATTCTATCATTTTTAATACATTAGTTTTCTCTCTTATCTTTCTTCTCTCTTTCTTAACTTTGTTCTATTTTTTTTTAGTTTGTTGAGTCAGATGCTTAATTCATCTGTTTTCATTCTTGCTTATTTGTCAATAAAAGTACCTAAGGCTATGACTATTCCTTCAAGGATCTCTTTGGCTGCATCTCATTTCTTTGGCCCATCTCAATTTCTCTAGCTGCAATCTGGGCATTCACACTTAAGACCCTTCTCTGGAAAGTTCCCTTCAGCATTTCTGTAACACACCATGCATTCACCCACACCCACTACCCTTTTACTACATTATAAAGGTCCAGCACAGCACTGCCCAATAAAAAATAATACAAGCTACATACGCAATTTCACATTTCTAGTAGTCATGTTAAAACCCATTCAAAGAAAAGGGTAAAGCTAAATATAATATCTTATTTAACCCAAAGTGTCCAAAATATTGCCATTTCAATACATAATCTACATAAAACCGTTATTAATGAGATTTTATATCATTTGCACCAAGTCTTCAATCGGTGGTGTACACTAACCAACATATCTGGGTTTGCAATGGACACATTTGTACTACTCTGTATCCACACCGACCTCGTTTAGACCTAATGTCTGTTTCTGGGTCTCAGTCCAGGCTTCTGCCTCCCAGACTTGAAGCACCCTGAGGGTGAGTGCTTCGATTTATGCAAGATTGTATCCATGGGACCGCCTACAGCAAGCACTCAGCGAATGTTTCTTTTTGCTGTTGCTGTTGCTGTTATTGTCATTGTTTTTGAATTGGAGTCTCACTCCATAGCCCAGCCTGGAGTGCAGTGGCACACTCATGGCCACCCCAGCGTCCACCTGCTGGGCCCAGGCAATCCTTCCACCTTCCAAGTAGCCGGAACTACAGGCGTGTGCTACCACACCCGGCTAATTTTATTTATTTATTATAGAGACGAGGTCTTCCCAATCGCCCAGGCTGGTCTTGAACCCCCGGGCTGAGGCAATCCTCTTGCCTCGGCCCCCCAAAGTGCTGGGATTACAGGCTGAGCCAGCGAACCTGGACTTTTTTTTTTTTTTTTTGAGTTGGACGTCTCAGCCTTCCAAGTAGCTGAAACTACAGGTGCACTCCACCACGCTTGGCTAATTTTTTATTTATCGTAGAAACGAGGTCTCGCCAAGTTGCCTGGGCTGGTCTCGAACCCACGGCCTCAGGTCATCCACTCGCCTCGGCCTCCCCAAGTGTTGGGATAACTGGCTGAGCCACCAAGCCCAACAGTGAGTGTTCCTCGAGCTCATAATTACACCTATCTGTCGCAGTCAGCTCAGGCTACTACAACGAAGCACCACCAACCGGACACCTTGAACATCAGACATGTGAGTTCCCACAAATATGGAGCCTGCAAGTCAGAGGTCGGGGTGTCCCAGGGCAGGTTCCTCGCGAGGCCTCCCTCCTGGGTGTGCAGACGGCCCCCTTCCCGCTGGGTCCTCACAGGGGCCTCCCTCTGTGTGCGCCTGTGTCCTCATCTCTTCTTACCAGGATGCCAGGCACATGGGATGAGGGCTGCCTTTGGATCTCCTTTTATTTCTGTTGCCTCTTTAAAGGCTCTGTCTTCAAATTCAGGTGCTTTCTGAGACACGCGGGGTTAGGGCTTCAAAATACTCTTTCTTTTTTTGAGTAGGAGTCTCACTCCGGTGCCCAGGATGGACGGGGTGCGGTGGCGTGCTCACAGACCCCACAGCCTCGACCGGCTGGGCTCAGGCGATCCTTCCGGCTCAGGCTCCCAAGTAGCTGGAACCACAGGCATGCGCCATTGTGTGTGGCTAATTTTTTGATTTATTGTAGAGATGAGGTCTCACCAAGTTGCCCAGGCGGGTCTTGAACCCCCAGGCTCAGGCAATCCTCTCGCCTCAGCCTCCCAAAGTGCTGGAATGAGAGGCTTGAGCCACCGTGCCCGGCCCAACACCTGGCTAATTTTTTATTATGTATGTATGTATGTATCGATTTATTTTGAGTTGGAGTCTCACTCTTGTCACCCAGGCTGGAGGGCAGGGGCACGCTCCCGGCCACCACAGCCTCGACCTGCTGGGCTCCAGCGATCCTTCTGCTTCAGCCTTTCACGTAGCTGGAACTACCGACACACGCCACCACGCCCGGCTAGTATTTGTGATTTACTGTAGAGACGAGGTCTCTCCAAGTTGCCCAGGCTGGTCTCAAACCCCTGGACTGAGGCAATCCTCTCGCCTCCACCTCCCAAAGTGCTGGGATGACAGGCTTGAGCCACCACGTCCAGCCTAACACATTCTTTCTAGATGGCTGTGTCCTCACGGGCACCCTCAGGCTTCTGTCTCCCAGGCCTAAGTGGAAGTGTGGGTTCCCTCCTCCTGGCTCCAGCAGGAGCCCTGAGGACTCTGGATCACTGGACAGACCGGTGACCCCAGGCTGTGTGTGTGGAGACGCCACCTTGTATGTCTGTGTGGACACACAGGTTACAAGCACATTTACACACAGCTCAATAACTGTCAACACTAGCACATTACAAGAACTCCTAACTTCCTTCCATCTGGGGGGACCTGGTCTTCCCAGGACAGAGGGGCTTCCCAGGGCATGGTATTTCCAGTTTTAAAGACAGGACAGGCCAGTCAGGGTGGCTCACGCCTGTAATCCCAGCACTTTGGGAGGCCGAGGCAGGAGGATCGCTGAGCCCAGTTTGAGACCAGCCTGAGCAACACAGCGAGACCTCGTCTCTACAAAAACTAAAAAAATTAGCCAGGCACGGTGGCGTGCACCTGTAGTCCCAGCTACTAGGGAGGCTGAGGCAGGAGGATCACCTGAACCCAGGAGGTTGAAACAGCAGTGATCTGTGATCATGCCACTGCACTCCAGCCGGGGCAACAGAGTGAGACCCAACTCAAGAAAACAAAGCAAAACAAAACAGCCTCTCTCTCCAGCTGGTCAGTCCCACCCCAGAAGGTCACTGCTCCGGCCAGCCAGCTCTCCAACCTCTATAGTCCTCTGGGACGGAGGGTCAGAGGCCAGCCAACCCTGCAGGCGTGAAAACAGGTCTTCTTGGCGTGCATGAGTTGACCGGACACCATACTGGCAGCAACGACCGTGACCCCGGCTCTCGCTTGGGTCACTCAGCCAGGGTGTTGCAAGTGGGTGACTCCAGGCTGACACTCCCCACCAAGCCTGCCCACACACGCCCACTCGACCCCTGAACCACCACCTAAGACCCCGCCCTAGACCGACGCCCCCAAGTCCTTCTGGAATTCCCGGGACCCCTCAACTCTTCAAGACTCCTGGCCCTAAGGGCTTGCGCCTCGTATATCCTCAACCTCCCCAGTAGCTGGGACTACAGGTGCACGCCACCTGCCTGGCTAATTGTCCATGTATCTGGCAGTTTGCAGATGGCCGGGGGGGCTTTCCTTATCTGACTCTCGTGATAACCTACTGGGGAAGGAAGGCGGAGATTACGGTGCCCATTTTAGAGACGGAGAAACTGAGGTTCAGACAGGTGGAGTCCGTGGAGGGTCAGCCAGAGCCAGGCTTGAACTCGAGCCTCAAAAGTCGGTCTTGAGACCCTTCACAGGGGTCTGCTCTGGGAAAACCAGCAAGGCTGCCTGCACCTAGCCCATCCATCAGGAGGTAAGGGGAGACTCGAGACAGGGTGTGGCCTTTGGGGGCAGGGCCGAGGGGTGGTGCGGCCACATTTGTCCTCGTGGCCCCTCCACTGACCCCTGGGGCCCCAGCCTCTTCCTGCAGGCATATCTAGAAAGAATTGGAGGCTGGGCGTGGTGGTGCACGCCGGTCATCCCAGCACTTTGAGAGGCTGAGGCGGGAGGATCGCTCCAACCCAGGAGTGTGAGACCAACCTGGGCAACATAGCAAGACCTGGTGCCTAAGGGGGAAAAAACCAGGCATGGTGACATGCACCTGTAGTCCCAGCTACTTGGGAGGCTGAGGGGTGAGGCTCACTCGAGCCCTGGAGTTCAAGGCTGCAGTGAGCCACGATCTTGACACGGCACTGCCGTCTGGGCAGCAGGGTGAGACCTCATCTCTTCGATAAAAAATAAAATGGAGGCAGAGAAAGTCTTGGAGCACGCCCCCCCATCGCTCACTTCCACAGGGACCCCAGCACCTGCTGATGGACCAGCATGAGTGGCCCCTCCACCCCAAGGGAGGGGGCAGCAGAGGATGAGAACCTTCCAGCAGCCAAGGTGACCACAAGCGTGGCTCCATTAACACATGGCCGTTGCCACCGGGGTCAGCCCTGGGAATCTGCTTAATCTCCCAGGCAGGGGTGGGGGGAAGGGGGGTGCCAGGCCCCTCCTTCCAGCCCACCAGTCTTAGACAGGACCCAGGCCCTGAGCTGGAGGGGACAGCCCTGCGTGTCCCTTCACGCCTCCCAGTGACCTCTGGCCTGAGGCCAGTACGGCCTCACACTCCTGTCCCAGAAGGCCTGCCACCTCCCCCGGACAGCCCTGGCCGTTCGGGGTGGACACAGCCCTCGCGCCCCTCTGGGATCCCGTCTCTCCACTCCTGCCAGTTCCCGCCCCGTGGGAGGGACACAGGGACACGCCCGCCGCCCCCTCTTTCCCACCAGCCTCAGGACAGGACAGCGGAGGCCGCTGCCCGCCAGGACCTAGTCCTCCTTGGGCTTCCGGGGCTGCTGCCGGGCCAGTCGGTAGTCGATGAAGGTCTGGAGACAGGACCACAGGAGGAAGCGGACCAGCAGGATGACAGCCAGCAGGACCATGAGCGGGTCAGGGCCCGTGCCACCACCCGGCCAGAAGGCCATGCCCAGGGGGCCGCCCTGCAGGCAGCAGGGCCTCGGTCCTCTGCCCGAGAAGCCGTCGAGGCCCGAGGTCCAGGCCCGGCACGTCCAGGGGTCGGGACGCTCCGTCCAGCCGGTGTCCCCGAGGCCCGCGTCCCCTCGGGGACGGCCCGTTCTCTCCGCAGCCACCGCCCCGCGGGCCGCCCCACCAGATTGCAGACTCCGGCCCGGGCCTCCCTGGCCTGCGAGAGGACAGATCGGACGGCGAGCGGCCTCCTCAGTCAAGAGGCCCGTGTGCCATTCATCCAGCATGAACCACTCTCGGGGCCGACAATGCGCCCATTGTCCAGGGACCCGGGCGGGAGGCCGCGGGGAGCCCCCCTCCTCGCCGTGCCGGCACCCCCCTGCTGGCCAGCACTGACGTCATCCGCAAACACCCCAGCGGCAGCTGCTGGGCGAAGCGCGGCGTTCTGCGGCCCACGCAGCTCTTCCGGCCCTGCCAGACAATCGGGGCCTTTCTCTCCCCAATTAGCTATCTCTTTTGGAGGCCGAGCGAGGCCCGGCGGTCTGGGCCGGGCGGGGCCGGGAGCCCGGCGGGGAGGCGGGGAGCTGGGGGCTCCGGGGTGGAGGATGAGGCTGCAGGAAGAAAAGGAGAAGGGGCAGCGGATGAGAAGCTTGCAGCGAGCCTAGGCGACCCCAAACACAACTCGACGAGCACGCGGCCGCTCCGGGGGCTTAATCCCCCAGGAAGGGGTGGGTTGGGGGGCGCCCAGGGCCTCCTTCCAGCTTGCCAGGCTTAGACGGGACCCAGCCCCCGAACTGGAGGGGACAGCCCTGCCTGTCTCCTCACACTGCACCGTGACCCCCAGCCCAAGGCCTGTCCCACCTCGTACTCCTGGGAGGCCTGGGGCAAGGTGCTTATCCTCTGGGGGAGGGAATGTTTACCCCGGCCCCCGAGGGCAGCGCCTGGATCCTAGGACGCTGGCCCCTGCCCCCTCCCAGTGGACGGCCTTACAGTTGTCTCTCCTGGCCAGGCGCGGTGCTCATGCCTGCAGTCCCAGCAACTTGGGAGGCTGAGGCAGGAGGGTTGCTTGAGCCTGGGAGTTTGAGACCCGCCTGGGCAACATAGTAAGATCCCATCTCTAAAAAAATTTGGTTTCTTTTGGAAAGCAGGATTTATTGAGAGGACAGAAAAGCTCCCACAGCGGGAGGGGACTTGAGGGGGTGGCTCGAAAATTTTTTTGTGATTGGCTAGGCATGGTCCCAGTTTCTAGGGCAGCAGGGGAGAAGTAGTCCTTGAGTCCAGGAGTTTGAGACGAGCCTGGGAAACATAGTGAGACCTCGTCTCTACCAAAAAAGAAGTTTTTTGTTTGTTTGTTTGAGTTGGAGTCTCACTCTGTCGCCCAGACTGGAGTGCAGTGGCCGCTCCCGGCCACCGCAGCCTCGACCTGCTGGGCTCCGGCGATCCTTCCGCCTCAGCCTTCCGAGTAGCCGGAATTACAGGCGCGCGCTACCACACCGGCTAATTTTTTGATTTATTGTAGAGACGAGGTCTCACCAAGTTGCCCAGGCGGGTCTCGAACCCTCAGGCTCAGGCAATCCACTCACCTCGGCCTCCCAAAGCCCGGGATTACAGGCTGAGCCACCGAGCCCGGCTCAAAAAAGAAGTTTTAATTCGTGAAGCATGCCAGCGCCACCACGCAGGCCGCATCACTGGCCCGCTACTAGAGAGGCTGAGATGGGAGGCTTGCTTGAGCCCAGGAGCTCAAGGCTGCAGGGAGCCCTGTGAACGCACCACTGTGTTCCAGCCTGGGCCACAGAGTGAGACCCTGACCTAAAATAACAACATCTGTCTGGTCTTCTCACTGTCGCACACACACGTGCACACAGGTACACACATGCACACACTCGTTCATGCCCGCACACACATGTGCACCCACACAAAGCCACACAGGCTTCTGCAGACTCTGCCGGGGTCTGGCTCTGGCCTCAGCCAAGGGTCTGTGGGTGTCAGGCAGCCGGTACGCCCTTCCCCCGACTCCAGCCCTGCATTCCCTAAAAGCGAAGGGGCCCAGCTTGGAGCCGGGGTGCGGGCGGGAGGAGAGGAGACCCCTGGCCTCTGGGAGTCTGACCAGTCCTCGTCAGAAAATGCCCCACGCTGAGCTACCGAGTGGCAAGGGAGCCCTTCCAGGGCGGGGGTCTCCAGGGCTAGGCTCCGGGGCCCCGAGGCCAGTTCCTCCACCTCTTCCTAACCTAGAAGACAGGTGTCCTCCCTGCCTCTCCGGAAGGTTCCAAGAAAGGCTTTGAGAGGGAGCACGCCTTGTCACAGAAAGTTCAGGGGTTGGCACACCGGTCATTAACTCACAGTGTGCCAGGCACCATGGAAGCGTTCCCAGGCACCCAGCCCCGAGCCCTCGCCTGGAAGCCCATGCCTCACCGGGGCCAGCAAAGGCTGTGCCCATCTTGGCTCTGGGGTGGACTCTGTCCACAGACGGCCACCCAGCCTGCACCTGACCAGCCCCCCAGCGCTTGCGTGGAATGCTGTTCTGAGCGCTGGGAGTGTGTTCCACGCACAGAGCCTTGAAGATCACTTCCGACGTGTATGCGAAGTGGCATCCTCAGAGTGAGCGATCAGACCGAGCGTTTGCCAGGTAACAGCTTTCCAGAATGCCCAGGAAAGTCCTGGGAACCGCCTGCATCTGGGCTTAGGGTCCCAGAGTGGAGAGAGGGAAACAGATGGCCCAGCGGGCATTTCACTCACCTGGAGGGGTCCACGTTGCAGGCTTGGGGTGTCCCAGGGGAACCAGAGCTGCCTCTTAGGTCTGAAGCACCCAACTACTGTCCTGAGCTCACGGTCACTGGGCAGGTGGGAACAAGGTGGCCCTGGACAAAACTCTCTGTGTTTGCCCAGCACATAATCAGGCACGCAAAGTCACACACGCCCCCGTCACATGGCAGCCGTGCACAGGGTCAAGGAGGCCTGGCTCCGTCCCCCTCAGACTCTTCTGGGCCTCTGGGATGAGGTCAGCATGCCCTTCGAGAGAGGAAGGGTGGCCGGATGTGGTGGCTCCCCCCTGTAATCCCCGCGCTTTGGGAGGCTGAGAAGACAGGGTTGCCTGAGCCCAAGAGTTGGAAACCAGCCTGGGCAACACAGTGAGACCCCCATCTCTGTAAAAGAAAAAAAAAATTAGTCGGGCATGGTGGCACGTGCCTGTAGTCCCCGCCACTCTCCTGAGCCCAGGAGGTCGAGGCTGCAGTGAGCCAAGACCGTGCCACTGCACTTCAGCCTAGGCGACAGAGTGAGACCCTGACTCAAAAATTTTTTTTGAAAAGGTGGCCGGGAACATGGGCTGTGCCTGAAATCACCCCCTTTTTCGTCCCCCTCCGTGTCTCCCTTCACACCGAGTCCTAAGTCACCCGGCTGTGAACATAACCCAAGACCAGGGTGACGAGCGTCCTCCTTGTCACAAACTCAGACACCGCCACTGGGAAGGCACGGAACTGTGCAGTGGCAGTTCCCAACTCCGAGACTCTGAGGATGAAGTGGGGGACACACGAGAGCTTCAGAACCTCAAGGCCTTTCCGTCCCCAAATGTCCAAATGTCGAAGCAGCAGCTGGTGACACCTCCTGACTCGTGGCTCCCTGACAAAATGCTTGGTGGCGGAACTTGTCCACAGGTGAGCTCCGGGGGAGAAACAGAGAGAAAATTCCCCCTCTCCGAGAGACCAGTCCCCAACTAGGACCAGCCCTTGGCACCGATGACAGCTTGGGAAGGGGCCCCGGGGACCCCACAGAGCGGCTGTCCGTGAGCCCCTAGCAAGCTCGTCACCACGGTGCCCTAGGCCTCTGCTTCTTCATCCGTCCAAGGGGACAATAATCTCTCTTCAGCTACTGCAAGCAAGGTGACAGGTAAGCACGCTTGTGGCATTGTTTAAACGTCATCAGGATAAGCTGAAACTTTCTGACTCGAACGCAGGACCCGGCAAGCAGAATTCGGGCCTTCTGCCCAGAGGCCATAAGGCCCCCTCCCTGGAATTCAGCCCTTGGTTGGTTTTGTGTGCTTTCTTTTTTTTCTTTTCTTTTTCTTTTTGAGTTGGAGTCTCACTCTGTCACCCAGGCTGGAAGGCAGTGGCATGTTCATGGCCACCGCAGCCTCAACCTGCTGGACTCCAGCAATCCTTCTGCCTCAGCCTTCCAAGTAGCCAGAACTACAGGTGCACGCCACCATGCCCGGCTAATTTTTTGAGTTACTGTAGAGATGAGGGCTCGCCAATTTGCCGGGGCTGGTCTTGAACCCACAGGTTCAGACAATCCACTCGCCTCAGCCTCCCAAAGTGCTGGGGTGACTGGCTGAGCCACCAAGCCCTGCCTTGTGTGCTACTTTCATTACTGCGCTGACAACCTCTGATCTCTCTCATGTTTCCAGAACGTGAGCTCACACCGAACCTCCCCCCCAGAGCCTTGCACAATTCTGGGCACCCAGAAGAAAGGCACCCAGTAAGGCCACACTGCACGCTCCGGGGTCTGGAGGCCAAAAGGAAGTCTTTCTGTTCACGCCACCAGATTCTGCCAAAATGGTAAAGCCGTCTTCTACAACCTTGCTCAATAGTGAGACATTCTCAGGGTCTTGTTGAAAATTATTATAGCTGGGCTGGTGGCTCACACATCTCATCCCAGCACTTTGGGAGGCAGAGGTGAGAAGATTGCCCAAGTCCAGAGGTTCAAGAGCAGCCTGGGTAACGTGGCAAGACCTCATCTCTACAATGAATCAAAAAATTAGCCGGGCATGGTGGCACGCACCTGTGGTTCCAGCTACTTGGAAGGCTGAGGCGGAAGGATCACTTGAGCCCAGGAGGTCGAGGCTGCCCTGACCGTGAGCACGCCACTGCACTCCAGCCTGGGTTCGGAGTGAGACTCCGACTCAAAAAAAAAGGGGGAAAGAAAAAGAAAATTATTGTTTCTTTTATTTCTTTTCTTTTTTATTTTTATTTTTATTTTTTTTTGCAAAATCAAGACATACTTGCTATAACCAAAAAAAAAAACCAGAAAGAGCTCTTTTGGAGGCCAAGGCAGGAGGATTGCTTGAGCCGAGGAGCTTGATACCAGCCTGAGCAATATAGTCAGACCTCGTCTCTGCAAAATAAATTTTTAAAAGTAGCTGGGTGTGGTGGCACACACTTGTAGCCGTAGCCTTCTTGGGAGGCTGAGGAAGGAGGCTCAATTGAGCCCAGGAGTTGGGCTCACAGCGAGCTATGATTGTGACACTGTACTCCAGCCTGGGTGGCAGAGTGAGGCCCCAAGTCAAACAAAAAAGGCAACTATTGCAGAAATATGTGAGTTAGGAGACCATGACCGTCGATTCGAGAAGGGAGGACCCCACAGGGCAGGTGGACAAGGGCCCGCTTTCTTCTTCCCCTGAGAACCCCTCCAGCGCAGGCCGCCGAAAACAGGGCTTCCTCCGAAATGCTCCCAGCTCGCAGACGGGCGAAAATTAATTTTCTTTCTTCCTGTGCGACAAAAGCAGATTAGACTCACGGAGCGTGGGGCCGGCAGGGGGAGGCGGAGGGCTCCCTCATGGAGGGACAGACCCCCGCTCGGGCGGGCTCTGGCCCCACAAGGGACGGCCCCGGCTCTGTGACCGCCCCTGCTGCAGGCCTCAAACCCGACCCCGAGGATGCACTTGAGAAAAATGACGGCCACCTTCCCCACAGCTGAAAGCTGGCGTGTCACTTTGCTGGGGCTGATCAAACGGCCAGGCAAGGCCACTGTCAGGAACAGAATGAAATTCCAAATAAATTAGCCATGTCCGAGAAGCCAATACGACACCGGATTAAGCGCACAAAGAAAACACAATTTATTCTGCCTACCTGGTCAGAATCCTTAAATAGCCTGCCCCCCGTGGTTCTGAGAGTCCCTGGGCGGGAAAGGGACACAGGGATGCCCACGCGGGACGTGGGGCCCCAGAGGCTCAGAGGCAGGGGACAGGGCTCGTGGTCCAGCTTAGCGGAAGTGTTTGCAAAATCGTGTTTTTAGGAACGTTTTGGAGGGTCCCGGGGGGGGGTGGGGAGGAAGGCCAGCAGTCCCAGCATCCCAGGGGCGCGCTGACATCTGAATGAGAGGCTTCATGCATGACAATATGGAAGGGGGCGCCCGGGGAGGGATATTAACCATTGCGGCTGGGCTCTTTGGGGTTTCAGGGACAGTTCCATCCCGCGGACGCCTTGGGGTTGCCAGCAGGCTCCACCCTGACCCTGCACAGAATTCTATCTCTTAATGGCCAGCAAGGAGGGGGAAAGTAACTGGACCCCTTTGCACATAGGGGCTGTCCTCGGTGACAACTCCCTAATGCATTCAGCCGCCCCAAAGACAATACCTTTTTCTTTTTTTTTTTTATCAGTGAACCCAGACGGCTTTCACAGGCCGACAAACTCCCTTTGAAAGAGTTAATAGGCAGAGGTTTGTGCCGGCTTGGAGCGGGCACCTTTGAAGGGTCCCCGGGCCTCCCTCTTGGGCTGCTGTGATGTATCGGGCTGGCCCAAGGCCTCAGTGAGAGCATGGGGCCCTTTCTTTGTCCCCAGAGAGGGGGCTGGGGAGGGGACGGATGGACCACTGGGTTCTGTGGCATTTGCGAGAGAGAAAGCCAGAGGGAGTTCTGGGAGGAGCAGGACGAGGTCCTTGGGAAATACACAAAATAAAGATTTTCCCGGAAATGGTTTTAAGGGGAGATGATCTCGTTGTATTAAATTTTTTAAAAAAAGATTAAAGAAGCATACTAAGTGGAGGGCCGTCGCCCAAGCCTGGTCCTCTCTCTCCGTTTCCAGATAAAACAGGAAGTCAGAGCAGTGGCGACAGGGACAGAGAGGCCCGTCGGCAGCCTGCCGGGCCGCACAAAGTAACTTTGTGGGAGTGAGTGGGCGTGGGCCTCGGGGACAGGACCCGAGCCCGGGGACAGCGGCACGAGGACCCCGTGACACTCGAGGGCTCTCAAAGTGGGACCCAGCAACCAGAGGGTGTCCCGGTGTCCCGTGGGACAATCTCCTGCACCTCAGAAATGCCACTGTCTCACGGCCACCCCGAGGTGAGGGACGTGTGTCCAGACGCCTCCCAGAGTCTCACTGTCAGTGCCTGAGAGTGTCCACCTCTCAGGAATAGAAGGCCTCTCGGGCTAGCTCAGGTGCTGGGGCTGGGATGACCCAGGTATGTTCCTGGCCCAGGCATGTACCCTAAGGGTTAGGCCAGGCATGTCTCTTGGGGCTAATCCAGGCATGTCCCTGGCTGGGAGGAAGGGCTGGGGGCTAGCCCAGGCATGTCCCCTAGGAGTTAGCCCAGGCATGTCTCCTAGGGGCTAGCCCAGGCGTGTCCATGGCTGGGAATCAGGGCTGGGGTCCAGCCCAGTTCGTCTCTTGGGGGCTAGCCCAGACATGTCTCCTAGGGGCTAGCCCAGGCTGTCCCTGGTTGCGAGGCAGAGCTAGGGGCTAGCCCAGGCATGTACCCTAGGGGTTAGCCCAGGCATGTCTCTTAGGGGCTAGCCCAGGCACGCCCCTGACTGGGAAGCAGGGCTGGGGGCCAGCCCAAGCATGTCCCCTGGGGGCTAGCCCAGGTTGTCCCTGGCTGAGAGGCAGGGCTGGGGCTAGCTAGCCCAGGCATGTACCCTAGAGACTAGCCCAGGCACATCCCCTAGGGGTTAGCCCAGGTATGTCTCCTAGGGGCTAGCCCAGGCTATCCCTTGTTGGGAGGCAGAGCTAGGGGCTAGCCCAGGCACATTCCCTGGGGGCTAACCCAGGCATGCTCTTAGGGGCTAGCCCAGGCACATCCCCCAGAGGTTAGCCCAGGCATGTCTCCTAGGGGGTAGCCCAGGCACATCCCTGGCTAAGAAGCAGGACTGGGGGCCAGCACAGGCATGTCCCCTGGGGGCTAGCCTCGGCATGTCTCTTAGGGGCTAACCCAGGCACATCCCCTAGAGGTTAGCCCAGTCATGTCTCCTAGGGGCTAGCCCAGGTACAGCCCTGACTGGGAGGCAGAGCTGGAGGCTAGCCCAGACACGTCCCCTGGGGGCTAATCCAAGCATGCTCTTAGGGACTAACCCAGGCATATCCTAAGGGCTAGCCCAGGCATGTCTCCTAGGGGCTAGCCCAAGTTGTCCCTGGCTAGGAGACAGGGCTGGGAGCTAGCCCAGGCATGTCTCCTAGGGGCTGGCCTGGGCACATTCCCTAGCTGGGAGGCAGAGGTGGGGACTAGCCCAGGCATGTCTCCTAGGGGATAGCCCAGGCATGTCTCCTAGGGGCTAGCCCAGGCATATCCCTGGTTGATTGCAGTTCAATGCAGCATTGAAACAAGAAGCTGTTGTATACATAAGATAGCTCGTTCCATATCAGGCCATGCAAATGTAGGCAACAGAAATCGGCATGTTGGCATGTTGCTCAGAATACACCAGAAATCATCCCTGCTCTGTTGGAGAGTTCTACGTGGTCAACCTCCAGACAAACGTCCCTCTAGCAAAAGGTTTTGGCTGCCAGTAAAAACAACAGAAGGCAGCATCTGACCCAGAAAGACCCATCGGAATATCAGAAGACGACAGGAAAGAAGGATGATCCAAGGACTGAAAAAAAATATTGAAAACACAAATAAACAGCAAGAGGTTATAAAATGACCACACGGGTTTGAAGAGAGCTTAACATAGCCTCAAGAAATGAAAAATATGCCAATTAATATTCACAGAAGGTCAGACAGGACTGAAAAGCACATGAGTGAGAGAGAGCAGAGCTGTGGTCCAGAATGGAGCACAGAGAGCTAAAAGGACTCAAGAGGGGACTTCTAAGAGGCACAAGGGATGGAGCGACAGGGGCAAAGCATGGCCATAGCAGACCCGGAAGTAGAGAACAGAAGAGGGTCCAGGCTCTACCTGAGGGGGAAGTAGCTGAGGATTTTTCAGAACTGATGAAAGACATTGATCCCCAGATACAAGCATCCCAAAAACCCGACATCAGATAAGTGGCAAGCTACCCTAGCTGGCAACATCATAGTGGCTGACACAATCCCAAAAGAGACGTTTTTAAACATGTGTGGGATAGTGTTTTAATCGGGAGCATTCAGATAACAGACATGAAGACAACTGCCTGAGAAGAAGTTTATTACTTACAGTGCCCAAGAGGAGGGGAGAGGAGAGCCACACCACGCCATGCAGGGCCACATGTGGAAGCACCAGGAGTGGTCAGGAGGCAGAGGGTAACAGAGCAGTCACCCATTTCTTTTAAAAAAAAAAACTCATGCTTGCAATTCCAACACTTTGGGAGAGGACTGCCTGAGCCCAGGGGTTCAAGACCAGCCTGGGCAACTTGGCAAGACTTTGTCTCTACAATAAATCCAAAATATTAGCCAGGCATGGTGGTGTTCACCTGTGGTTCCAGCTACTTGGAAGGCTGAGGCAGAAGGATTGCCTGAGCCCAGCAGGTCGAGGCTGCAGTGGCCATGAGTGTGCCACTGTACTCCAGCCTGGGTGACTTAAAAAAAAAAAACCCAAGGGGGGAAAAAAAAGAAATACTAATTATTTATCAGTTCTATGTGTTGCAGTATCTTCTTCCAGTTGGCAGTGTGTCTTTTCACACTTTATGATGTTTTTTGATGAAACTAGACTCCAAATTGTAATGGGGTCAAATGTATTGATTATCCTGAAGGACCAGCTAGGACAGTCAGGCAAGAAAAAGAAATTAAACATGGAAAGGTTTGAAAAGAAAATACAAGGCTGCCATTCTTCACAGATATGTGAATATCTACGTGCAAATTCCAAAACAATCCACAGATGAGTTATCCAAATTGAGAAGAGACTCTATCAAGGTAACAGGTGATCCAGTCAGAGCGCCAACATCCACAAGAAATCACTGCCCATTGTCATCTCTCTGGGACCCAGTCGGGCAGAGGTTTCCTCTCTGCAAACAACTCCCCAGTTACAGAGTCCGGGGAGGGATGATTGACAGGTCCCAGACAGCACTCAAGGAAGTAACACGCCCCTCCTCTGCCCACACACCATTGACCAAAGCAAGCCACCTGACCACGCCTATTAAATGTGATTGGATTGTCGCTCCCATGATTAAGGGATACCCTGTAAGACTCCACTGGGGCAGAGCGGAATGGTTCAGCAATTAAACGTTGTGTGTGTGAGTGTGAAAAGCAAAACTTCTACAGTCAAAGGGGCAAGAGAGAGCGATGTGTTTAAAGCCTAGAAAGCAAGATTTCACCAAGGTGCACATCCTAAAGGGACAGATGGGTTTGCTTGTCTTTAGGCAAATGAAGATGCTTGCTACTAATTGACTGCCAGAAAAGATTACTCCAAAGGGTCTATTTCCGGTCGAAGGGAAATCATCACAGAGTTCTGTATTAAGAGTCAGCCATGGCTGGGCTCAGTGACTCAACCTGTCATCCCAACCCTTTGGGAGACCGAGGTGAGTGGATTGCCTGAGTCTGTGGGTTTGAGACCAGCCCGGGCAACTTGGCAAGACCTCATCTCTACAATAAACCAAAAGTTAGCTGGGCATTGGGGCACGTGCCTGTAGTTCCAGCTATTTGGAAGGTTGAGGTGGGAGGATCACCTAAACCCAGCAGGTCGAGGCTGTGGTGGCCATGAGCATGTCCCTGCACCCCAGCTGGGGCAACGGAGTAAGACTCCAACTAAAAAATACCCAAAAAAATTGTATGGTGGATAGAAGTAAGTATTTAATGTTTGAGAACTTTATATTATTCTTTATTTATAGACTCCTGTTTTTGTTGCATGGATGAGCTCTAGCTTATAGGGGTATAACATCAACATTTCTGTTATTAGTTATCTTCTGTTCCTTGATATCACTGTTTCTTCCAAGTTCTTTTTACCTTCCTGTTTGTGTTTCTATGTTTCCTGTTAGAAGCATCTTCTAATGCCTGGTGATCCTTGGCTCTGTGGTTATATTTAAGAGAAAGATTTGGCTGGGCTCAGTGGCTCAGCCTGTCATCCCAGCACTTTGGGAGACTGAGGCGAGGGAATTGCCTGAGCCTGCAGGTTCAAGACCAGCCCGGGCAACTTGGTGAGACTTCGTCTCTACAAGAAATCAAAAATTGGCCGGTCATGGTAGCCCGCACCTGTAGTTCCAGTTGCTTGGAGGGTTAAGGCGGAAGGATCGCCTGAACCCAGCAGACGAAGGCTGTGGTGGCCATGAGCATGCCACTGTGTTCCAGCCGGGGTGATGTCGTCAGCCGGGGTGACGTCATAAGACTCCAACTCAGAGAAAAAAGAGTCACCCATATGTGTGAAGTCAGCAGGGAGGGTTATTAAAGCAAAGTCATGTAGAAGGAAAGGCAGCTGGAAAACATAGCCAGAGGCTCCTAGGAACCTAACCCTGTATCTCCCCTAGGAGCGATGGGTCCCACCTTCCCTAACGAAGTGTTCAAAGTGACTCCATGGAACGTAGCTGCCGTGAATAACCAGACCGGCTGTACCTTCTTTTTCTCTTCATTTTTTATTTTATTTTGGAGTTGTGGAGGGGCACAAGTGAGGATTGACTGCACAGGTAAGTTGCCAGCAGGTGCAGTTGAGGCTTCTTGCAGTCCTCTCTCCCCCCGGTGGTGGGCCAGTTACCCAATGTGTTGCCACATGCCCCCCCACTCCTTCCTCCCTCCGTCCCCTAGCAGGGCCCAGCGACTGCCGATCCCACCTGTGTGCTAACATGACTAGCATCCAGGGCCCGCTGGTGAGTGAGACTGAGGTATTCAGTGCTTTGTTTCTATGACAGTTCACTTGGGATGATGGTCTCCAGCGGCAAAGGCCGTGGTTTTGTTCTTCTTCACGGCCGTGTAATATTCCAGGGGTAGATAGACCGTATTTCCTTTACCCGGTCCACTTTCGATGGGCATCCGGTTGGGTTTCACACTCTTTGTAAACGCTTTTGTTCGTGTCTCCACCACCAGACTGTAAGCTCCCTGAGGGCAGGAACGTGCCGCCCTCTCCCTTGAGCCTCTCCCATGGCACCCAGGTGCGCGGTGGCACGTGATGAAGGGACGATTCCGAGGCACCTGACCACACAAGCGTACCCTCCTGGGCCCAGAACCCTGGACTGTTTCTAGGCCAGGAGAATGGGTACATACACTGGGCTTGAGAACCAGCGGCCCCTTCCTGGACAGGTTCCTCGAGTGACGTCCTGCCTGAACCTCAAACATCTCTGCAAGAGGTTGAGAGTGTTTTTAGCTTTGATGAAGCATCTGTGACACGCCAAGCCCTGTGTGCATCAATTAGGAGGCATCTGAAGACTTCTAGGGATTCTTAGCCCACGGGGTTTCATTTTCTTCAATAGCAAGGGTTGGAACAGCATCTTCTTGATATCCCCAATGTCTGAGCACCTCTGCCTCCACCTCCTGAGCTTGTAGGATTTTTTCGCTTGTTTGTTTTTGAGTCAGAGCCTCACTCTGCCACCCAGGCTGGAGGGCAGTGGCGTGCTGAGGGCAGTGGCGTGCTGAGAGCGTGCTTATGTTACACTGCAGCCTCAACCTCCTGGGCTCAGGCCATCCTCCTGCCTCAGTCTCCCAAATAGCTGGGACTACAGGCATGCACCACCACGCCCGACTAGATCTTTTATTTTATTGTAGAGCCGAGGTCTCGCTAGGTTACCCAGGATGGTCTCACAGTCCTGGGCTCAAGCGATCCTTCTGCCCCGGCCTGGCAAAATGCTGGGATGACAGGCTGTGAGCCCCTGCGTTCGGCCATGAGGTTATAGTCTTATCCTCATGGCCCAAGATGGCTGCTGCACCTCCAGCCCTTAACCTAGACTGCAGGAAGAAGAAAAGAGCTCCCCAAGAGGAGGCAGTAACGCCTGTCTCAGAAAAATAGAAGTCCCCTGGGCAGTCCCCAGCAGGACGGATTTCTGTTTACTCCCCTTCAGCCCAAACAGGGCTCTGTGGTCCTGGGATCCCAAGGCAGTGGGAAAGTCAGGAATTTTCCCTGGGCCCATTCCTAACAGCCACCTCCAGGGTTCTCCAAGGAAGGGGAAAAGGAGACCAGACAGCGGTCCGGCAAGTAGCAGTGTGATCTCACCACACTCAGCACTCAAGAAGGCTCCACAGTCATTTCTATGAGGCAGATTTGTTTTGTTTTTCAAGTCGGAGTCTCACTCTATCCCCCAGGCTGGAGTGCAATGGCACAATCACAGCTCACCGCAGCCTCAACCTCTCGTCTCAGTCTCCCGAGTACAGGTATGCCCGGCTAATTTTTTAAATTTTTTGTAAAGATGAGGTCTTACTATGTTGCCCAGGCTGGTCTCGAACTCCTAGCCTCAAGCGATCCTCCCGCCTCGGCCTCCCAAAGTACGGGGATGACAGGCGTGAGCCACCACGCCCGGCTTGCTATGAGGCAGGTATTTTTCCACAAACTCCAGCACAAAGAAGTTCAGTAACTCGTCCGGGCACAGTGGCTCAGCCTGTCACCCCAGCACTTTGGGAGGCCGAGGCAAGAGGATTGCCTGAGCCTGGGGGTTCAAGACCAGCCTGGGCAACTTGGCGAGACCTCGTCTCTATAATAAATCACAAAAACTCGCCGGGTCTGGTGGCGTGCATCTGTAGTTCCAACTACTTGGAAGGCTGAGGCAGAAGGATCACCAGAGCCCAACAGGCCGAGGCCGCCGTGGCCGGGAGCATGCCACTGCACCCCAGCCTGGGCGGTAGAGTGAGATTCCAACTCAAAAAAGAAAAAGAAAAAATTCAGGAACTTGAACCGAATCTCCTGGAGCTGGGATCTGAACCCACCCCGGGGGTCTCCAGCTCTCTCTGTAAGCCACTGACCCCCGTCATGGCTGGCAACCGGCGATCACCGGTCGGAAAGGCGGCCAGGAAGAATGTCGTCTTTCCCTCCTCCGTGGCCCCCACCTGTCCGAGCCCCCCACCACATTTCCGACATACTCGCCCAGGAAATCCGAACTCACACGTTGCCTGGGCCAAGCCTGGATGATGCGTCTAACGTTTCCGAGTCAGCCGGTGCCGTGACCTCCTCCTCTGAGGCTGGGAGCCGGGGACACGAGGGATCCCCAGCCAAGCCGCGTGGCATAAGGCCGGGAGGATGCTTCTGGAGCCATCGGGAGGCTGACCCCTCGGTCCCCAGGGGCGGCCTGTGAGGCCTGGGGGCCTTCCGGCTCCTCAGATCCTCTTGGAAGGCCGAGGTCTGTTGCAGAAGCAGGAGGCGAGCTGACAAGAGGAAGCCAGGGCTTAAGATTACGCGCCAGGGCGGCTGTGGCGCTCCGGACCTTTCCTGCTGAGCAAACGTCTGGGTTCTGCCTCGGCCATGGGGCGACCCTTCCTGAAACCCACAGAAGCTCCCGGCTCACCTGGGTGGCTAGGGATCGCGGAGGCAGGGTCGCCTCGGCCCGTCTGCACCCCCAAAACCAGCAGGGAAAGTCAGGGCATCCACGGGGCAGCGTGGTGACCCCAGGCAGGTGCCCGATGAGAACAGACAGAGGCTTAGACGTGGGGGGTCCCTGCAGGAGGGGTGGCGGGGCCCGGGGAGCTTTCCCTCCCACCTGGGCACCTTCGGCTCCCTGGAGACCCCTCTCACAGCAGCCCGAGAACTGCCACCCGATGCCAGTCCCCTCGCCCCGCAAATGCACCCGTCCAAGAGGCCGTGGCACAAAGCCACCCAGGCAGGAGCACCACGGGCATGCCACCGCTCAGTGAGCGACCACTCAGCACACCCAGCTCTTTTCCCCCCTCCTGCCCCCCTTTCCAGCCCCCCCACGCACCCCGGCCCCATCAGGACGAGCCCCGAGTCCACTGCCTGACGGGGTCCCACATACCTAACACTGTACAGAACCTTCCACACCTCATCCACACCGTCCATGGCCGAGGCAGAACCCAGACGTTTGCTCAGCAGGAAACGTCCCGGGCCTTCACGCAAGGGTCCTCACGCTGGGTTGCCCTCCCAGCTCCTCAGACGCCCTCCGCCCCACTCCTCATGCAGGACCCCCCCGAAGGCCTCTCTCTTTGCCCAGAAATCACCCACCCCCGTGTCTCTTGGGTCCGTCCTTGTGCGTGTCGGTGGGAACGCCACAAGGATGTGGAGGCCAGGAGGGGAGGATCAGCGGAGGCCACCTTGGAAACCTGCTCCAATGCCCGCCAGACCACGGACCCGTGGCTGCCCAGACACGCCTGTGTGCGCAGATGCCTACCCCAGCTCCCTCCTGAGAGCCACCCAGGGGACCAGGAGGGGACAGGGGCCCAGGGATCCCCACCGGTGGGAGGAGGGACTGGGGTTCGAGGACGGAGGGAGGAGGGCCGTGACAAGCCCCAGGCCTGTCCTGGAGGAAGTCGAGCCTCTGGGAGACGCCTGGGAGCAAAGGCGCGGCTCCAAGCTGCAGGATTGTGAGGGTCCACACTCGTTCCGTGGGCCTGCGTGGCAGGGGGGCTGCAAGAACAGGTGGAAACTGGGGCTGGGGAGTCCTATACCTGAACCTGCCGGGCTGGCTGCAGGACCCGGTCCCCACCTTGGCCCCCACCTCGGTGCTGACCGATGGCTCTGGGAGTGGGAAAACTCAGCTGCTCACACACGTGCGAGACGCCCCACCTGGAGGCAGGAATGCGCCAGGCATCGCCCCACCTGGAGAGGAAGCCGCACTCTCTCTTCTGTTCAGAGCTGCCGGGCCCCAGCCGTGTCCCCGGCCAGCGAGGCTCCCAGCCTCTGCAGGCCTCGGTTTCCTGTCTCTGAGGTGGGGACTGCAATCGTGTCTACACCGCAGTCTCCCCGAGGGGGCCTGGTAGAGATGGCGGACGGGAGATGGGTCCACGGAGGCCTGGCACGCACGTGGCAGCTGCCCAGGGCTGCTCTTGGGACCCCGTGGCAGCCTACTGCCTCATGGCTCTGGAAGCATCTGGACGTCCCCCACAAAAGGCCAAGCAGCCCGTGCAGAGACTCAGTGGCCTGTGGAAACATCCCAGCCTGGGAACCTCCCCCAGACACCCCAGGGCAGCTGGGACAGTGTCAGGGCCTCATCCAGTTCACATGGACGCCCCTGTCAGGCAGCTGGTCCCATCCTCATGGCTGGCAGGCCGGGGCCTCAGTGTCCAGACACCCCAGAAGGAAGGGAGTCCTGGGTGGCAGAGGCCTCCTGGACCTCAATGGAGGGCCAGGACGGTGCTGAACTGACAGGGTACCCCAAGCTCCACGGGACGCCAGGGCCAGGCACTAGGTCGGATGGATGGAGGGCTCAGCCCTTTTGCGGTGTGGATGGAAATCTCTGGAAGGCAGGAACGACCTTCTCCATGACAAGCCCCCCACCCCAAGTGTCTGACCAGGCAATTGGTCCAACCAGCCACCAAGGCCCCTGCAGAGACCAGGCGCTGCAGACCCCGGGACCTTTCGCCAGCTGTGTTTCCGGGGGTCTGACGGCACTTCCTCACTGACGCCTCTAAAGTCGGGAGGCTGAGTTAACTGCCGGGGCCACCTCCAGGTCACGGCCAAGGCCACTGAGCCGCACAGAGGACATCACCTTTCACTCAAGGTCCCACAGTCACAAACGGCCAAGCCCGAACTGGAACCCAAGATTCCAGCTCCAGGGAATGGCTTCCCTCACCCTCATCCCTGCACAGGAGAGGCTTCCATCGGTTCAGGGAGCCCCTCAAGCCCACCCGTCTCCCCTCATCAATGTTCCTAGCCCAGGAGCTGAGTTTCTGGGAGGACGGCAAGGTTTGTCAACGCAGAAAAAGACTTAGGTTCCTTCTGCCATAAACAACAACAACAACAATAATCATAATAGGCCGGACAGAGTGGCTCACACCTGTAATCCCAACACTTTGGGAGGCCGAGGTGGGAGGCTCGCTTGAGCAGTTTAAGACCAGCCTGGGCAACCTAGCGAGACCTCATCTCTACCTCGACACAAAACTTTTTTTTTTTGAGTTGGAGTCTCCCTCCGTGGCCCAGACTGGAGTGCAGTGGCTGCTCCCGGCCACCGCAGCCTCAACCTGCCGGGCTCCGGCGATCCTTCCGCCTCAGCCTTCCAAGTGGCTGGAACTACAGGCGTGCGCTACCACGCCCGGCTGATTTTTTGATTTATTGTAGAGATGAGGTCTCGCCAAGTTGCCCAGGCGGGTCTCGAACCCGCGGGCTCAGGTGATCCACTCACCTCGGCCTCCCAAAGCAGCGGGATTACAGCCTGAGCCACCGAGCCCAGTCCACAAAATTTTTAAAAAACCAACTGGATGTGGTGGTCCATGCCTATAGTCCCAGCTACTTGGGAGGCTGAGACTGGAGGATTGCCTGAGCCCAGGAGATCGAGGCTGGGTGAGCCATGATCGTGCCACTGCACTTTAGCCTGGGCGACTGTGTGAGACCTTGACCCCAATAACAATAATAATAATAATGCCTTAAACTTATGCGTAAGGAAAATAACAATTTGGGGTGGTGCCCGAATCCTCACTGCTAATGTGAGACAAATTTTTGAGTGGCTAAAGGTGACCCGCCTACCTTGCGGGATGCCTGGGAGTCGTGATCTGCCTTTTCCCCTTATTACAATAATAATAATAATAATAATAGAATGACTGGGTGCAGTGGCTCGAGTCTGTCATCCCAGCATTTTGGGAGGCTGAGGCGAGAGAATTGCCTGAGCCCGGGGGTTCGAGACCAGCCTGGGCAACTTGGAGAGACTTCGTCTCTACAATACATCAAAAAATTAACCGGGCGTGGTAGCACACGCCTGTAGTTCTGGCTACTTGGAAGGCTGAGGCAGAAGGATCGCTGGACCCAGCAGGTTGATGCTGGGGTGGCCGTGAGTGTGCCACTGCACTCCAGCCCGGGTGACAGAGTGAGACTCTGACTCAAACAGATAGATAGATGATAGATGACAGATTGATTGACAGATGGATGATTGATAGATAATAGATCGATCGATCGATCGATCGATAATAGAATCCTGGGGCTGCAATAACAGCTTGAAATGATGGGTATTGATTCTCGCACGTCTCCAGAGGTCAGAAGTCCAAAATCATAGAGCCAGCTGAGCTGGCTTCCTACAGGCTCTAGGAGAGATCCTTCCCCTCCCCTTCCAGCATCTGGGGACCACCAGCATCCCTTGGCTTGTGGCTGTACCGCCCCACCCTCCGCTTCCCCGTCACACGGCCATCCCCCCAGGGTCTCTGTCTCTCCTCCTCTTCTGAGAACACGCCCACCCTACGCTCGTAAAACCCGGGCTTCCCTGGACGACGACTGCAAAGACCTTAGGTCCAGATGTGGCCCTAGTCTCAGGCTCTGGATGGACAGAGGTTTCGTGAGGACACGAGTTTTTATTTTTAACTAACACATGATAAGGGTACATGTGTAGAGGGCACCTGTGATATTTCAATGCATGTACAAGGGGGGACCCAAAAAAAACGGAATGATCTTCTGGGGGGTGGGCCCTTTAGGACAGTTTTCCCCCTCGGTAAGTGTCCTAGGAACCCACGGGCATCCGTGGACCAGCCGGCATTGCTGGGAGAGGCTGCGTTCGGCTTCAGCGAATTTTTTTGGAGACTCTTTTGACATGTTTGCCCATTTCTGTAATTTTTTTTTTGAGTCGGAGTCTCACTGTCTGGCCCAGACTGGAGTGCAGTGGCCGCTCCCGGCCACCGCAGCCTCGACCTGCTGGGCTCCGGCGATCCTTCCGCCTCAGCCTTCCGAGTAGCCGGAACTACAGGCACATCCTACCAGGCCCAGCTAAGTCTTTATTTTTTTATTGTAGAGATGAGGTCTCACCAAGTTGCCCGGGTGGGTCTCGAACCCGCTGGCTCAGGCCATCCACTCGCCGCGGCCTCTCAAAGTGCGGGGCAACAGGCTGAGCCACCAAGGCCGGCCTGCCCGTTTCTTGATGGGTGATTGACGAGTACACCTGCCCACACAGCGCTGAGTGTCCAGACGTTTTCAGCCAAAAGCAGCATGGCCCCGTGCCCCACCCTCCCTACTTACCAGATCTTGTCCTGAGAGAACTGTTTTTCGTTTCCCCAGAGGAAAAAAGTCCTCCAAGGGAAATGCTTTGCCGACATGGAAGAGGTGAAACAAAAAACAGTAAAGCCCTCAAAGGCATCAACATGGATGAGTTCTGAGCAGGGAAAAAAGTTATCTGATGGGTGTTTTGCACCCTACCGGGAGGTCTTAAAAGGCAGCTGAAGTTTAACCACGTAGGAATACATACGCCTTTATTTTTTTGGAGTTGGAGTCTCACTGTCTCCCAGGCTGGAGTGCAGTGGCACACACGGTCACCCAGCGTCGACTTGCTGGGCTCCCGCGATCCTTCCACCTCAGCCTTCCGAGTAGCCAGAACTACAGGCATGCGCTACCATGCCCGGCTAATTTTTTTTTTTAATTGTAGAGATGAGGTCTCACCAAGTTGTCCCGGCTGGTCTCGAACCCGCGGGTTCAGGCAATCTTCTCGCCTCGGTCTCCCAAAGTGCTGGGATGGCAGGCTGAACCACCAAGGCCAGCCTACACCTTTTTTTTATAAGCAAATTCCAAGTTTTGGGTTCCCCCTCGTGCATAATGTGTAACAATCAAACCAGGGCAATTGGTGTATCCACACCTCAGACTTTGATCTCTTCATGGTGTCAGGAACATTCCAGTTCTTCCCTTCTGGCTATTTTGAAATAGCCAATGAGTGATTGTCAACTGCCGTCCCCTCCCATGCTGCCAAGCGTGGGGACACATTCCTCCCGTCCACCTGCAGTTTTGTGCCTGCCAACCAAGTCCCTGGTAACCACCATTCCACCCTCGGCTTCTAGAAGATCAACTTCTTTTTTTTGTCGTTGGGTCAGAGTCTCACTGTCGCCCAGGGTGGAGTGCAGGTGAGTCTTCCGCCTCAGCCTCCCAAGTAGCTGGAACTACAGGCCTGCGCCACCACGCCCAACTTATTTTTTTTTTAACGTGTTGTAGAGATCATGTCTCACCATGTTGCCCAGGCTGGTCTCGAACCTCTGGGCTCAGTCAACCCTCTCACCTCAGCCTCCCAAAGTGCTGGGATGACAGACATGAGCCAGAGATCAACCTTCTAAGCTCCGTCTGATAAGGGAGACCACGTGGCATTTGTCTTTCTGTGCCTGGCTCGGGTCACTTCACATCATGTCCCCCAGGCTCACCCGTGATGCCACACAGGACAGGACTTTGTTCTTTTTTTCATTGTTGGGTCAGAGTCTCACTGTCGCCCAGGCTGGAGTGCATTGGCACGCTCAGGGCCACCCCAGCATCGACTTGCTGGGCTCCGGCAATCCTTCCACCTCAGCCTTCCAAGTAGTCGGAACTACAGGCGCACGCTACCGTGCCCGGCTAATTTTTGATTTATTGTAGAGACGAGGTCTTGCCAATCTCCCGGGCTGGTCTTGAACCCGCGGGCTCAGGCAATCCACCCACCTAGGCCTCTCAAATTGCTGGGATGGCAGGCTGAGCCACCAAGCCTGGCCTTTAAATGTTATTGTTTGTTTGCTTGCTTGTTTGTTTTGAGTTGGAATCCCACTCCGTCACCCAGGCTGGAGTGCAGGATCACACTCACGGCCACCCCAGTGTCGACCTGCTGGGCTCCAACATTGCTTCCACCTCAGCCTTCCAAGTAGCCAGCACTACAGGCAGGCACCACCAAGTTCAGCTAATTTTTTTTTATTTATTGTAGAGACGAGGTCTCGCCAAGTTGCCCAGGCTGGTCTTGAACCCCGAGCCCCAGGGCTCAGGCAATCCACCCGCCTCGGCCTCCCGAAGTGCTGGGATGCCAGGCTGAGGCACCGAGCCTGGCCGTAGCGTATTTTGAAGTCAGGTAGTGTGAGGTCTCCCACTTTGCCATTTCTGCTCCGGATTCCCCTGGCTAGCCGGGGTCTTTCGTGAATCCGTACGGATTTCAGGCTTGCCTTTTCTATCTCTGGGAAGAATGTCATTGGCATTTTGACAGGGATGGCACTGAAGCAGTAGATCACTTTAGGTCACACGTGGGGACGTGATTTAAACAATCATTTCTTCCACCTAAAAGTTCATTTCCCTCTTCTGATTTTAAAACCAATGAAAACCCCACTGTGGGTCCCCGGAAGAATCACAGACCCGGGCGCCGTGTGTCCTAAAGGCTCCACCCTGATCCCGCCCGCCCCAGCGCCTGGCACGGGCTCCTGGCACACACGGGCCCTGGGTGAGCCCTCCCTGCCCGGGCCAGCAGTTGCCAAGGGGTCGGGCTCAGTCGTGCTTTCTCCTCTCGGGCTGCCCCTCCCTTCTCCGGAGCACTGGGCGGGGAGTGTTCTGTGCTGTAATCTGCCCGGTCCCGGGGCGCCTTCCCACCGGCCGCCCTGCACAAACAGCCCCGCGCTGGCAGCCGCCCACCCGGCTCCAGGCTCCCGATAGGAGCACCGAGGTGAGACTTCTCTGACACCGCTTTCATTTTTCAAATAGCAATCCAGTTACCAAGCACCTTGGCACCCGGGCCCAGCTCCACCGCGACTTGGCAGGGCCCGTGCGAGCTGCTGGCAGTGATGGATGCACCGCCCCCCCCCGCGTCCCCCTCCCCTGGGCACACCCCGCCGCTCCGGCGGCCAGCCCGGGGCCCGCACGCGGCCAGCCCCCGGCAGCTGGGAGGCCCGAGTGCCAAGACACAGAGCTGGCTTTTCCCGGCACCGGGATCCGGCGGGGCAGCCTTTAGCCCGGCCTCTGGGAAGGGTGTGCGAGGCCCCTCGGCCTTCGCGGGCGGCCAGGAGGGTCTGGGGCCGGGGAGTGGGACGGGTCGCCCCCGTGCCTGCCTTGTCTCACCCCCACTTGGCCTCGTTGCCAAGACAAAATCACTTGGAGAATACAGAGAGGCGCGCAGGGACTCTCAGAGCTAGAAGGAACTTGGCCGTCGGAGGGTCTCATTCGTTCGTGGTACAGTTGGGGAAACGGAGGCCAGAACCAGGAGGCAGAAGAAATCAAGACTAGAGTCGGTGCCGGGTGGTGGCTCACACCTGTCATCCTAGCACTTTGGGAGGCCGAGGCAGGAGGATCGCTTGAGCCCAGGAGTTCAAGACCAGCCTGGGCAACGTAGCCATATCTTGTCTCTGCAAAAAAAATTTAAAAATAGTCAGGTGTGGGGGTGCATGCCTGTAGTCCCAGCTACTCAGGAGGCTGAGGTGGAAGGATCACCTGAACCCAGGAGGTCAAGCTACAGTGAGCCATGATCATGCCACTGCACGCCAGCCTGGGCGACAGAATGAGACCCTGACTCAAAAAAAAAAAAAAAAAAAAAAAAGACAAGCCAGGCGCGGTGACCCACGCCTATAATCCCAGCACTTCGGGAGGCTGAGGCAAGAAGATTGTCTAAGCCCACTGGTTCACAGGTTCAAGACCAGCCTGGGCAACATGGCAAGACCTCGTCTCTTCAATTTAAAAAACAAATTAGCTGGGCATGGTGGTGCACACCTGTAGTTCCAGCTACTTGGAAGGCTGAGGCAGAAGAATCGTCAGAACCCAGCAGGTCGAGGCTACGGTGGCCATAAGCCTGGGAGACAGAGTAAGTCTCTGACTCAAAAAATTAAATTTAGCCGGGCTCGGTGGCTGAGCCTATAATCCTGCACCTTTGGGAGGCTGAGGTGAGTGGATTGCCTGAGCCCGCGGGTTCGAGACCCGCCTGGGCAGCGAGACTTCATCTCTACAATAAATCAAAAAATCAGCCGGGCGTGGTAGCGCGCCTGTAATTCCGGCTACTCGGAAGGCTGAGGCGGAAGGATCGCCGGAGCCCAGCAGGTCGAGGCTGCGGTGGCTGGGAGCGGCCCCTGCACTCCAGTCTGGGCGACAGAGTGAGACTCCAACTCAAAAAAAAAAAAAAAATTAAATTTGTAGCTAAACACCTCTTTTTTAGTTGGGGTCTCAATTTGTCTCTCAGGCTGGAGGGCAGGGGCACGATCACAGCTCACTGCAGCCTCAACCTCCTGGGCTCAGGGGATCCTTCCACCTCAGCCTCCTGAGACTCCAACTCAAAAAGGTGAATACAGCACATAACACGTAGAACACAGAATCTGCCTTCGCTGCCTGCTTATGTTACCGGTAAGCTGTGAGGAGTTACGTCTTGAGGCGTCAGAAGTTTTCTTTTATTTTTTTTTGAGTCAGGGTCTCACTCTGTCACTCTGTCACTCAGGCCGGAGTGCAGGGGCACATCACGGCTCACCCCAGCCTCGAATTCCTGGGCTCAAGCGATCCTCCCACCTCAGTCTCTTGAGTAGCTGGAACTACAGGCGCGTGTCACCACGTCCGGCTAATTTTTTAATTTTTTGAAGAGACAAGATCTTACTATGTTGCCTAGACGGGCCTTGAACTTCTGGGCTCAAGCGATCCTCCTGCCTGGGCCTCCCAAAGTGCTGGGATGACAGGCGTGAGCCTGTAACTATACTTCTGTCGCGCCTCAATCTTTTGAACGCTTGCTAATTTGTTCCTCTTGAACATGCCTGTGAAATGAATCATAATATCCAACAATTGCAGAGCCCTCACCAGGCAGTTTGCCGGCTGTCCTGAACGGCCCCAGCACCCTGACAAGAGAGGCTCCGTTGATTCCTCTCAAGGCCCAGAGAGGTCAAGTAACTTGCCCCAGGTTACACAGCCAGACGGCGGGGGGCCTCGGCCCAAGGTGAAGGCCGTGAGAAGGCCCTAGCCTCCCTTTCTCCCTCTACTTTCAGCCTCTCTCTGTCCTGGATTTTCCGGTGGGGCCTTTCTTGGTCCTAAAACCAGGGGCAAATCCAAACCCAGGAAGCAGGGAGGGGAGGAGGTAGATGGGAACCCAGGAGGGGAGGGAAGGCGGCAGGAGGGGCTGGGGTCGGGGGAGGCGCTGGGCCCCAAAAGGACGGGAGGGCCGGGGACCCCGCCCATCGAGGTTCTGGGTGCCTGGCCTGGTCGGCATGGGGGCGCAGCATGGGTGGGCACCCCCAGCCCTGATCTCGCAGAGCTGGTGTCCAATAGGGACACGGGTGCCAAGCACCCTGACGGCTACCTGGCACACCTGCAGAATCTGGGGTCTCAGAAGCCTGGGTTCAAGCCCCAGCTGGGCCTCCACTGCGTGATCCCGGGGCTGTGGGAAATCAATGCAGGACGTGACCCCAGACCCTGCAGGGAATCCCGGGACCTCCCCCTGCCCTGGAGGGGGTGACTCAAGGACCCCGATGTCCACAAGCCCCACCCACCTGAGCTTAGACAGATGGGGGCGGGGCCTGACATCTCTGTGGCTCTCCACCAGCTGACTCGATTTACCCAAGACGCAAGCCGGCCGGAACAGGTCAGGGACGGGCCCCAGGGGTTTCGGCGCCCCCCCCAGCCCCACCCCACCGAGAAGTCCCCTCCCAGGAGGGCCACAGAGACACGAACCCGTGCCCAGCGGCTGGTCTGGAGTCACAGGCCGGGAGCCCATGTGGCCGACAGGCAAGGACAGAGGGAAGGATGCGTCTTCGGAGACCCAAGCGCTTCCAGCTCCGGGGACAGAGCGCTGCCTGTCAGTCGTGCCAGGGAGCTGCTGCTGGGTGAGGACCGGAATGTTTGCGGGACATAGCAGAGCCGTGAGTCAGCGAGGCGCAGCAGGGGGGGGCGGGAAGCCAGGCCTGGGGTCAGGCTCTCCGTACAGAACCCCGCTGGGCGGTCAGCCGCCTGGGACGGCGGCCCTCGGGTGACCTCCTCCGCGGCCAGGAGGGAAGGGACTGGCCCTAGTCCATCAGGGGACTCGAGGCAGAGGCCGTGGACTCCCTGCACAGTGCTCTTTCGGCCAAGTGCCCCCGGGGTACGGCGGTCCCTGGATGAAACTGAGCTTTGTAGATTTAAACAGTGTTTGTGAGGGGTGTGGTTGGCTGTGCAGAGGTGCTGTCAGGATGGAATGTAGACGTGGGCTGTGCCTGAAACGGGCCGTGGGACCCAGGGCAAGCTATGGAGGCATCTGAGCCTCAGTTTCCCTATCTGGAATCAGGGGCAATCATTCCTACCACCCCAAGTGCAAGTGCAGACCCAAGGAGAGAAGAATGAGCATGCCCACAGTGCACCGGGGGCTGGGCGGGGGCTGCATGTGTCCTCTGACCCGACAGCTCCTGGCCCCTCTCCAGGGGTGGCTGCAGAAACTGACACACAGAGGGGCCAGCCCCCCCAGCCACGCCCCTCGGACGTGCACGGCCAGCATCCTCAGGGTCCAGCCCTCGGGGTCCAACACTCCGAGACTGCCCACCCAGGGGGCTTCGGGAGGGCATGGGGACCCACCGACCCCAACCCAGCCCGGGAACCCTCCAGGACCCGGGATCCAGGTTGCACAAGAGCGAATCCGATCCGGGCTTGAGGGCTCGGGGTGGGACGCTGAACCGAGGACCCCTTCCCGAATGGGAGGCTGGGGCCTGGAGGATGGTGACAGGCTCCAGAGTCTGAAGGCTGGAGCTCGGACCCTGCCTGGGCCTCCCTGGGGGAGGTCCCTTCACCCTGCAAGCCTCAGCTTCCCTGTTGGCAAAGCAAGGGGTGGTGACCGCATTGTACGAGGTTCGAGAACTCATCCTAACCAGAGTGCTCCGTCCCTCTCTGCTGAATATCACCACGGTTTCCGTCGAAGTCCTCCCCCGGTCCACCCAGCAAGGCATTATTGCAACTCTTTTTCTGGAAGGGCCACCAGAGCCGTCACCGTATGACCCTTGATGCCCTGAATGCCATCAGATGTCTTCCTTTCAATTTTTCCTTCATCTTCAGGTAAAGAAAAAAGTCACTGGGGGTCAGATCAGGAGAGAAAGGAGGGTGTCCCAACAGGGTGATTGGTGCAGGGCTGCCCACGTAAATCCACACTGGCAAGCTTTTTTGTTTTGCTTTTGTTTTTTGCGTTGGAGTCTCACTCCGTCGCCCAGGCTGGAGTGCAGTGACACGCTCACAGCCACCCCAGCCTCAACCTGCTGGGCTCCGGCGATCCTTCCACCTCAGCCTTCCAAGTAGCCAGAACTACAGGCGCACACTACCACGCCCGACTAATTTTTTATTTGTAGTAGAGACGAGGTCTCGCCAAGTAACCCGGGCTGGTCTCAAACCCACGGGCTCAGGCCATTCACTCACCTCGGCCTCCCAAAGTGCTGGGATGACAGGCTGAGCCACCGAGCCTGGCTGACAAGTTTGCAAATGTCATTGTCAGACCTCGACCAATAAGGACGACAGCTCTGATGGCCATTCCGGAAAGAGTTCAAAAACTGACGGGTGGACAAGTCACTGGCGTCATTCAGAGTCCTCCCAAGGGAGGACGTCAAGGGGGATCGTGGTGATATTCAGCAACGAGATAGGAGCACTTTTTCCAGAATGGTTTGCAAACCTAATGAGCGGACCTCATAGGCTGTGAGGAGGCTTCAAGAAAGAGATAATCCAACAGGCCCCCCCAAAAGTGACTGCCAGAATAACAGAATAATGGTAGAACAAACGTAACATTCTCAAGGGCTGTTCTAACTTAGAGCAGCGGGCCCCAACCTTTCTGGCTTCAGAGACCGGTTTCATAGAAGTCATTCCACAGACCAAGCTCGGTGGCTCAGCCTGTCATCCCAGCACTTTGGGAGGCCAAGGCGAGTGGACTGCCTGAGCCCATGGGTTCGAGACCAGCCTGGGCAACTTGACTAGACCTCGTCTCTACAGTAGATCAGAAAAAAACAGATGGGTGTGGTAGCATTCCCTGTAGCTCCGGCTACTTGGAAAGCCGAGGCGGAAGGATTGCCAGAGCCCAGTAGGTCGATATTGGGGGGGCCACGAGCATGCCACTGCACTCCAGCCTGGACGATGGAGTGAGACTCCAACCCAAAAAAAAAAAGTCATTCCACAGACAGGGGAATGGGGGATGTTTCCCAGATGATTCAAGCATATCACATTTATTGTGCACTTTATTTCTATAATTATTATGCTGTCATATATCATGAACTAATTATACAACTCACCATAAAAATAAAAAGAGGCACAGATGCAAGTGGCAAATAAACTAATGAATGGGTCTCACGTGGACTAAAGTGCCAGATTTTAATGGAAAGCCTACCCTCAGATGCATCTGTACAACTGAAGTCCATCCCCTCCCTTGCCACTCACTGATGGGGTTTTGATATCAGTTGGTTTGGGATGGTCTCTGTGCAGTCAAGCCTCACTACTCACATTAATCTTTATTTGGAGCCACTCCCCAGCGCTGGCATCACCGCCTGAGCTCCACCTCAGACCATCAGGCTTCAGGTTCTCATAAGGAGTGAGCAACCTAGACCCCTCACATGTACAGTTCACTATAGGGTGTCCACTCCTATGAGAATCTAATGCCACCGCTGATCTGAGAGAAGGTGGAGCTCAGGCAGTCATGCAGGTGATGGTGAGTGGCTGTCAGTACAGATGAAGCTTGGCTTATTGACCCACCACTCATCTCCTGTGGTGCAGTTCGGTTCCTAACAGGTACCAGCCTGTGACCTGGGGGTTCCTGACGTAAGGCACTTTCTTTGTGAGTCACACACACACCTGCCCACGTGCACACACATGCAACACACCTCCACACATGTGCATGCAAACGGGCACGCTTCTGCACATTGACATGTGCTTGGACGTGCATGAACACGCATTCACATGTGTGCACAGCACAATCCTGTAATACTCAAGTATGGGCCAGAAACATTGGCCCACACCTGTAATCCCAGCATTTTGGGAGGCTGAGGTGGAAGGATCACTTGAGTCCAGGAATTCAAGACTAGCCGGGACAACATAACAAGACCTCATCTCTACGTTAAAAAAAATGTTTTGAGCCAGGCTCGGTGGCTCAGCCTGTAATCCCACGCCTTTGGGAGGCTGAGGTGAGTGCATTGCCTGAGCCCGCGGGTTCGAGACCCACCTGGGCAACTTGGCGAGACCTCATCTCTACAATAAATCAAAACAAATTAGCCGGGCATGGTAGCACGCGCCTGTAGTTCCAGCTACTCAGAAGGCTGAGGCGGAAGGATCACCAGAGCCCAGTAGGTCGAGGCTGCGGTGGCCGGGAGCGTGCCACTGCCCTCCAGCCTGGGCGACAGAGTAAGACTCCAACTCAAAAAAAAATAAAAATAAAATAAAAAAATTTTTTGGCTGGGCTCAGTGGCTCAGCCTGTCATCCCAGCACTTTGGCAGACCCAGGGGGGTGGCTTGCCTGAGTCCGCGGGTTCAAGACCAGCCCAGGCAACTTGGTGAGACCTCGTCTCGACAATAAATTTGTTTTTAACAGCCGGGTGTGGTAGCAAGCACCTCGAGTTCCGGCTACTTGGAAGGCTGAGGCAGAAGGATCGTTGGAGCCCAGCAGGTTGACACGGGTAGCCATGAGTGTGCCGTGGCACTCCAGCCTGGGCCACATGGTGAGACCCCAACTCAAAATATATATATACATATATCTTTTCTTTTAATTAGCCAGGCATGGTGATGCGTGCGTACAATCCCAGCTACTTGGGAGGCTGAGATGGGAAGATCTCTTGAGGCCAGGAGGTCGAGGCTGCAGTGAACTGGTATTGGGCCACTGCACTCCAACCTGGGTGACAAAGTGAGACCTTGTCTCAAAAAAATAATAATCATCGGCTGGGCTCGGCGACTCAGCCTGTCATCCCAGCACTTTGGGAGGCCAAGGTGAGTGGATGGCCTGAGCCCGTGGGTTCGAGACCCACCTGGGCAACTTGGCAAGACCTCATCTCTACAATAAGTCAAAAATCAGCCGACGTGGTAGCCTGCACTTATAGTTCCAGCTGCTTAGAAGGCTGAGGCGGAAGGATCGCCGGAACCCAGAGGGTCAAGGCTGCGGTGGCCGGGAGCATGCCAGTGCACTTCAGTCTGGGTGACAGAGTGAGACTCTGACTCAAAAAAAAAACTTAGCAAGCATGTGCACACACCCCATGCGCCTCTGGTCTAAATCTTGGGTTCCACTTTTCTTTTCTTTCTTTTTTTTTTTTTGAGTCGGAGTCTCGCTCTGCCGCCCAGACTGGAGTGCAGTGGCCGCTCCCGGCCACCGCAGCCTCGACCTGCGGGGCTCCGGCAATCCTTCCGCCTCAGCCTTCCAAGTAGCCGGAATTACAGGCATGCGCTACCACGCCCGGCTGATTTTTTTATTTATTGTAGAGATGAGGTCTCGCTGCCCAGGCGGGTCTCGAACCCGCGGGCTCAGGCAATCCACTCACCTCAGCCTCCCAAAGGCACAGGATTACCGGCTGAGCCACCGAGCCTGGCTGGGTTCCACTTTTCAAGTGCGCTCGGCGTAGGGCCACCTGTGAGTTCTGGAGTCCCTGGGACGGAGACAGAAGGCAGCCGGGAGGAAGGTGGGCTGAGGAGGCCAAGACGCACACAAGACCCAGTGGGGTGACTCAGAGCCCACAGGGCGTGGCCCACAGGGAGTGGGAGGCTGAGGAGGAAGCGCCCAGGCCTGGGAGCACAGTCAGGACCCACAGAGGGCAGAGGGCAGACACCCCAGAGCCAGGAGCCACGGGTGGAGAGGCGCTCGGAGGGACTGGAGTGCCCAGGCCTTGGACACAGATGTCCCGCATGTTCCAGGAGAAGGTGAAAGTGTGACCAAGCCCCCAGCAGCCTGCTAGCGGGCACTGTGGGCAGATAGTCAGCCCCACACGGTGAGGGCGGCTGGTGGAGACCCGTCTAGCTGGTGGATGAGATTATCTGTGAGCCCGTCAGACGGGGGTCCAGCCACGCCCCAGGGTCACCTGGGGGGTCACAGAAAGGGCCACCCCACCCGCCCAAAGCCCACCTCTGTGTTTATTCCCCCCAAGGGGGAGGCAGGCCATGTCACCGCGTGACCAGGGAGAGCCGGCCTCCACACCTTGGGGCCCACGGTGGCCGCTTCTTAGGAGACAGTTGGGCCCGCGATGGCCAGACAGGGAGGCGGGGGACAGCCGCCCAGCCGCTCAGAAGACAGGGAAGAGGCTGGCACCCTGAGACCCGCCGAGTGCCTGGCCTCCTGGAGAAACGACCGCACAGCCCCCAGGACCACTTCCCAGGCCTCAGTTTCCCCGCCCACTGAGCAAGGGGATGACAGCATTCCTTTGAGGATCAAGATGACAAACGTCAAATGACTCTGGGACGGGAAAAGCCCCACATGGCCTCACAGGGGTGCGGTGACCCATGTCCGTGTCACTCACTGCTGTCAGCACCCCGAGAGCAGGCCACATCCTGGGATCTTTATTCAGCCTCTCCTGAGTCCTGGGGGCACCACTGTGACTCTCACTTGACAGATGGGGAAACTGAGGTCAAGTAACTTGACGTTCACCCCCAGCCAAAGAGTATCAGAAGCAGGGTTTGAACCCCCGGCTCCTGAGAGCCTGCACGGGCCACTGTACCACCCGCTAGCCCGTTGGTGGGTTCTTGTCCACCCAACGAGGTCTCCGAGGGTATCTAGGCTTGCAGCAGGAAGCCGGCATCTCGCAGGGCCTCAGGGACCATCTGGGGCATCGGTGCGTGAAGGTGGGAACACGGGGGCCGATGCAGCGTGAGAGAACCCCTGTTCTCAGCTTCAGGCCTGCAATTCCCCGAGCGGGACCCACAGCCCAGAGAGGCCTTCCTGGTCACACTTACAGCACAGCACAGGTCAGAGGAGACCCTCAGGCCACATTTGACAGCAAGCGTCTGCCCCTCTGCATCTGGGCACCTTCCTCCAAGAGGCAAGTCATGGGCTGAGCTCTATCTCCCCCCAAAAAATTCCTGCATCGAGGCCTGAACCCCCAGGGCCTCAGAATGTGACCGTATTGGGAGACAGGTCTGTTGAGAGGTTGCTAAGTTAAAACAAGGTCATGCCGGGCGTGGTGGCTCACACCTGCAATCCCAGCACTTTGGGAGGCAGGGGCGAGAGGCTTGCCTGGGCCTAGGAGTTCGAGACCAGCGTGGGCAACTTGGCGAGACCTCGGCTCTACAGTAAACCAAAAAATTAAGCCAGGCTCGGTGGCTCAACCTGTAATCCCGCACCTTTGGGAGGCTGGGGTGAATGGATTGCCTGAGCCCGCGGGTTCGAGACCCGCCTGGGCAGCGAGACCTCATCTCTACAATAAATCAAAAAATCAGCCGGGCGTGGTAGCGCATGCCTGTGATTCCGGCTACTCGGAAGGCTGAGGCGGAAGGATCGCCGGAGCCCAGCAGGTCGAGGCTGCGGTGGCCGGGAGCGGCCACTGCACTCCAGTCTGGGCGACCGAGTGAGACTCCAACTCAAAAAAAAATTACATGGGCGTAGTGGTGCATGCCTGTGGTCCCAGATACTCTGGAGGCTGAGGTGGAAGGATCGCCTGAGTCCAGTAGGCCGAGGCTGGGTGGCCATGAGGGCACTACCGCATCCCAGCCTGGGCAAGAGTGAGACTCCGATTCCAAAAAAAAGAGGTCACCAGGGTGGCCCCAACCCCGTATCACTGTGTCCTGGTGAGGAGAGGAGGACACAGACGCGCAGGAACGGCTTCATGAGGCCACGGGGAGAAGGCGGCCGGCTGCACGTCGAGGAGAGAGGCCGCGGGGGAAGCCCACCCTGCAACACTTCACGCTCGAGGCTCTGGCCTCCCCAATGGAGGCCGCCCGTGTGTGCTGTGCACGCCACTGTGTCATTTTGCCACGGCAGCCTGGGCTGACTCTCGCAGGCGGTGGTGACCCTCCAAAAGGGGGGGCCCCGGGTCCATCCCACCCACAAGCTGCCCCGTGCCCCCCAGCCCCGTGCCCGGCCCGGCCTCGGCCCTGGGAGAAAGCCCAAGAAGTCCGCCGTCCCCGGCCCAGCTCAGAGGAGGCAGGGCTCCTTGCCCCTCCTTCCACCCCGCCCCCGGCATGCCAGGGACCCGGTGGACAGGAGCGAGTGGCCGCCTGACCTACGGGCCCCGCGGCGCGGGCTGGACTCTGAGCCACACGCGTGGCCGGACTCTCGGACCCGAGCCGGGCGCTGGGCCTCCCGCCCCTGCCGGCCAGCAGGAAAAGGACTCCTTGCTAAGGAAGAAGCCAGGCCACCAGTGGACACCCCACGCAGGACCAAAGAGCCACAAAGTCCCCGAGGGCAGCGGCCCCAGCGCGGTGCTCTGAATATCCTCACGCCCACCCCTGCCCCCATTCCGCCGATGAGAAAACTGAGACTGGGCGTGCGGAAGACCCCTGCGGAGGTCACCCAGCTAACACGTCGCAGCTGGGACACAAAGCCAGCCCACGGCTTCCTCCCAGGCCCTGCCGCCTCCTGGGAGACCCCAGACCTCCCCAGCGACGTGCCCCCTCCCCGTTCCTGCATCTGGGTTCTCCGGCCCTCTGCGGCTGTGTCGCCAGCATGACGGCGGTGCTGGACACGCAGGCGGGCCCAGGAGCCGTCAGAGGAAGGCGTGTGGTGGACAGGTGGGTCGTCTCGGTGGCCCTGGACTGCCGCTCTTGCCAACTAAACCCACGTGCCAGGGCTGGGCCCACACCAGGGCCCCAGGTCTTACCCTGCGGGTCTCCATCTTGGCCCCACTGCGGGCCACGTGTCCCTCCAGGAAGCCCCTCCCCACTCGCTCGGCTGTCTTTGAGGTCAGAGCCGTGGCAGAGGGCCGTGGGGAGACACAGGGACCCAGCTTCCTGTCGTGTCGCAGGCCTTCAAGGCTCGTCTTCCGATGTTCGCCCGCAGCACCCTGACCCCAGGGACCCCACAGATCACCTGCTCCAAGAAGCCCAGAGCCCTTAGAAGCACTTGGACTGTCCTCTTTACTCACTTTTCTTTGCGGAGTCGGGGTCTCACTCTGTGGCCCAGGCTGGAGTGCAGTGGCATGACCACGGCCACCACAGCCGTGACCTCCCGGGCTCGGGCAATCCTCCTGCCTCAGCCTCCTGAGTAGCTGGGACTACAGGTGCACGCCACCACGCCCGGCTAATTTTCTGATTTTTTACTGTAAAGACGAGGTCTGGCTATGTTGCCCGGGCTGGTCTCAAACTCCTGGGCTCAAGCGATCCTCCCGCCTTGGCCTCCGAGTGCTGATTACAGGCGTGACTCAAGTGTCCAACCTACTTCAAGTCCATCCTGATACCACCCAGGGGACATGGAGAGGTCACCCAGATCCTTAGGTTTTTGGGAGACACAGGCCTTTGCCAGATATATCCGTTAGGATGAAATCTGACCACATGCAACTTTCCCGTCATGTAAAAAAGTCCAAGGTGGGCAGGTCTGGGCTCCAGGAAGTCGGCAAGGTCCAAACTTCCTTCCAGCTTCCTGATTCACAACCTCCAGGGTGTGTCTGTCATCCTCATAGTCTAAGACGGCTGCAAGAGCCCCAGCCATCCCATCCACATTCTCAGCAGCAGAATGGAGAAGGGAGGGGAAGGAGGTGTGCTTCTTCCCTTTAAGGGGACGTCCTGGAAGACCAACTCTGTCTAATCTCGTTGGCCAGAACTGAGTCACAAACGCCATGGCAGATCAAGACAACAATGTCCTCCTGCCCCCAAACATGGGAGGGAGCCCATCCAGCCCCGGTCAAGCCGGCCTGGACCAGAAGGGTCCCTCAGCCAACCCACAGAACCGGGAAACGTCATCGCCCCTCACTGAATTACCCTGCAAAGTTTGGAGGTGGTTTGTTATGCAGCAAAAACTAGCTGATACAATCCCCCACGCTCCAGCAGCAAGGGAGGCTGGGAAATGTAGTCCACTAACCGGGCCTCAAAAGCGCTAGATTTTTATATCTTAAAGGAAGGGGAGGCCAGGCACAGGGGCTCATGCCTGCAATCCCAGTGCTTTGGGAGGCTGAGGAGGGAGGATCGCTTGAGGCCAGCAGTTCGAGACCACCCTGAGCAATGTGGCGAGACCTCGTCTCTACAATAAATAAGTAAAAATCAGTCAGGGGTGGTGGCGCATGCCTGTAGTTCCAGCTACTCGGAAGGCTGAGGCGGAAGGATCGCCTGAGCCCAGGAGGTCGAGGCTGTGGTGGCCGTGAGCGTGCCCCTGCACTCCAGCCTGGGAGACGGAGTGAGACTCCCACTCAAAAAATGTTTTAAAAATTAAAAAATGAAAACCTCATCTCTGCAAGATATCCAAACATTTTAGCCAGGTGTGTCATTCCAGCTACTCAGGAGACTGAGGCAGGAGGGTGGCTTGAGTCCAGGAGGTCAAGGCTACCGTGGGCTATGATCGCACCACTGCACTCCAGCCTGGACAACACGGCAAGACCCCATGTCTAATAGACACATAGATAAGAGGAAGAGGAGTGTGGACCTGAGACCCCCCACCCAGCTGCCCCCGACGCCCTAAGCCCAGCACCCACCGGCCCTGCACACCCACCGCCACAGTTCCGGCCACAGGGGCCCCCGCCCGTGCCCTCCGGTGTCACATGACACCCGCCCTCCACCCTGCCTCCACACCCCGCTCCCAGCTGGGCACCTGAGAGGACCCGAGAGACAAGGAGACCCAAGGAATGGGTTCTGGAAGTTTCTAGTGATGCCTGGAACGCCAGGCGAGAGGCGGTCGCCATGCTGCTACTGACGGCCACAGCGTCTTCACACGCGGCTTGGGCTGCAAACCTCTTTCACCTTGGCCTTCAGAGCAAGGTGGCCACTGGGGATCACACCAGGCCACGTCCGTCTGGCTCGGCAGAGTGAAAACACTCGGTCTCCAAAGACACGGGCCCTCATTCGATCACCAGCCTGATCCCGGCTCCCCGTGGGGACAGGGGAGCAGACAGGACACCTCCGGGACGCCCTAGAGCGCCCCCCCCAAGTCCCGGCAGCTTCTGCGTAAAGCGAGGGGCGGGCTTGGCAGTGACCTACCCTGGGCCTCCTCGGTCTGCCTGGCTGTGCAATGGGCTGGTTGGGCCAGATCGGGGGTCCCAGTCTGGGGGTGGGGGCGGCCGGCCAGCCAGGCGGGCCCTCTTGGTCTGTTTGTTTGCTTTTCAAGAGAAAAAGGAAAGGGAGACTGATTTGTGAAATCTGCAGGGGCTCGAATGGTGGCCCCCCCCAAAATGGTCCGTCCTGTGAATGGAAAATAGGGTCTTTGCAGATGCAATGAAGGATCTTTTATTTTATTTTATTTTTTTAGGGAGATGAGGTCTTGCCATGTTGCCCGGGCTGGTCCCGAACTCCTGGGCTGGAGCAATCCTCCCGCCTCGGCCTCCCAAAGTGCTGGCACCACAGGCGTGAGCCGCCACGCCCGGCCAGTTAAAGATCTGAGATGAGATCATCCAGGGACAACTGTCCTTCCAAGGGACAAGCGGGGAGACACTTGGAAAAGTGGAGGCAGAGGCCGGAACCACACAGCCACAATCGCGGGACACCTGGCCCCCCCGAAGCTGGAAGAGGCCGGAGGCTTGAGTCCAGGAGGTCAAGGCTACAGTGGGTCACGATCGCACCACTGCACTCCAGCCTGGACAACACAGCAAGACCCCGTGTCTAAGAGCCAAATAAGAGGAAGAGGAGCGTGAACCTGAGACCGCCGCACCCAGCTGGGGTCCTCCCCTGGAGCCCTTGGGGGACCGGGGCCTGCCTGCGCCTTGACCTTGGACTTGGGCCTCCAGAGAGAAGGAGTTTCCGTTGTTTCAAGCCACGCATTTGCGACCATTCGTCACGGCAGCCACAGGACACTCAGCCCTCTCTGGTCTGTGAGTGTCACCTCGTTTCTCTTACCAAGGGACCAGAACACACGCACGGGGCCACGCTGGCCCGGGCAGTCCCCATCAGCAAGACCTGGACGCCAAGTCCACGCTGAGCTGAAGCCCAGTGAGGAAACTGCCCAGCGATGTCAGGGGGCATGACCCCACCCCCAGGGGAGCAGAGATGGGAAAAGTGCTGCCGCCTTCGAGGGACCGTTGGGAGGACAGCGGCCACGAGGCGCTTTGCACACAGGAAAGTGCCTTCCCGGTGGAACGGTGGCGTCCCGAGAGGCATCGAGCCCCGTCCCCCGCCTCCCTGACCCTCGCCTCCTCCCCAGGAATGGCCGGGACAGGGGTGGGGCTGGCCCGGGCGGTCCAGGGACACGCCACCCCCCCGCCGGGGCTGCGCCCGCCCGGCCCGAGAGGCACAGGCCCGGCCGTCCCCCCGGGGAGGCGGCCGTCACATGGCAGAGGTGCCGAGCTGGTGAAAGGCCACCCCGCTGCCAATGCCTGGCCGGGGCGGGTGCCAGCAGCCTTCGGGGCTGTCATGTGCCCGGCCTGCTGGCGGCCGCCGGTCAAGGGAGCCTGCCGCCGTCCCCGGACACACCTCTGACTCGGAGGAATGTGTGTGTGTGCTTTCTCTTCCTTGGAGGGAAAAAGCCCTCTCTCGGCAGAATTCCTCCCGGGACCCTGGCGGCCGGCCGCCGGCGAGGGGTCCTGGGAAGGTCAGGCCTCCGCGGGGACCCCCGCCCCCCTGCCCCCTCCCTCCCCGACCCCGCAGGCGTCCCCAAGCTCCCCCCTCCCTCGCTGGGGAAGGTTTCAAGGTTTCCCCACCCCCGAGGTTTCCAGTCCTGGAGGTCAATCCTGCCTCCGAGCTGGGCCTCAGTTTGCCTGTCCGTGACATGGGGACATTCTGCGGGGCTCTTCAGAGGATGAAACACAAGGACGCCCTGCCCTTCGTCAGCGACGCAGGGACACTCTGAGGGTTGGCACTTTCCCGGGGAAGGGGGTGACAGGCGTCGGCCGGGACACCGGGGCAGACCGGGACGCTTGGCAGGCCCCGATTAAATAAGATAACGTCCATTAAAGAGATAACGGCCTTGGCCCGGGCTCTGGGCAGGGCTGGGTAAACACCAGGACGGCCACCCCCACGTCCTCCCCGTCGGGCCTGTCGCCGGCGGCTCCGGACACCGTCTCCGCGCATCGGAGTGGGTCACCTGGAGGCGAGCCCCCAGGCTGCCCGATGACAAGGGTGGTGTCATTCATTCATCGTCAATCAGTCCTGCTCGAGGGCCGAGGGCCAAGGGCGAGGCGAGCCCTTTCCTCCCTGGCGTTTTCTCCCCTAGCCAGCGCCCAGTGCAGACGAAAGGACTCGGTTTCAGGTCTGTCCGTCTCTCGCCAAGAATCCCTGGTGGAGACCAGTTTCCAGGTAGGCAGCTCCTCCGAGAGTCCCAGGGGCAGGAGGTCATGAGTCAGAGAACACAGATTTCGCAGGCCACAAAGCGGTCGCGGGCCAGGGGCCCCAGGGAGCGCCCGCCTCGGGCTTGGGAAGGCCCCGGAAAGACTCCTAGGTCCGGGAGAGTCCTGGCAGGCTCCAGAAGGCCCCAGAAGGCCCCAGAAGGTCTCAGAAGGCCCCAGAAGGCCCTGGAAGACCCTGGAAGGTCCCAGAAGATCCCAGAGGGCTCTGAAAGGCCCTGGAATGTTCCAGAAGGACCTGGAAGGCCTGAGAAGGCCCCAGAAGGTCCTGGAAGGCCCTGGAAGGTCCCAGAAAGCTCTGGAAGGCCCTGGAATGTCCCAGAAGGACCTGGAAGGCTCAGGAAGGCCCCAGAAGGCCCACTATAGGAGACACTGCAGCACCAGGGCCAGCTCCCAGGAGATTGCCCGGAGCCCAGAGGCAGCCCCTGTGTGACCAGGCGGACAGAGGCCACAAGGGCCAAGTCTGGCCCCGGCTCCCCCAGCAAGAAGGTGGCACCTGGAACCCGGGCACCTGGCAAGGGCCGGTCTCGGTCCTGCGTGGGAACCAAGGCCCTCCCCTCCTGAAAGGCAGGAGCACAAAGACATCTTCTCATGACTCTCCCTGTGCCCGCTCAGGGTACCAGGCCTGATCTTGGCCCTCCACGCACCAGGGCCATTCTAGAGCAGACAGTCGGGGGCAGTGCCCCCTCCTCACTGAGCACTTGGGAGTGGGCCAGAGGCTCCCCGGCCCTCCGGAAGTACCTGTTTCCTTGGGGGACATCCAGGCTCAGAGAGGTTAGGTAACTTGCCCAAGCTCACACAGCCGCCGGGACAGCACTTGTCTGGTGCTTTTGCCCTTGCTCTGGGCCAGGCTGGGAGACTGAGGACAGGTCTCTGCACGTCCCCCAGGGCTCCCAGCCCCCAAGCCCACACCCGTCCATTCCCCGGTCCCTCAGCAGCTGTGCTCAAAGCTGCCTCTGGCCCCGGAATTTACAGAAGTGGGAGGACACACGTGAGCCCCCACATGACAGAGAAGTCGAGACACATGGAATGAAGGACGCTTGGTGACCCAGCCCTAGAGGATGGGGCCAGAGGCAGGGAGGCCCGCAGAGGAGAGCAGCTGAGCAGGCGGGCCCTGCCAGGTGGGGACAGGGGACAGTGGAGGGAACAGACACGCTTGAACACAGAAGGGGACAGCGGGACGTTCCCAGGGCCACCCAGGGCGCAGGCACAGGGACGGGGAGCCCGCACACCGCAGGCACGTTGGCTTTCAAAGCCTCGTCATTGCCTTTTGAGTCTGCAAGAGAAGGACATTTCTGGAAGCTCTGATAGAAAACTCGGTGCAAGTTGCCAGGCGCGGTGGCTCACGCCTGTCATCCCAGCACTTTGGGAGCCCAAGGCGGGAAGATCGCTTGAGGCCGAGCTCGAGACCAGCCCGGACGCCATCATGAGATCTCGTTTCTACCAAAGATGATGTATTTAAACAAAAAATAGCTGGGCGTGGTGGCACACACCTGTAGTCCCAGGTACCTGGGAGGCTGATATGAAAGGATTGCTTGAGCCCAGATGTTCAAGACCGCAGTGAGTGAGACCCTGTCTCCAGAAAGAAAATGAAACTCAGCGAAGGCAAAAAAAATGAGAATGGACTCGTGGGGGGCGGGTTCCCCAGCTCCCATCCCCTGACTCCCCGATTCTGCCATCGGAGACCCTTGATGGGAAGACTCAGCCCTGGCAGAGGACGGAGGTCGAGAACGTCAGAAACGCTGTTCTTCTGAGGAAGACAGAACAGCATCCCAGCCAGGCCTAGAGGCCGAGCAGCAGAGGAAGAGGACATCGGGGCTGGGCTCAGTGGCTCAGCCTGTCATCCCAGCACTTTGGGAGGCCAAGGCGAGTGAACTGCCTGAGCCCGCGGGTTCGAGACCCATCTGGGCAACTTGGCGAGACCTCATCTCTATAATAAATCAAAAAATCAGCCGGGCACAATGGTGCATGCCTATAGTTCCAGCTACTCGGAAGGCTGAGGCGGAAGGATCGCCGGATCCCAGCAGGCTGAGGCTGCGGTGGCCGGGAGCGGCCACTGCACTCCAGTCTGGGCAACGGAGTGAGACGCCAACTCAAAAAAAGAAAAACAGAGAGGACATCAGACGTGTGGCTGTCCGGGACGTGGAGGGAGCTCCCCGCCGGTGACCATTTCCTCTCTTGGGGAAACACCCGGCTTGTGCCTACTTGGGTCAACACCCATGGTCTTGGGAGGACCCCGAGTGGAGGGCCCGTGGGTGGCTGGACTGCCAGAAAGACCGTGCAAAGCCCGAGGGGGAGAGGGAGGTGCCCCTGTGGTGCGGCCCTGGCACTGGGGAGATCCGCCCCGCCTACTGCAGCAAGGCAGGCCGCCAGCCAGGGCCCGACAGCTGGTGGGACTCGGCACGCCGGGCAGAGCCATCTGGGGCCAGAATTTGGAATGCCACGAGTAGCAAACGGTTAATCATCAACCGGTCACCCCCCTCCCCAAGACCAGGCACTCACAGGGCCATAAAACGTGGACGATATCTGCCCCCAACCAGACCCGACACGGCAGCCAAGGCCGTGGACGTTTCTGGGTCTCCCCTTCCCATCACCTCGGGCCGGGACCCACCCGTGGGAACTCGTCTCCCCTTCAAGCCATTCGCCCAGGAAGGGTTTCCCACGAACCTCGCGCCCCTCCCCGGCCGGGCCCGCCCTCCCCTGCGGCCAGAGGGACGGGGGTTCGTTCCCAAGCTGCATATTTTGGGAAGAAGCCGAGAGCGTCTTCAACAGAGCTTGTCTTTGCCCCTCGAGGGGGCAGGCGGGCGCCGGGGGACCGGACCCCCGACTCACCCACGGGGCCTCGGTCCTGCCCTGACACCGGGAAAGCGCCTTCCAAGCCAGAGCTGCTGACTTCTGCCAATTTATATGCTAATTCCAGAAATGATTCTTTCGACATGAAATAAAGGCTGAGGAATGTTCCAAGGTCCGGACAGATTGTACCATCAACAGACGGGGGCACGCGGCACGGCCCGCCCACGGGAGCGCTGAGTGTGTGAACCTGTTCGTGGCCAGCTCTGGCCTGATGGGAGGCCCCCGCACTCCTGACGCTGACTTGCCAGAATGAAGCTGCTTCGGCCACCAAAGCCTCCGAGCGCCCATCGTGACCTTGGGGTCCCCTCTCCGAGGAGCCTTCTGGGGAAGCAAGGATTGCCCAACAATCGGAGGGGGTCCCGCTGGGCCCACACTCCCGGGGCGATCAGATGGCCCTGGGCGTGCCAGCGAGGCCGGAGTGTCACCTCCCGGCCCCCTGGTCCACTGCCTGGTCCCCCAGCCTCCCTGACAGCCACCCCGTGTCCCTGGCCCAGCCCCACAGACATCGGTTTTCTTCCTGTTTTTCCCACCTCACCGAGACGTTCCTTCTCCAGAGGCTTCGCACACTCTGTTCCCCCCACCCGGATCGCTCTGCCCACCATCCCAACCAGGCCACTCCGACTCAGGTGACTCATCCCGGCTGCCTTCCTCGGAGAAGCCCACCCCGACCCCCACACGAGAGGCTGCCCCAGCCGGACACGCCCAGGGAGGGCTGCGTCTTCCTGCCCGGTGCCCCTCATGGGTCTAGCAGAGTAACTATTTGTGTAATAATTTTCTCGGTGTCTGTGACTGTCGTTCAGTGGTCAGGGTGGAACTTCCAGCTTCTGAGCTCCTCCGCTTCCCGAGACCGGAGACCGGGGTCTACCCTGCCTCCCCAGGGCCTGAAAGAATGTTTTTCACGGCCGCAAGGAGGGAGGAAGGGAGGGTGGAAGGGAGGGAGTTTGGGTGGTTATTTGGATGGATGGACGGGTGGACGGGTGGACGGACCGACGGATCGATGGATAGGGAAGGGACAGATAGATGAACAGATGGGAGAGAGATGGGCGGATGGTGACTGGTGCGTGGATGAATGGTTGGGTGGGTGGATGGATGGATGGGTAGGAGAGGGATGGGTGGGTGGAGGGGGAGGGAGGGAAGGAGAGATGGATGGACGGATGGATGGACTGATTGACTGACTGACTGATTGATTGACTGGCTAGAGGTGGAAGGCGGTGGCTGCGCTTCCGGGCAGCCAAAGCAGGGGAGCCTTTAAACATGGCCGAGCCTGGCGCGCGGCGCTGCCCTGCCCTGGCCCTGGCCATCTCGTCTCGGCCTCCACCTGCCTCCGAGGGAATGAGAAAACGGCCGGCCTCCCCAGGCCTCGATCTGAACGGCTCGGGGAGCCTGAGGGAAGTTTTGCCTGGCGTTCCCAGCCACCCCTGCAGACCCGGGAACGCCCAGAGACACCCTGCAAACCCTCACTTCCGGACGGCCCAGCTCAAAGGCCACCGGAGACCCGGCCACAGGGCAAGCCTCCACCGTGGGCGTCGGACCACCTTCCTCCACGCAATCTCATGCACAAGCCCAGCCGGCTCCCGCGCAGGGTGTGTTCCGAAATGTCCCCTCTTCGGTGAGGCCTTTCCTGGCCCGGCCTAAATCTCCGCCAGAGCCCGCCACCGTCTGACACCTGGCCTCTGGGCCTCTCAACGGAACAGCCTGCAGGGGCAGACACTTCCATGTGTCTCGTTCACGGCCGTCTTCCCAGCCCCTGGTATCTGGGGGCACGAACAAATGAATGAGAAAGTATCTGTTCATTCACTCATTCATTTACTACACGACTAATAATAATTAACAAGATACCAAGTGCCAGGATTTAAAGGTGAACCTTCTCTTTGGGCGGGCGCGGTGGCTCACACCTGTGAGCCCAGTACTTTGGGAGGCCGAGGCGGGAGGATCATTCGAGTCCAGGAGTTCGAGACCCGCCTGGACAACATAGCGAGATCTTGTCTTTAAAAAAACATCAAGCCGGGCTCAGTGGCTCAGCCTGTAATCCCGCACCTTGGGAGGCTGAGGTGAGTGAACTGCCTGAGCCCATGGGTTCGAGACCCACCTGGGCAACTTGGTGAGACCTCATCTCTACAGTAAATCAAAAAACTAGTCGGGCGTGGTAGCGCGTGCCTGTCGTTCCAGCTACTCGGAAGGCTGAGGCGGAAGGATCGCCGGAGCCCAGCAGGTCGAGGCTGCGGTGGCCGGGAGCGGACACCGCACTCCAGTCTGGGCGACAGAGTGAGGCTCCAACTCAAAAAAATATGTATATCAAAAAGTGAACCAGGTGTGGTGGTGCACACCTGCGGTCCCAGGTACTCAAGAGGCTGAGGAGGGAGGACCACCTGATCCCAGGAAGTGGAGGCTGGGGTGAGCTGTGATGGTGCCACTGCACTCCGGCCTGGGTGCCAGAGTAAGACCCCAACTCCAAAAAAAAATAAACAACGATAAACCAGACACAGTCCCCATCCGCCATAAACGTGTAACTGACCAATAAGCCATCCAGTAAGCAATCAGTCACGATGACAGATCGGCCCGTGAGTGATTGACAGACGCACCGTTGTGGGTTGTGGCAGGGTTCCCAAAGGGGAGGGGCTTGGATGAGCCCCAGGGAGCGCCTCCCTCGGGGACAAGTCTGAGTTGAGGATGAGGAGAGCGTGTCAGGCCCAAGGCGTGCGTAACAAACGGTCCCAGCCAGGCGGCTCAGAAACACAGAAGTCACTCTTTTTATTTTTATTTATTATTTTTTTTTGAGTCGGAGTCTCACTCTGTCGCCCAGACTGGAGGGCAGTGGCCGCTCCCGGCAACCGCAGCCTCGACCCGCTGGGCTCCGGCGAGCCTTCCGCCTCAGCCTTCCGAGTAGCCGCACTACAGGCACACGCCATCATGCCCAACTCATTTTTGATTTATTGTAGAGACGAGGTCTTGCCAAGTTGCCCAGGCAGGTCTCGAACCCCCGGGCTCAGGCAATCCTCTCGCCTCGGCCTCCCAAAGTGCTGGGATGACAGGCGTGAGCCACCACGCCCGGCCACACAGCAATCTCTTCTCTCACCGTCTGGAGGCCGGAAGTCCAGGATCAAGGTGTCAGCCGGGCTCCCTCCAAAAGCTCTCGGGAGGGTCCTCCCGGCCTCCTGCAGCTCCTGGGGGCTCCTTGCTGGGGGCCAAGTCGCTCCAGCCTCCGCCTCCATCTTCACCGGCCTCCTCGTCGCCATGTCTCCCCTCCGTCTCTTGCGAGGACGCTTGTCATTGGCTTACGACCTGGGCCGACCTCACCTCAGGTCCCTTCATCCAAGCACACCTGCAGAGACCCTTCTTTCCAAATAAAGTCCCGCTCACGGTGCCGGAGAAGGATTCCAGCCAATCTCCCGGAGCCACGCCTCAGTCCAGGACACGCGCCCCGGCCAAAGGCCCTGAGACCGGCAGGCGTGGTGTGGGGCAGGGTCGCAGCGGGGACGGCAGTGGACGGCTGACGGCAGGGGACGGCACCGGCCGCCTTTCACACTGGGGAGGGACGGGAGAAGACAGAGCGGAGAGGGCAGGACGGGGGAACAGGTGGGGCGGGGGGGGCTGGCGTGGGTCTTGACCGGTGACCGTGGTGGGAGAGGGAACCCTCAATGTCGAGCCCAGAACGCAGGCCCAAGCCAGGGGCGGGGGGGAAGGGCCTCTCCCAAGGTGGGGGAGGACAGTGTGGCCAGGAGTGGTGCTCCCAGCAGCCCTGAGGAGTGGGGGCCATGGCAGAACTGAGATGGGAGGAGGCCGGGGGTCCGGAACAACATTTGGGCTGGACTGCACCTGTGTTCACTGCGGCATCCTGGGCAGCATGGTGCTCAGCAAACCCTGATGCTAGACAAACCCACTGTGATCAGAAAACCATGATGCTCAGCAAACCCCGGTGCTCAGCAAACCCCGGTGCTCAGCAAACTCCAGTGCTCAGCAAACCCCCGGTGTTCAGTAATCCCCCTGGTGCTCAGCAAACACCCAGTGCTCGGCAAACCCCAATGCTCAGCAAACCTCCAGTGCTCAGCAAACCTCCAGTGCTCAGCAAACACCTGAAGCATAAGCGCCTAGCCAACGGGACCTTCCTTCCTCAATGTTCCTGGCACAAGCACTGTGTGCTGGGCCCTCGGGGACACACCATGAGGGGCCTGTACCGGGTGACCGCTCGGGGTGGCAGCCACTGGTTCCCCTCCCTGGGAGGGCCTCAGCCACCCCCACACGAGGCAGTCTGACGCCACACCTCTGCCGGCCCTTCCCGCTTAAAGTTCTCCAGTTCCCAAAACAGCAGGGACTTTCCTATTTAGAAAATACCCTCGCCGGATGGCCTGACCCCGCGCCTTCGGCTCGCGGAGCAGACGGGGCGTGCCCCCCGCGGGCCCAGCCCCCCCACCCGCCGCCCCTCAGATTCAGACACGGCAGCCTCACCCCCAGGCTCTGACCCTTCCTCCTCTCACCCTTGGGGGTCCTCTCCCTCCCGCCCCGAGGCTGTGGCCCAGAAAACCCCAGACGCTGCCCCTTGCCGTCCTGCTCGCTTTCTGCAAGGAGCACTGCTTAAGCCCAAGAGTTCAAGACCCGCCCGGGCAACAGCGAGATCTAGTCTCTACAAAAAAATCAAAAAATGAGCCAGGCGTGGCAATGCCCACCTGCAATCCCGGTTACTCGGGAGGCTGAAGTGAGGGGATCGCCTGAGCCCTGGAGGTCGAGGCTGCGGTGAGCCATGATCAAATGACCGCACTCCAGCCTGGGCAACACAGCAAGACCCTGACTCAAAAAAAAAAAGCGTCACGCAGCCAGACATTGCCACTGTCCCCTGCCCTGACCACTCAGCAGGTGAAGGCTGGGCCCTGGGAGCCCGTGGTCCTGCGTGGCCTCTGCGTGGACACCCCCGAGAAGGCGGTGACAGGAAGGCCCGTTCCCACCGGGCCGACCTCCGAGGACAGGAGGCTCGGTCAAGCTCCCCCCACCCCCGCCCACGGGCTCAGGGAATCACCCCCAGGCACCTTCCCACAGAGCCTCGCCAGGCGCTGGCCTCGGGGGCCCTGGACGGCTTGGTTTTGCCCCGTGGGTCTGGACAAACTGGAAACGCGAAAGGCCGCACTGGGCGTCCCGAGCTGGGCAGACTGCAAGTGCTTCCAAGAGCCGGAGGCAGGGCCGGGCCGGGCGGCCGGTTCACACGGCCACGGCCAAGCCCGGCCCCTCTCTCAGGCCACCTGCCGGAGGCCCGGGCACCATCCCGGCCGCCGCCACTCCCCGTCGACCCCGGCCCCGCACGCAGAGCCACCCCCCCGGGGCAGCGGGGAGCCGCGGGCCGCCAGGCCCAGGCCTCCCTCCCCGGGGGATATTAATCACACGCGCCCCGACGGCGATCCATGGCGAGGCCTTGGCAGTGCCGAGCTGGCTGGGCTCCAGCCCCACCGTCCAGCGGCAGGAACGCCGAGATGGCAAATGTGATCTTTGGCAAGAGCCAGCACATTGTCTCGCCGCTGTGGGAAAAATGCTGAATGCACAAACATTTCCTCAGCACAGCCTCACGAGGAAGCCACCACGGTGGCCTCGTGAACTCACCAGCCCGGCCGGACGGGACAAAGTCCCCGCCCGAGCTCCCAGGCCGGGACCCGTGGCCTGGGAAGGCCTCAGCCAGTGGCCAGAGATTCCGTGGCCTGCGTGCGGGTTTGTCCCACACTCAGGAGTCCCTGGGCCGGCTGAGAGCGGAGGCCGGTGCCCGCCGCCAACCCCAAGCCCAGGGAGAGGCGCCGGATGGGCAGAGGCGGGGGCGGGAGCCCGGGGCCACCCCGCAGGAATGCCAGGGCCTGCCGTCCCTTCTAGACCTGCCATATGGCCCTGCGTCCCGGGACCCAGGCTGGAGGCCAAGGAGGGGCCCCGGGCTGGGTCCCCCGCCCTCCGGGCCGTCGGCATAAAGCCATTTTTCGAAGGTGTTTCCCCACCATCTTTCTCGAAGGCGCTGCCCTTGGAGAAGCTGGCTTGGGCTCGAGCCAGGCCGGGACTCTGGGGGCTCTTGGCAAACACGCCCGCCGTCCCCAGCTCCAAAGCGCCTTTCTCGGTTGTCCGCGGGCTCCCTGCGACAGGTGAATGAGTGGCGGGGCACCGGACGGTCCGGGCCGGAGCTGTCTTACCCAGACTAAAAGACGGGGGCGGGGGCTGACAGCAGGTGCACCCACTGGCCCGTGGAAGCCCCAGCCCACGGGGCCAGGGCTCACGTTAGGAGAGGTCCGTGGCGGGGCCCCTTCAAATGGCGCTGGCTGTTCAGGGACATTAGCCGTGCGACAGACAGAGGCCCAGACCACAGAAGGCCAGGGCAGTGGGTTCTCCTGGCAGACGCGGCGTTGGCATGAGGGAGCCCCCCAAAACCCACCTACCCACCATGGGGCCTCCTTTCTGGGCAGAGGAGGGTGAGTGCGTTAGACCGTGCGGGTGGGCCCTGGCGGTCTCTCTGTCACACGTCCCCATGGGTATCTTATCAGGCAGAAAAACCGGCGGCAACTCCTTGGGCGTGGATGCAGCGTGGACACTGCGTGGCCGGGAGAAAGCCTCTGGGATGTTGCTTACATGGGAAGCCCTGCATTCATTCCCAACCATTCACTATTGCCCATGCTGTTCTGCTGAGACCGCGTCCATCTCGGAGGTGTGGCGGCACCGTGGCGGCAGCCAGGTTCATCTTGCCGGCACTGACCGCTAATAACACCGATAAAATCCACATTAGAGGCCAGGCACGGTGGCTCACACCTGTAATCCCAGCAGTTTGGGAGGCCAAGGCAGGAGGATCACTTGAGCCCAGGGGTTCTAGACCAGCTTGGGCAACACAGCAAGACCTCATCTCTACAGTAAATTGAAAAAATCAGTTGGGTGTGGCGGCGCACACCTGTAGTCCCAGGAACTCGGGAGGCTGAGGCGAGAGGATGGCCTGAGCCCAGCAGGTCCAGGCTGCGGTGAGCCGGGATGGTGCCATTGCACTCCAGCCTGGGCGACAGAGGGAGACCTCAACTCAAAAAGTAAATAAATAAAGCCACGCTGAAACCTGAGTCACCGGGCTGGGAACAAGACCCCAAGACCCCGCAGGAGTTTCCCTGACCTCCCAGACACCCGAGCCCCAGAGACGGACGCTGGTGGAGGCCGGCCTGCACCGAGAGTTGACCCAGGCCCAGCGCCTGCGAGGACTTTGTGGTCATCGGGCCTCCAGCCGACAAGGAGGGAACTGTCAGTGCCCCCATGCCACAGACAGGCGCCCAAGACACAGAGAGCTTGTGCAGCCAGTAGGCACGGAGGTGGGACCGGGGCCAAGTCTGCGCCCCATCTGAGGACGCCATTCCTGGTCCCACACAAGCTTCTGCCGTCCCCGTGCGCGTCACAGAACCAGCAACCGAGGCCGCAGCTGCAGAGGGACATGACGGGCCCATTTCACAGAAGTGGAAACTGAGGCTCCGGTGGGCTCAACAACTTGCCCATGGCCAAACAGCTACAAAGCGGCGAGGCCAGGATCAGAACCAAGATCGGATGCCAGAGCCTGCCCCGCCCACGCCCCTCGGTTCCTGAACCGTCTGGCTGGAGGAGGAGAAGGAGGGGAAAGTTTTTGGCTGGGCACCGGTGGCGCACACCTGCAATCCCAGCATTTCGGGAGGCTGAGGCGGGAAGATGGCTTCAGGCCAGGAGTTTGAGACCAGTCAGGCAACATAGTGAGACCTCAGCTCTACCCAAAAAAAAAAGAAAATATGGCCGGTTGAGGTGGATCATGCCTGTCCTCTCAGCACTTTGGGAGGCAGAGGCGAGAGGATTGCCTGAGTCCAGGGGTTCGAGACCAGCCTGGGCAACTTGGCGAGACCTCATCTTTACAATGAATCAAAAATTTAGTCGAGCCTGGAGGCATACACCTGTGGTTCCAAGTACTTGGGAGGCTGAGGCGGAAGGATCGCTTGAGCCCAGAAACTTGAGGCTGCAGTGAGCTATGATCGCACTGCCACACTCCAACCTGGGCAGCAGAGTGAGACCCTGACTCTTAAAAAAAAAAAAAAAAAGAACAACCCACCACTTTGGGAGGCCGAGGCCAGAGGATTGCCTGAGCCCAGGGGTTCGAGACCAGCCTGAGCAACATGGCGAGACCTCGTCTCTACAATAAATCAAAGAACTAGCCAGGTGAGATGGCGTGCGTCTGTAGTTCCAGCTGCTCGGAAGGCTGAGGCGGAAGGATCGCCGGAGCCCAGCAGGTCAAGGCTGCGGTGGCCGTGAATGTGCCGCCGCACTCCAGCCTGGGCAACGGAGCGAGACTCCGACTCAAAAAAACAAAAAGAACAAGAAGAGGGAATGAGGACAGAGAGACGCACAGACCGGCGAAAAGGCCCGTGACAGTGGGGACAGAGGCTGGGGCCGAGGAAGGCCACAGAACCCCGGAGCCACCAGGGACCGGAAGGAGCCGGGAAGCGCCCCTCCCCCACGCCTCCCAGGGGAGCCTGGTCTGCCAGCACCTTGATCTTGGATTCCTGGCCTCCAGAATCGCAAGGGAGCACGTCCCTGTGGCTCGAAGCCACCCCGTCGGTCGGTGGCCTTCGGGGACAGCAGCCCCAGGAAATCACAGCCACGCGTGGCACCCTGCATGGCGGGGAGGGGTGCGGGGGTCAGCCCCACCCACCCCGCGAGCAGCCCGTTCCCACCGCGTTCTTGGTCAGCTGCGGACGGAGAAAAAATAAGTAAGTACATCAATGCCAGGACTCCTCCACCGCCTCCCTTCCCCCGCCCGGCCTGGAGTCCCCCCGGCCTGGCCGCCGGCCACCGCGGCCGGGCTGAGCACAGGTCGCCTCCTGCACACCCCGTGGTCACGCGCAGTCGCTGCCCTGTAGTTATGCGGCGAAAGGACTTACCAGGCGGAGGGCGCGCCCGTCCGGTCCCAAGCGCCCCAAACACATTCCTGGCATCTCAGAAGAAGGGCCTCGGGCGTCCGATGGGGGCAGGACCGAGAACCCCGGCGACTCGGGCCCTCCCGCCCGTGCCAGGCCTGCGTCCGGCTGGAGCAGCGAGGGCTCGTGGTCTCCCGCCAGCCCCGCCCCGGGCGCCACGGAACCCACCCGCACCCTCCAAGAGCTGCGTCCTCGGGGGGCAGGCGGGGCCCCACGGCCACCTTCCTCTCCAGGCTCACCTCGGTCCACCTCCCTGGGCCCCAGCCCCAGGCCCTGGCCGCCCCTTCCGCCTGAGCCATGCGGTCCCCACCGCCCAGGTGGCGTTGCCACCTTTGGTCACCCAGACTGGGACAGTACCCCTCCCCCGGGTCCCCTGTCATCACCGGGCGATGCCTGACGTCGGACGGTCCCCGAAACCAGTCCAATCCCTTCTGCCCAACAGAGTGGCCCAACTCTGGAGGAAGACAGCCCAGGCGCGCGTTCCAGAATGTTCTAAGCCTGTTTCCTCCTCTGGAAGATAGACATTGAGAATGCACGAGGGTGTATGCCCCCCCCAACACACGTGTGCGTGTGTGCACAGAGTGTCTCCCCTGCAGCCACCGTGGGAGGGGTCCAGGGTCCCCAAGGTCTGTGGTGAGGCTGGCCCAGTACCCAAGGGTTTATCCGAACCATTTTGTTCCAAGGTCACGGGTTGGGGTCCCTTCGTTATCCTCCTTGTCTTGGTCCCCAGAGCACTAGAGGGTGAGCCAGAGCCCCCCCGCCAAGCCTCACGCCCCGCCCCCCAGGAGAACCCCTCACCCCGCCCTGGGCTGCACCGGAGGCCTTGGGCTGAGCACAGGGTTGGGCGCCCGTCCAATCATGCCTCTGTTTCGTCAGTAGACACTCATGGCGCACCCACTTGTGCTCACAGAAGAACACAGTAGCGCCTACAGTGTGCCCGGCACCAGGCCGTCCACAATGCATAAAATAAAACCTTTCCCCGAGCCGGACTCGGTGGCTCAGCCTGTCATCCCGCACCTTTGGGAGGCTGAGGTGAGTGGATTGCCTGAGCCCGTGGGTTCGAGACCTGCCCGGGCAACTTGGCGAGACCTCATCTCTACAATAAATCAAAAAATCAGCCGGGCGTGGTAGCACGCGCCTGTAGTTCCAGCTACTCGAAAGGCTGAGGCGGAAGGATCGCCGGAGCCCAGCAGGTCGAGGCTGCGGTGGCCGGGAGCGGCCACTGCGCTCCAGTCTGGGCGATGGAGTGAGAGTCCAACTCAATAAAAAAAACCTTTCCCCTGGTGGAGTTAACATCCCAGGAGGCGAAACCAGAAACAGACCAGTCCCCCCGTCGCCCCCAAATACACCAGACACCGGGGCCTGCCAAGGAGAAACCAAGGCTTGGCCTCGACCCGCCCACCCTCGGGTGTCCCCTCCTGGGACTGGGCCCTGTGTGCAAAGCGGGATCCCCCTGCACCCTGCAGATGGCCAGAGCCCAACGTCGCCTGGCACTGGGCGGGGGTGCCGGGGGCCCCCCGAGACCCAGCTTTCTGGGGAGATGAGGTCCAGCAGATTGGCACTCGGTCACCGCCAACACTCAGGTCCCCCGGCGTCCCTCAGCCAAAGGCTGTGACGTTCCCAGCACGGGCCCAGGAGGAGGGGACGCCTTCGTGGAGAAGGGAGAGCGTTCCAGGCTGGGGTGACCCCCTGCCCTCCCAGTCGGGCAGCCCTGGGGAGGCGGGGAGACAGGCACCTACCTGGTCTTGGCTGCTGGAGCTCTGCTGCCCTCCGCTGGCTGACCCGGGAACTACAGGTGGCCGGGGGCGGCGTGTCCAGGTGTGTCCGTCCTACCTGGCCCTGCCCCTGGACACCCAGGGCCTCCGTGGAGGCCGCCACCTGTATGCAAATCACCCCCGGGCGCCCCAGCCCCCCACCTGTCACCAAAGCCGGCTCTGCGGGCACCTTGTGGGCTCCCAGGTGCTGGTGAGGTGCCCGCCCTCAGCTGCCAGGTGCCACTTCCCTGGTGTACACCAGGGGGTCACTGCTCAGCGCCTTCTGGGGGCTTCCTCACCCCCAGACAAGGTGAGCATCAGGACCCGGCACCAATCTGCAGACCCAGAGGCAGGTGGGCCCTGCCGGCAAGCCCTCCCCTTCACCTCACCTCATGCTGGTAAACTGAGGCCAGGGGAGAGACGGGGACAAATCCAAGCCTGTGTCACCCCCAGGCTGCCTCATCACCTCCTTCTGGTGCCCACACGCCTGTGAGTCCGCCGCTGAGCTTCCTCCGAGGTCTCCCAGGCCACCCCCGTGGCTGGCGGCCCTGAGCCGGCGCCCGCCACACGCCAGCCAGACCCCAGGAGTCACCACGAATGCCCCCTCTGTCCGGCTGGTGTCCCCAGCCCCGGCTTGGCGGTTTTCGAGGCCACGGCTTCCAAGCAAGAGGGAGAGATGGCCCCTCTGGACAGCCCCTGGACGGCAAGCCCTCAGAGACTCCGGGACCCAGGCGGCTCAGGCCCAGGTGGGTTCCGGAAGGTTCCTCGGGCCACTTCACGGAGAAGCGACGGGAAACGGGCGTGTCATTTTGATCTGAGTTTGTCTCCCTTCGGCTCTGGCCCCGCGACGGGCCGTGGCTGGCCGGGGTTTGCAACCCAAGGCCTCGGCGGAGCTCAGAGACGGTCGGTCCCGCTCAGGAGCGCTTTTCTCGGGGCTGAGTCTCCTGGCCAGCCCCGACAGACCCCACCGACAGGCGGCTCAGAACAGCAGAGGTGTATCCCCTCACAGCTCTGCAGGCCAGAAATCCAAGATCAAGTCTCTTTTTTTCTTTTTTTTTCCTTCTGAGTCAGGGTCTCTGTCACCCAGGCTGGAGTGCAGTGACACGATCACGGCTCACCACAGCCTCGACTTCCTGGGTTCAGGCGATCTTCCTGCCTCAGCCGCCCCAGTAACTGGGACGACAGCCATGCGCCACCACGCCCGGTTAACTTTTTTATTTTTGCTTTTGATAGAGATGATGTCTCACTAGGTGGCCCGAGGGGGTCTCAGACTCCTGGACTCAAGCCGTCCTCCCACCTCAGCCTCCCAAAGTGCAGGGATGACAGGTGTGAGCCACCCCGCCCGGCCTCAAAACTGCCTTCTTGCAAGACACCGGTCACGCCGCTGAGGCCCACCCTAAAACCAGGATGACCTCATCCTGAGATCCTCAATTAAATCAAGGACCGTCATCACAACCTAAGAGACCCTGTGACCCAGGTAAGGTCCCATTCACGCACTGGGGTGAGGACTTTGGGGGCAGCATTCCGCCCGCGAGGGTGGTGCCAGGGTTGGGGCGTGGGTGCCACACACAGGGAGTCTCGGGGTGCAGCTCCCATCCTCAGCCAGAAGCACCGACTTCCCTGGCTAGAGGGAGACCCCCACACCGGGCCCCCAAGGCCTCCCTGCCCCGCCCCACCTGACCCTTAGAACCGCCGAGGTGGGCTCACCCGACTGTGGGTAAATCCCCCGGAGATCTGACAGACACTGGAGTTGGGGTGACAACCAGAGGGGTCCGGGCGCAGGTGAGGGAGAGGCTTTTTTTTGAGTCGGAGTCTCACTCTGCCGCCCAGACCGGAGTGCAGTGGCCGCTCCCGGTCACCGCAGCCTCGACCTGCTGGGCTCCGGCGATCCTTCGCCTCAGCCTTCTCAGTAGCTGGAACTACAGGCACGCGCTACCACGCCTGGCTAATTTTGTGATTTATTGTAGAGATGAGGTCTCGCTGCCCAGGCGGGTCTCGAACCCACGGGCTCAGGCAATCCACTCACCTCAGCCTCCCAAAGGCGCGGGATGACAGGCTGAGCCACCGAGCCCAGCTTGTTTTGTTTTGTTTTGTTTTGTTTGAGTTGGAGTCTCACTCAGTTGCCCAGACTGGAGTGCAGTGGCACGCTCACGGCCACCACTGCTTTGACCCACTGGGCTCGGTCCATCCTTCTGCCTCAGCCTTCCACGTAGCCAGAACTGTAGGCACACACTCCCACGCCCGGCTAACTTTTGATTTCTTGTAGAGACGAGGTCTCACCAACTTGCCCGGGCTGGTCTCGAACCCACAGACTTAAGCGACCTACTCGCCTTGGCTTCCCACGGTTCTGGGATGACCGGCTGAGCCACCGAATCTGACCCCCAATTACTGTTATTATTATTTTTATTCTATTTTATTTTGAGTTGGAGTCTCACTGTCGCCCAGACTGGAGTGCAGTGGCTCGCACCCGGACACCTCAGCCTTGACCTACTGGGTTCCGGCAATCTTTCTGCCTCAACCCTCTGAGTAGCCGGAACAACAGGCGCGCGCTACCACGTCCGGCTGATTTTTGATTTATTGTAGAGATGAGGTCTCACCAAGTTGCCCGGGCGGGTCTCGAACCCACAGGCTCAGGCAATCCACTCACCTCGGCCTCCCAAGGCGCGGGATAACAGGCTGAGCCACCGAGCCCGGCTAGGGGTGAACCACTTTAAGAGCCATCCACGGGACCTTGGGAGCCAGCGGTCAACAGGAGGGACCCCCAGAGGAGCCAGCGAGGACCCTGGAGTGCCCAGGGTCCGCCGAAGCCACCACCGGGCCCGACGTCAGCCATGACGTCGCCCTCGGGGAGGCAAGACCCTCGGCCCCAGTCTCCTCTCCGCCGGGCTTCCGCGGGCAACAGTGGCAGGAAGAGGACGGGGGTGATGACACCCAGACACCAGCCCAGCGACGCCCGGAGCCGGCCGCCCAGGACCCCTCCCTGCCCCGCCTCGCCCGGACGCAGGGGGCCCGGCTGTCCTTGGGACGCGGCCGGCGGCAGGACCCGACAGGACCCGGCCACGGCCAGGCACCCCGCACACAGGCGCCGCCCGGAGCCTTGCCCCGCGATGCTGCTGGGCCCCCCATCTCTGCCTCCGTCTCTCCCCATCTCTCTGTCTCTGTTTCTGTCTCTCTCTCTCTCATCTCTCTGTCTCTCCCACCTTTCTTCCTCTCTATCTGTCTCACTCCCCGTCTCTCCGTCTCTCTTCCCATCTCCCCGACGCCTTCTTCTCTGTCTCTCTCTCTCCCTGTCTCTCTCTGTCTCCCCCCCCCTGTCTCTCTCCCTGCCTCCTCCCCTTCCCGCCCCTGGGCAAGGTCGTTGCTGCCCAAGATGGCCCCCACCCTGCAGAACTGACCCGCAGCAGGCACTGCTCCTCCGCCTGCCCTCGGGAGTGGCCGGCACTTTCCAAAGACCCCCAGGCCCGGGGACGTGGAGGAGATTGTCCCTTCACCCCTTCTGGGGCGGGGCACCTTGGAAGGCTGGCTGGTTGGCCCGACCACATGTCCGGCTGCGGGTGGGCCGCCCGTCTGTGTGCTGAGCGGGGCTGGGCGGAGGCCCCGGAGCAAGGTGCTGGGTCCCAGTGGGGGGACAGGGTGGCCCGGGGGACGGATGCTGGGCCCCGGGAGGACATGGCCCCATCCCACCAGGGCCCGCCACCCCGTATGTGCTCGGGGAGAGGGAAGGGAGGGCGTGACTTCGGAACAGCCCCTGAAGGGACCAGGCCACCAGGCTCCGTCCTGCCTGGGCCACACGCCCTTCCTTTCTCTGGCCTCAGTTTTCCTCTCTGTGAAACGGGCCGGGGCTGGAAGATGCCTGAGGGTCCCCCAGAGTGGCCCCTTGACACAGACCTGCCTTCTGTGGGGGCCGCGCCCCCGGCCCCCGGCCCTGGGCCGGCCCAGCCCCCACCCACAACTCCATCGTGTCCGGGTCCCGTCCTCATCTTCCTCCCAAGCAGAAGGGACTCGTGGAAGCCACAGGCACCGTGGTCAGGTCGGGTGGGTGAGCCTGATGGAGGGGCCCACTGGCCCGCCGTCCACTGCCAGGCCTTGGTGGAGGTGGGCCGAAGGGTCTCAGGACGCCCCAGGCTTCCGGGGACAGGTGGCCAAGCAGCCATCGCCAGCACCCGCTGCTGGGGGGCTCCAGGGGCGGTCCCAGCCTCAGCCCCAGGGGAGCTCCAGGAGGTCTGCTTGACAGCAAGGACCTGAGAGGAGAGGGGCTGGCGGTCCATTAGGGCCGCAGTCACCAAAGCTGAGCCCCGGCCTGGAAACCCACCCCACGGGAAGTCCGTGGCCACAGCGTGGGGGCAGCTGGCTGAGGGGACCTGGCCTTTGGGACAGCCCTGAGCTCACCCTCCACCCTCAGCATGGGTCCTGGATCTCCCCATGCCTCAGTTTCCTTACCTGCAAGATGGCGACGATGACCTCCGCCCCCACCTCCAAGGAGCTCCAAGGATTAAGCCTGAGTTTAAAGCACACACCCCCCGTCCATGCCACTCTCCCAGCTTCCCGCCGTCCTCTGACCACCAGCCCACTGCCTCCTTCCCAAAGGGAGGACCGACGCCAGGCTACGTGGGCTGCAAGTCCACGGCCACGGCAGGGGGCAGGCGGGGCCCAGGCCCGGCCCAGTGCCCTGAGCTGCAAGGGGGACCCGAAAAACCCAGAATTACCTCCCGGAGGGCGACCCCGGAGTCCAGGCTTCTCCCCAGGGGAGTGTTCCAGGAGCCCGTCGGCGTCCGTGGACCAGCCGGCGTGGCCGGGAGAAGCCGCGCTTGGCTTCGGTGAATTTTTGGAGAGATTCTTTCAACACGCTTGCCCATTTCGTGACGGGGCGTTGACACGCGCCCCTGCCCACCCCACTCTGAGCCTTCAGCAGTTTTGAGCCCCAAAACGGCATCACCCCCGTGCCTCACCCTTCCTAGTCATCCGATCTCCCCACACACAGAGCTTTTCTGCGTTTTCCCAGAGGACAAACCTTTTGCCAATGTGGAAGAGGTGAAACGAAAAACAGCAGAAGCCCTCAAAGGCATCAAAAGGGACAAGTCCACAACTGTTCTGAGGAGAAAAAGCATCTTAGCCGGGCTCGGTGGCTCAGCCTGTAATCCCACGCCTTGGGAGGCTGAGGTGAGTGGATTGCCTGAGCCCGCGGGTTCGAGACCCGCCTGGGCAACCTGGTGAGACCTCATCTCTACAATAAATCAAAAAACTAGCCAGGTGTGGTAGCGCGTGCCTGTAGTTCCAGCTAGATCCGCGCCTGTAGATCCTTACGCAGAGGCAGAAGGATCGCCAGAGCCCAGCAGGTCGAGGCTGTGGTGGCCGGGAGTGGCCACTGCACTCCAGTCTGGACAACAGAGTGAGACTCTAACTGAAAAAAAAAAAAGAAAAAGCATCTTGATAGGTGCCTTGCATCTGACGGACCTTGAAGAGGACTGACGGTAAACAGGTAAGAATAAGTACACAATTTTTTTATTAGAGTCGGAGTCTCACTCTGTCGCCCAGACTGGAGCGCAGTGGCCGCTCCCGGCCAGCACAGCCTCGACCTGCCGGGCTCCGGCGATCCTTCCGCCTCAGCCTTCCGAGTAGCCGGAACTACAGGTGCATGCTACCACACTTGGCTAGTTTTTTATTATTTATTGTAGAGACCGCAGTCTCACCAAGGTGCCCAGGCTGGTCTCGAGCCCGCAGGCTCAGGCAATCCTCTTACCTCGGCCTCCCAAAGTGCTGGAATTATAGGTGTGAGCCACTGAGCCTGGCTGGGAGATATTGTTTTGATCAAGTTTGCCAACATAATAGCCAAGGCAATCACCTGATGTTCATTTGCATTCCTTTCTTTTTTTTTTTTTGAGTCGGAGTCTCACTCTGTCGCCCAGGCTGGAGTCAGTGACACGCTCCCGGCCACCCCAGCGTCCACCTGCTGGGCTCTGGCCATCCTTTTGCCTCAGCCTTCCAAGTAACCGGAACTACAGGCACGCACTACCACACCTGGCTAGTTGTTTTTTGTGTTTTTTTGTTTTTTGTTTTTTTGAGTTGGAGTCTCACTCTGTCGCCCAGACTGGAGTGCAGTGGCCGCTCCCGGCCACCGCAGCCTCGACCTGCCGGGCTCCGGCGATCCTTCCGCCTCAGCCTTCCGAGTAGCCGGAATTACAGGCACGCGCTACCACGCCCGGCTGATTTTTTTATTTATTGTAGAGATGAGGTCTCGCCAAGTTGCCCAGGCGGGTCTCGGGCCGGCTCAGGCAATCCACTCACCTCAGCCTCCCAAAGGCGTGGGATGACAGGCTGAGCCACCGAGCCCAGCTAGTTTTATTATTATTATTATTTATTGTAGAGACACGGTCTTGCCAAGGTGCCCAGGCTGGTCTCAAACCCGCGGGCTCAGGCATCCACTTGCTTCAGCCTCCCAAGGTGCGGGGATGACAGGCTGAGCCACCGAGAAGCCCACAATTTTTAATAAATAAATTCTGGGTTCTGTAGAAAGGTCCCCCCTCAAACTCCGGATGGTGGCAGAGATGGGGGAGGGTCCCAAGGGGCTCTTGTCAGGCGCCTCCTGCGGTGACCAAGGAAACCCACCAGGACAGCAGCCTCCTCCCGTGCAGGAAGGGCGTGCCTGCAAGTGATGCCCGACGCCGTCACATTCACTCTGCAGGTATTCACAGGGCCACCATGGGCCAGGCAGGCAGAGCTCACACCTCACGCGATATCCCAGTGGGTCAGACACAGAGAAGGCGGTGGGAGGGGGAGAGGAGCCTCAGTTTCCCCCTCTGTCAGTAGTGCCACAGCCCGTGGCTTCCATGGGATTAGACCAGTCCCCGTGCTGGCACGTGGGAAAGGGTTGGGAGAGCACCAGGCAGAGGGAGCTTCTGTGCCGTGACCTTAACCATCACCGGCCATCACTATGCTCACCCTCCCAGAATCCCTTTCGGGGAAACAGAGTGCCAACATCTGACACGCGCTCCCAGCCTCGCAGACTAGAGGGGACGCATGTCCTCCACCTCGGCGGCCTCCCACAGGGAGCCTTTGGAACACATAGGTGACGTCTATGGGTCCTGGCTCACTTCCCAGAGAGGCTTCCCGACACGGGGCTGGGGGGTTATCACTGCAGGGCGGTAGCCTCCACCAGGCGGACACCTGGCCTCTTTCCCTTTTCCCTAAGGCTCCCAGGAAACTCCTAGCCAGTCTGGAGTAACAACGGGTCTTCAGGCTGCTGTTTCCCACCCACAGGCACGTCTGGGAGGGACTGTAAGGGCCACGTGCCAGGCTTAGCGCAGCCCCAGTATGTCTTCAGGAGCAAGTGTCACTTGCCGTGACAGACGTGTTTCGCCTCTTCCTGGCATCCGATGGCAGGAATGTCCACAATCCACTCACGCAGATACCACTGTGCACCGGCTACGGGCCAGCACCGCCAAGCCCCGGGACAGAGGAATGAGTGGGAACACAGCAGGGCCTTGAAGGGCAAGTAAGGGGGTTGAGGACACAGGGTGGGACTCACCAGACTCCAAGAAGACAGACCCCATCTCTGCCTTCTTCCCGCCCAGGGGCTCTGGCTGGTGTCCTTGTCCCTGGACAGGACAGGGTGTGGCCAGGCTCACCACGTCTGGTTGTGTGGTCTGCACACAGACCAAGTCCGGGAGACCAGGGGCCAGGTCCTGCCAGGACTCGGGCTAAGCCCCAAGGCGGAGCGAGGGGCCGGGCAGCACGGAGACCCCAGTGCGCTTCCCTGACACCCCTGGCCGCCCTGAAGGGGGGACGTTGAGTAGCTGTCCCCCTCCCTAAGTGCTGCCCCGTTCAATTTCACCAAAGCAGCTGTCATTACAGAGCACTACCTGGGCGGGCCATTTTCTGAGTGTGGTCTCTGACGGCAGCAGCACCCGGGAACTGGGCAGAAACGCAGATTTTCAGGCCCACCCCAACAACCTGACCCGGAAACTCTGGGAAACGGGGATCCCAGGGGTCTGCGTTTCAACAGTTCTCGGGGAGGTCTGACACGCTCAGTCAAAGGCGCCAGGAGCCACTCGCCAGGCATGAGCAGGCCCCAGGCATCAGAGGTGAATATGGGCAACCCCTTCAGGTCTCCTCCCACTGTGGGAGCTTTTCTGTCCTCTCCATAAATCCTGCTTAAAAAACAACTACAAACAGAAAGAAGTGAGTCTGACCACAGAATGCCCGCTGTGAACCCAGGGCATCAGGCGCCCACCAGCTCACAAGTCGACATGCCTTGAAAAGTACGGTCAAGCCGGGCTCGGTGGCTCAGCCTGTCATCCCGCGCCTTGGGAGGCTGAGGTGAGTGAATCGCCTGAGCCCGCAGGTTCGAGACCCGCCTGGGCAACTTGGCGAGACCTCATCTCTACAGTAAATCAAAAAATTAGCCGGGCGTGGTAGTGGACACCTGTCATTCCGGCTACTCGGAAGGCTGAGGCGGAAGGATCACCGGAGCCCAGCAGGTCGAGGCTGCGGTGGCCGGGAGTGGCCACCGCACTCCAGTCTGGGCAATAGAGTGAGACTCCAACTCAGAAAAAAAAAAAAAAAAACAAAAGGCCAGGCGCTTGGCTCACGCCTGTAATCCCCAGCACTTTGGGAGGCCGAGGCAGAAGGATCGCCTGAGCCCAGGAATTCGACACCAGCCCGGGCAACTTGGCGAGACCTCCTCTCTACAGTAAATCAAAAGATGAGCCAGGTGTGGTGGCAAACACCTGTAGTCCCAGCTCCTCGGGAGGCCGAGGCAGGAGGATCACCTGAGCCCAGATCGAGACTGCAGTGAGCCGTAATCATGCCACCGCATGCCAGACTGGACAACAGAGTAAAACCTGGGCTAAAAAAAAAAGAAAGGCCACAGTCCACGAGGTCCAGGAGGCCACAGGCAGGTCTAGCTCACCTGGCAACAGGTGTTGAGGGCCTAGGCCTGGGCGTGGATTATTAGCCAACTGTTGTCAGACCTGGGGCGGTGGTCAGGCCCGCCCAGGCCCCCCGCAGGTGTGGGCCTCACTGCCCTGTATGGCTCTGATTGAATTACCCAGAAGAATAGCTGGGCCCCGAAACAAGATTCAAGGGGGGAGGGGACAAGGCCGGGCTGCCTGGCCGTCTACTGGCCACTTTGAAGTGAGGGGCATTGTCCCAGCCCCCCCCCGCCTCTCTGATTTTTTGGGAGCGGGCAGCGTGCCCGGTGTCACTTGGTGTTTTCTTTTTTTAAAACCAGGAATTGTTCTGTTTCCTAAGAACTGCCCATTATCTCAGAGGCAGGAAACCCAATCCGCGCTGCCCCATGAAAAAGGTCCCTCCTGTTGTGGGGTGGGCAGAGGCCACATGAAACGTCCTCGCCCGCCTGCTAGGACCCAGCTCCCGGCAACAACAGACAGGGCACGGGTCCTGGACCCCGTCCAGCCACCTGCGCCAAGGACCGCACGTGGAGGGAGCCCGGGAGACAGCCTCAATGGCCAGAGCCCGCTCCCACCGACGACACCCAGCCTGCCAGGCCAGCAAGACCCCTGCTCTGGCCAGCCCGGCTCTTGGCTCCGGGGGCAGGACCCAGGCCAGCCCAGCCCTGTCCTGCTGGGTGACGTCCCCGTTCCTCCATGACTGCCCAGTGCACCGGCCACAGATGCGGGAACCCGGCCTGCTCACAGCCACCCATCCACCCTCTCCCTCCCGCCTCACCGTGTCCTGGGCCCTCCCATCCATCCACACAATCTTCTCCCACGTGAAGACCACCACGAACCCCTCTGGACCCCACCTCACCGGCAACGAAATCCCCCCGGGGAGATTTTGTCCACTCACTGCCCCAGCCCTCTCCTCAATTAGATTTTTTTTTTGAGTTGGAGTCTCACTCTGTCGCCCAGACTGGAGTGCAATGGCTGCTCCCGGCCACCGCAGCCTCGACCTGCTGGGTTCCAGCGATCCTTCCGCCTCAGCCTTCCAAGTAGCTGGAACCACAGGTGCGCGCTACCACGCCCAGCTAATTTTTTATTTGTTGTAGAGATGAGATCTCATCAAGTTGCCCAGGCGGGTCTCAAACCCGCGGGCTCAGGCAATCCATTCACCTCGGCCTCCCAAAGTGCTGGGATTACAGGTTGAACCACCGAGCCCAGCCCTCAATTAGATTTAAATATTTGGCCCAGATGAAACAATACGAGAGGGGGACCCCCCCAAAAAAACATAATTTATTAATAAAAATTGTGTATTTATTCTTACATGTTTAAATTTCAGCCACCCTCAAAGCACCCTCTGTTGGATGCAATGTACCCATCGAGACGCTTTTTCCACCGCTCGAAAGTTTTTTAACTTGTCCGTTTGGATGCCTTTTTTTTTTGAGTTGGAGTCACACTCCGTCGCCCAGACCGGAGCGCAGTGGCCACTCCCGGCCGCCGCAGCCTCGACCTGCTGGGCTCCGGCAACCCTTCCGCCTCAGCCTTCCACGTGGCTGGAAATACAGGCGTGCGCTACCACGCCCGGCTACTTCTTGATTTATTGTAGAGGTGAGGTCTCACCAAGTTGCCCAGGAGGGTCTCGAACCCGCGGGCTCAGGCAATCCCCTCACCTCAGCCTCCCAAAGCGCGGGATTACAGGCTGAGCCACCAAGCCCGGCTTGGATGCCTTTTAGTGCTTCTGCCGTTTCGTTTTACCTCCTCCCCATGGGCAAAACATTTTCCACGGAGGACTTTTTGGGGGATTTTTTTCATTCGGGGAAACAAAGTCGCTCGGGGAGGGGGCATGGGGTCATGCTGTTTTGGGTCAAAAACTGCTGAACACTCAGCGTGGTGTGGGCAGGTGTCATCTCGGTGGAAGGACCGGTCACCTGTTTGTCACAATTGGGGACATTTCTTCCACCACACAGCCTCTCACAACCACGCCGGCTGGAACATGGATGCCGACGGGTTCCTGGAACACTCACCTCGGGGGGACACCTCTACTCCAAGGCGACCGACCCGCCCTCTAGAAGATAATTCCAGGTTTTCTCAGTCCCCTTGTATATGTCACATATGTGCACGTTATGACGTTTAATGACACAATGACCGTGAGCCCCGCCCAGCTCCCCTGCACCTGCCAACGCCATGGGTTCCCCCTCATCCCCTCCCATCCCCTCCCCCTGCCGAGAGGTGACCACTGCCTCCCCCCCACCACTAGGTAGCCCCCTGACTCCCTTGCGTTTATTTCCAGCTCATCCTATCAGAGACGTGCACACACCTGTGAGGTAAGTGGCTTCCCACTGGGTTTGAGCGTCACTTGATACCAGGCTCCAGGGAGACATCTCTGCTTCTGAGCCTTCTCTGTCCTCTGTAGCTGGCGTCCACCGTTGTTCACTGCCACGGTGTCCCTCATGGTCGGAAGCCCCAGTGCACGTCTTTCTGTGAAGGACATTTCGGGGGTAGGGTTTGTGCTGGTACCACATGTGTCCTCGGGACACCCGTTAGGCCTGGAGAGAAGCAGCACCCACCTTTCCCCATCTGCCCCTCCACCCTAAACCCACAAACCACATACCAGTTTACTGAAACCTGCCAGCAGCTGCTGAGAAGGGCCAGACAGAAACTTTCCAGCCCACGCCAGATGCAATGCTTTGTCTCCCCACTTCACTGCCACCCCCAACACCCTCCCCAAATTACAGCACCCTTAAAAACCCAAGCCTGCCCCTCCTTGGGCGCGACTCCCTTGGCCCATGTTTCTGGCCACGGGACCTCGCCCGGGAGTTTCTCCCCCAATAAACACTTGGTTTATACCGGCCCTTTGTCCTGTGCCTCTTTCGGTATCTCCAAACATTACAACCCCGACACCTGTCTCCTGGGACGCCGGGTGGGGGCCGTTCCTGGAAGCATGTCCAGCAAGAGAGAATCACTACTAGCAAGATAAGTTGTGTCCCACTACCAGTAACTCCAAGTCACTTCCCAAGGGGGTCGCCTCTGTTGAGCGTTCCTGCCAGAGTATATGAAAGCCTCCACAATCCTGATCGTCCAGCCTGGATCCCGGAGGGAAACATGTCGTGTTCTGGTTTGACTCTGCAGGCCGCGAATTCCTAGTAAGGAGGCGTCTTGTCACGTAACCACGGGGCCTGTCACCGGTTATTCTTTTCTGCTGTGGGTCTCTCCCTGACCTGCAGGAGCCCGTGTGGTCGAGATGGAGTCCTCGGTCAGTCAGACCTGTTGCCAACACCTTCTGTCGGTCCACACTTACCTGTCCACTGGATGGCATTTTTTTTATCCTTCATAACGTTAATCTTTTTATTTACTTACTAATCCCATTATATTGTTTTATTTAAGATTCTACTGCATTGTCTCCTTTATCCACATATGTCCAAATCAATTCTTGGAAAAGGAACTTTTCATCCATTTACATTTTTTTTCCAAAATTTTTTATTTTCTAATTCTTCTACATGATTCAAAATAAAGCTAAAAACCATATCATTCATATAAAAAAGACTTGTGAAACAAATTATAAGTGAACAGAATGAAGAATGTCAATAACATAAGAAATAAGTAATTGACGGCATCTTTTAAAGAATGTTCCTGGCCGGGCTTAGTGGCTCAGCCTGTCAATTCAGTACTTCGGGAGGCCGAGGCGAGTGGATTTGCCTGAGCCCATGGGTTCGAGACCAGCCCGGGCAACTTGGCAAGACCTCGTCTTTACAATAAAAAATAAAAATAATAAATGAGCTGGGCAGGGTAGCACATGCCTGTAGTTCCAGCTACATGGAAGGCTGAGGCAGAAGGATCGCCGGAGCCCAGCAGGTCAACACTAGGGTGGCCGTGAGCATGCCACAGCACTCCAGCCTGGGCGAAAGAGACTCCAACTCAGAAAAAAAAAAAAAGAATACACTGAGTTCATCACTACTTCCTAGATTATCTTTAAAGCGTCCTAAGATCAGCTTTGCTCACTTAAGCCTTGATCTGGCCGTCACGCACGTTTGAGTCGGGGGCGGGGCCGGGGATTTTATTTCACGCCGTCCCCACACGGGCTGGATTTCCAGCCCTGTCCCTGGACACCCTTCCCGTCCGGAGTGACCGGCCCCCACGCATCCCAGGCCCATATTTGTGCCGGCCTTTTCAGGGCTCTCTCCTCTCCAGCTTCCCGTTGTCATGGCTACCCTCACAGTAGGCAGAGAAGTGTGGCCCTCAACCTGACTCTTCTATGCAAAGGACCCCTCTGTTCTTGTCTAGCCCTTTTCGTGTATATTTCTCCATTGACTTATCAAACTTAGTGAAAAAGTAGCATCACGTTTAGAACGTCAACGAATGTGTGAGCTTACATTGGGAAAGGCTGACAGTCTTCCGTAACAAGCCTTTGCCCGCCAAGACGGGAAAACGCAGTGGTGGTGGGCAGAGTCCCAAGGTGACCCCAGCGGCCCTCACCCTTCCCTCCAGTATCCCCTCCCCTGAATGCCACCCCTGGGTGGGGGCCGTGGTACATGACCCACTTGACTTTGGGGATGGGCGATTCCCCCGGTGGGTCTGACCTAATCAGGTGACACACTAAAAGGCAGGCATGAGCTCTTCCTGAAGAGATTCAAGGGGTGCAGGGGAGTTGGCGTGAGGTGGGTTCATCTGTTGCTGGCTTGAAAATGGAGGGGACCAAACAACAAGGAGAGCTGTGGTGGCCTCTGGTCCCCAAGAGCGGCCCACTGACAGCCAGCAGAGAAAGGTGACAACAGTCCTACAGCCACAAGCAACTGAACCCAGATGACAGCGTGAATGAGCTTGGAAGCACTGTTCTCCCAGAGTCTCCGGAAGGAGCTTTTGGCTGGCACACTGGCTTTAGAGAGGACTTGACTTCCGGGAAGACCCCAGGCAGAGGGTCCACGAGGCCATGCCCGGCCAGCCAACCTGTAGCTATGCCCTAAGAGCGGGGTTGTGGTGAGCTGTGTGAGGGCTTGACACAGACACATGCTCTGCCTCCCCGAGCCTAGACAGGATTTCAACTTGGGTATGTGGTTTTCTGCACACAGGCCTTGGACATTTCTTGTTTCGGGTATTTTCAGGGCCCTACATATTTTTAAGGGGTGTCTTTATCTTTTTTTTTTTTTTTTGAGTGAGAGTCTCACTCTGTTGCCCAGGCTGGAGTGCAGGGGCACATTCACAGCCACCCCAGGGTCAACCTGCTGGGACCAGGCGATCCTTCCGCCTCAGCCTTCCAAGTAGCCGGAACTACAAGTGCACGCCACCACACCCGGCTAATTTTTTTATTTATTGTAGAGACAAGGTCTTGCCAAGTTGCCCAGGTTGATCTTGAACCCCCAGCCTCAGGCAATCCTCTCGTCTTGGCCTCCCAAAGTGCTGGGATGACAGACTTTAAGCCATCACGCCCGGCCAAGGGGTGTCCTTAAACATGCCATCTGTTGCTAGAACTTAGAAAAACGACCGATTGCAGTGTAACAATCCCGCAGCAAGAGGTTATGCTGAATTCTCACTACTTTTAGTCATGTGGGCTTATCTAACAATCACATTTGTGAACGACGCCTTCCATTTCTTCTAAGGCTGCTTGTTTTTCCTTATTTACCAGCTCGTGTCTGGGTCTTCCTGAGAGGCTGGGGTCTCGGGCAGATAAAGACTCTGCCCTTCCTAACCGTGAAGGCCCTGGCAGGAACCACGTCTCCCATCTGGGAGGGTGTTTGCTGGAGGTGTGGGGGGTGGGGCGTCCCCAACAAAGAACACCTCGGCGCAAGCCAAAGTCCAGGTTGGGTGGGCAGGGCGTCGGGGGGGGGTGTTTGGGCAGGAATGGCAGATTGATTATATACAGGAGAACTGATCAGGTAACAAAGAGGCTGGGCACTGGCTCACATCTGTCATCCCAGCACTTTGGGAGGCCAAGACGGGGTGCATCGCTTGAGCCCGGGAGTTTGAGACCAGCCTGGGCAACACAGAGAGTTCTCATCTCTACCAAAAAAAATCAAAAGATTAGCTGGATGTGGTGGTACACACCTGTAGCCCAGCACTTTGGGAGGCTGAGGTGGGAGGATCCCCTGAGCCGAGGAGGTCGAGGCTACAGTGAGCCATAATGGTGCGCCTATGAGACAGGAGATAGCTAGAAAAAGGTCAGGCAGACATTCAGGCAGGCCCTCTGGGAACCATGTAGCAAACTCCCAGGAGGCCTCTCTCAGGCTCAGCATTGGCAAGCAAGCTCCCTGTCAGCCTATCAAGCCAGAGCTTAGGTGCCCACGGCTGGGATCAAAAAGCAACCAATCGGCTCACCGTTAGACCCCTACCTTAATACTGACCAATCAGAACAGCTACAGCTCACAGCTATAGTGCTAGCCAATCGGCTTGGACTTAGGGCTATGTAAGCCCCAGGTTTTCAGCGCCAGGCAGGCAGCCCCTTTGGGCCCCCTCCCGCTGTGGGTGCTCTTTCTGTCCTCAGTAAATCCTGCTTTCTCATCCTCCGGCTGTCCATTCCCTCATCCTTCCTGGGCATGAGACAAGACCCTCAAGCCAGAAGAGCTACAGCCTTAGGAGCTGCAGATCATCAGAGTCGAAGAGTCACGCACCCCAGAGGCTGGCTTGCCAGCCAACAGGGCCAGCCGAACCAGGACAGCTGCCAGAGGGAGGCGAGACTCCGAAGCCGAGGCACCCGGGGGCGAGGCTTGCCAGTCACCCAACCGCAACACTCAGGGCTTGGCTGGCCAGCCCATTAGGGCTGACACTGGTGGGGCTGGGCTTCCCAGCCCCTCCGCGACCCTCTCTGGGGCTTGGCTGGCTGACCCATGGGGCTGACACTCTTGGAAAAATCCGCAGCCCCTGCACACATCCGGGGCAACAGAGTGAGACCCTGACTCAAAAGTTTAAAACAGATCGGGATTACGGGAACCCCAGGGAGAAAGGGCCTGGCAACAATGGAGAGAGACCGGCCCAGGCCCCGGGGCCTGGGCTGAAATCAGAGGCCAGGCTGTGCTCTCAGCTGTCACAGATGAGAGGGGTGGGCCCACGTGCAGACACTCCCCAGCTCGGCACCGGCATCAAGGCACACCTCGCACCCACAGCCTGGTCCTGGGCGCAGGTCTCCATCTAAGAAGACGGCCCTTGGGGAAACGGCCCCGTCCGGGAAGCCAAGGGACCAGGCAGGGAAGGTGCCGGGGTGTCTTCCAGTGCCAGACAGTGAAGACATCCTGGATGAAGCGCAGGGACACGCAGCAAAGGCGCTGACGCCAGGAGCCAAGGTGAACAGTGTCGGGCCACGCCCCCGCGGAAGAGAAGCCCTGGTGGCAGGGGTGAGTGGGGCAGGGGAGGACGGCACAGGGTGTCGCTTCAAGCTCCCCCCACTCGTTCATTTCGAGGGTCACCGCTTCACAGAGAGGCTGGCTGAGGTCAACTCCACCAAGTGGCAAAGTGGCCACCACCCGGGGCTGAAGTCACACTGCCAGCCAGGACAGTGAGGACGGGGTGGCCCCCGTGCTGTTCCTGCAAAAAGGCAGACGCTGCGTCTGCTCACAAGGAGCTGCCCTGAAGAGCTTGGGTCCGTCCACCACAGGTCAAGGTCGCCACGCCTGGGAGTCCGAGCAACCGCGCAGGGTGGTCAAAGCCACACGGGGCCACGCTGACGCCCCAGGCAGGACACGAGTGCGGTGGTGCCCAGGGCCTGACTCCCGTGGCACAGTCCGAGGCGCCAAGGGTGCAGGGCCGGGCGCAGGAGCACCGCCTCACTGGGCCTGCAAGTTTCTCCAGGTCTGCAGCTGAGTCCACGCTATTATTGTTATTATTATTATCATTAAGCTTGAGTACTATTATTATTAAATCTGAGTATTATTATTATTATTATTTGAGTTGGAGTCTCACTCTGCTGCCCAGGCTGGAGTACAGGGGTACTCTCCCGGCCACCGCAGCCTCAACCTGCTGGGCTCTGACGATCCTTCCGCCTTAGTCTTCCAAGGAGCAGGAACTACAGGCGAGCACCACCACACCCAGCCAACTTTTGACTGGTTGCAGAGACGACGTCTCGCCAAGTTGCCCGGGTTGGTCTCGAACCCGCGGGCTCAGGCAATGCCCTCACTTGGCCTCCCAAAGTGCTGGGATGACAGGCTGAGCCACTGAGCCCGGGCTATGATTATTATTATTGCTGCTGCTGCTGCTGTTGTTGCTGTTATCATACTGAGCAGAAACCAACACGGGTCCCTCACCTTGGGCTTCCCTCACCCCATCACAGCCGTCAGGAGGGCTGCTCCCCTCCCCCACCCGCAGGCCAGGAAGGAAGCGCTGAGGGCGGGAGCCCGCCAGGCCCGGCCTCCCACCAGTCCCACTGGGCAGCTGCCGGGTGTGCGCAGGCGTGAGTCCCCAGAGTGGCTTCCGAGGTCACCGGGTCCATTGCGCAGCAGGCATGCGGCCAGCCAGATGCAATCCCACCACGAGATGGCGCCCGCGCCTCAGCAGCCAGGGTGACCCCGGCCGAGGGGTGACCCCAGCCGGTTCCTGGAGAGGAGGTAGGCGTGGCCTCCGACCCACCGGAAAGCTGCAGGCCAGGGTGTCCCCACGGCCCCCAGGGAATCCCACACGCCAGCAAGGTCAGGGACACGCCACAGGATCTGAGGTCGGCCGCAGGGTCACGCAGGCAGCGTGCACGGACCCACAGACGTGGGGGTCTATGCAGGCCCGAGGGCCGGGCCCCAGATGTCCTAGAAGCCGCCTTTTGTGACCTTTCCCAGAATCCCTCTTCCCAGCAAAGCCGGGAAGACTGGAGGGGCCCCACAGGCACCTGCGCCCTCAGCCCCAGCAGCGCCCCCGGCAGACATCACGGGTCGATCGCAGCATCGCTCCATGGAGACCCGGTCCTCAAGAGCGACGCCCAAGAGCAGGGACACAACCGCTCGAGTTGGCACGTGACAAGACAAAACCCTCCGCCGGCCTGGACCTCGCAGGACTCAGGCGGGAATGTGGCTTTCCCCGCCTCCCCGCCCCAGCTGCCGCCGCCAGACACAGAGGGCACACAAAGTGGGGCCACTCGCAGCTACCACATGCCTTTGTGCAGACGAGAAAAGGTGCCCTCGTGGCAGGCAGACAGCTCCACGCCAGGACGCAGCCTCACAGTCAGGTGCCCTTGTGCAGTGCACAACCTCGACAGCCCTCCCTAGCAACCCTGGCCCAGAGCAGCCGCCCAGGAGCTGTGCTGAGGTCAGAGTGGCCACCCCGTTCTTGGCGAGGCTCACGGATGAAAACTCTGGCGATCGGGCCCCAGAGAAACACACCCCATCACTCACACGAGCCAGGGATGACAAATCACAATCACGGTTCTCTTCGCGGGAAACCACCAGCACCCCAAGCCCGACGCCCTGGAAGTCTGCCGGTTAGCCTGGGCGGGCCCGGGCGGACCTCTGGTGCCCGAAGGCCACCGGCAGGGAAGGCACTGCAGAGGCTGCGGGCACGGGAAGGCCGCTGGGTCCCGCGTCCAGTCTCGAAGGCCCTGGGGAGTCCCCCTCGCCTCAACTAAGAGTGCGAGTCTCGCGGGTGCCACTTCTGGATGCCAGCAGCCACACCCGAGGCGCCAGCGGCAGTTCCGTAGCCTCCCTCTGGGGGGCACACACGAGGACTCGGGTCCCGGCCCAGCCTCCGCCTGTCCCCGGCGGAGCGGCCCATCGAAGGAGCAGCCCTTTCCTGCGTGGGCACAACGCGGCAGCCTCTTCACGCCGGCACCCGTCGCGGGCCGGCATCTCTAATTGCCGCCCCCGCCGGGAAGGCCACCGGATGTCACCTGCACAGCTGCAGGTGTGGATGGCGGCTCAGTCTCTCCATCAGCTCCTCCTCCCTCGGCTCCTCCAGGACGTCCCTGTGGAATGGGAGGATGTGGGTGACCGGGGTCTCCAGGGAGGGCTGGGGGGCCTCCGGGGCAGGGGAGAGGGCCTCCAGAGAGGGAGATGGGGGGAGCTTCTCGGGAGGGGCTGGGGGCCTCCCAGGAGGGGGAAGGGGTCCCCCAGGAAGGGGAGATGGTCTCCTGGGAGGGGGGTGGAGGGCTGGCTCCAGGGAGGGGGGAGTCCGGCGCTCAGCTCCCCCCGGAGGCCAGGGAGGCTCCCGCCCCCACCCACCTGAACATGAGCTCCACCGTCATCTGGTAGGTGGCTTCTGGGGTCCCAGCAGGGGGCTGCAGGTGGCTGTGGGGGTCCCACTTGTAGAGGAAGTTCTGGCGGGCGGGAGGCGTGGCCAGTGAGTGCAGGCCCAGTGAGGCCGGCCCCGCCCCTCCAGGGGGTTGGCGGCCACCGCGGGGCCGAGAGCTCACCCCGGATGCCCGGTGCTGGCCCCACGCCCAGGGCCCTCCTCCACCGGGCCTGAGCACCCAGAAACCCCCATGAGTCGAATGTCAGGCCTGTCCCAGGGGGCCCTGGCAGCCAGGGAGACAGCACTGAGCCAAGCAGGAAGGACGCAGATTGAACTTGGGGCCGAGCTGGACCCAGCGGGGCCCTCCCTGCGCGGACCCTCCCGCCAAAGTCCCATCGCTGGTAAGTGAAAATCGGTCCCAGAGGACACCTGGACAGGGGCTCCAATACCTCCAGAATCAGAGCCAGGAACAGGTTGACCCAGATGACGGACGACACCAGCCACCACAGCACAAAATACACCGTGGACCACCTGCAGGCAGCGGCCCCCAAGGCCCATTGTGAGCCCAGAGGGCACTCAGACAGCTGCAGAGGGGGGCTGCGGCCGCTGAGTCAGTGCCGGACCCCGAGATGTGTACTCCCGTGTCACCCCAGAGGCAGCCACCCCAGGCCCAGAGGCACAGAGCAAGCGGCCAAGGCGACAGCCGGAGGCATGGCTGAGACCAAAGCCGGGACCACCTGGCCTGGTCCAGCCTCCTCAGGCTCCTCAGCCTCCTGGACTCCCCACATGCCCCAGAGAGCCCCCAGAGGGGCAAACCGAGTCACAGAACGCCACCCCTAGAGCCACAGGGCAGGTGTGGGGAGGGACACGGCCAAGGACCCCGCCTGCACCGCCCAGGCTGGCGCCCACACAGGAGGGAGCCCACGGGCCCAGGACTCACCGGCCCGCGTGGCGCTGGTAAGCCTCCAGGAACACCTGCCAGTTGTTCACCACCATCACGTTCCACAGGGTGACCAGGGCGGCCTGCGGGCGGCAACCGAGGTCTGGGAGGGGCCGGGAAGGGGCAGGGAGGGGGAGGGCGGGGGGCGGCAGGGCCGGGCGGGCCAGGGCTCACCGCAAAGTCATCAAAGTTGTTGGCCCAGTACTCCAGCTGCTCGAAGCTCCCGCAGGGCGCCGATCCATTGGCAGGGGCCAGGCTGGGGACACGGCACACCAGGTCAGGGCGGGGCCAGGGAACCCACGCCAGGGGCGGGGCTGGAGGCTCTGACACCCGTCCCAGCCAGCACGCTCAGGCCTGGCGTTCCCGAGAGGGGCCGGGGGCGGGGGGTGCGGTCCTGGGCAGGCTGTGTGTGTCCCCAGACGCCAGGTGAGGGGAGGCGAAGGCCCCCTGACACGCCGGCCCACCTGGCACCCTGAGGCCTCCCGCCCCCGAAGAGGCTCCGGGCCCCTGAAGACTGTCTCACCTGCTGTTCCCAGGAGCCACAATGACGCCCCGAAACAAGCTGATCCCAATGATGGCAAACACGTAGTACACCACCTGTGGGGAGGGCCGGCGGGCCGGGCCGGGCCGGTCACACGCGGCCTCCACCCTCGGACAGAGCCGCAAAGCCAGGCGCTCTGCCTGGGCTGAGTCCCAGGATCCACCTGTGACGCGCTTCTCCAAGACACACACAGTGCCTCCCCCAGCTGTGTCCAAGGAGCGCCCAGGTGCCAGGATAGGCCACCTGCCGCCCCAGACCCATCCTTGCAAGGGCACACACCCGGAGCTAACCTGGCCCTTTCTGGGCAAGGCAGCGCCTGATCCAAGATCCTCTCCGGCGCCATATCCCGCGGTGGACACGTGCGGCCCAGCCCAGGGCACCCCGAGCCTCCCCAGTCTCGTCTCCGTCCCACGTGGGCCCACCCCCACGGCGGGGAGCACAAAGACCCAAAACGCCTCCACCACGCAGGGCTGCCTGCAGGGCAAGGCTCCTGCCCCTCGTGCAAGCCACCACGAGGCTGGGCCAATCAGCCCTCCCGGGAAGCCCGGGTCTGGGGAAGGGCCAGAGTGTCTGCGGTTCTCTCTGGGCAGACATGGCCGAGTTCCTGGAATCCCTCGAGAGAGCCTGGACCAGAGCCTCATCCTGGGGCTTGTGGGACCTGGGGGTCCCTGGAGACAAGCCCTAGTGTCCCTCCTATTTCTTCCATTCCTTTCTCTGAGAAGCCCGCGGCCCAGAAGCCACAAGGGACTCCACAGACCCAGAAGGAGGGTGGCACGGGAGGGAGGCATGGTCGGCCCTGAGACTCGGCCCTGAGACCCGGCTCTGGGACGAGGGGAGCGGTGCTGGCCTCTGGCCTGGCCTGGACCGCACGGGCCCAGCCACCTGCTGCCGCCCGGGCCTGGGGACCCTCCTCCTGGCCCCCACCAGCCTCCCAGGAGCACCCGTCCCGCCAGCACCCAGCTCACCACCAGGATCCCGCCGAACGCCCGCATGTTCTGTACCAGGCCCAAGACTGTGCTGGCCACCACGGCCATCGGCTGTGGACGGAGAGAGAGAGAGCCTCACCTCCTGGTGACGGAACCCCCCCAGCCCTGCTGGAAAGGCGAGATGGGAGAGGTTAGCCGGCCTAACACGGGGGCATGCAGCCCCCCAACACGCCTACACCCGCCTGCAGCCCCCACGCCCCCGCCCACAGATACCCCAACACCCACTCACACTCAGACACTCCGACACACCCCACCCACACAGACATACCCCAACACGCCTGCCTGTCCACGCCCTGCAGTCACCCCCCAGATGCCTCCCCCCAGCCCGGTGTAGGTGCCGAGTCCCAGGCCTCCCTGGAGACACCCTCACGCCCAGGGCCTCAGACCACACGCTGCTGGCGCCCCCCAAGGAGACTCCCAGGAAGCGCAGACTGGAGGCAGGGCCACCTCGGGGTCTCAGGGAGCCACGAACCACATTAAGTAGAATTCACTGCCTGTGTGCGCATAGGGTCGCATGTCTTGTATGTCATGAGTCTGTGTGTGTATATGCATGTGATTGCTTGAGCATGCCTACACATGGATATTGTGTAATGACGTGGGTACTGTGTGCATGTGTGTACAGTGTCATTACGTGTATGACCACGCATGCCTGGATGACTGTGTGAGCATGCGACTGTGACTGCACGTGATTCTGTGCATCGGGTGACAACATGTAACTGATCGCGCATGCCTGTATGGTTGTGTATGATCACGTGGGTGTGTGATCATGTATGCCGGTGTGCATAAAGGCCCCAGCACACAGCTGCCTGCACGTAGAAAACCCAGGCTGCCCCCAGCAGGAGAGGCACACAGCTCAGCGGAGGGACACGCATGGACATAGGGAAGCCCTGGACCCTTGGCGGCGGTCTCATGAAGGCTCTTGAGAACAGACGCGGGCGCTGGGGCCTCCCCGCCAGGATGCCGGGCCCCAGCGCGACACCGCCCCCCACGGGCTCGTCAAGAGGAGCCGAGGCCGAGACAGGCGGGCAGCCCCGTGCAGTGCTGGGGGTGCTGGAAGCGCCCGGCCAGTGGCACAGCCCCTCGTGACGGCCCCCGGGAGCCCCACAAGGGCCCTTCTGAGACCCCCAGCCAGCAGAGTGGAGGGTGCACCCCGCCCCGTTCCCGCTCCCCGCCCGCCCTGGGGCACCGCCACCGCACCTTCACGTGGGGGACCACGCGCAGAAAGCGGAACACGATGAGCACGTTCAGCGCCCGGGTCATCTCCCACAGCGACAGCAGGCCCAGCGTCTCCGGCTGCCTGCAGGACACGGCAGGGTCGGGAGGGGCCGGGAGCCTGGGAGACTGGACGGGCACCGGCGGGGGGCGGGACACGGCAGCGTCCGCCTACGGCCCGGCAGGCAGAAGAGCCCACCCAGGACGGCCCAGGGCCACCACGCCTTCCGCCCGGCCCCGTGGCAGCTGGCACGGCCTCCATTCACGCAGGAGTCAGCTGAGGCTCAGGCGCTGGGACCCGCCCCAACTCAGTGCTGGCAGGAGCAAGGGAGTCCATGACCCCCGATCCAGGCTCCTGGCCCCGATCCCTGACCCTATCCTGGCCCCGATCCATCCTGTCCTTTGACCCCCATCTCCTGTCTTGTGACCTTGGCCCCTGGTCTAGTCCCAACCCCACCCATTCTCTGACCTCATCTCCTGTGCCAAGGCCCTGACCCCTGATCTTGTCCCATGAGCCTGCCTGTCCCGTGACCCCATCTCCCATCCCATCACTCTGACCCCTGACCTCATCCCGGCCCCATTCACCACCTCCTGCCCTGCGACCTCGGGCCCCAGCCCCATCCCTGCCCACGCCCCCTCCCCCACAGTGTCCCTCACAGGCTTTCTGTTCAGACTCAGGCCCCTCCTCGCCCAGAATGTCCCCCCGCGATTCCCAAGGTAATGGCTCAGAGCAAAGTGCACAGGAGAGGCAGGAACATCAGCCCTGGGACGCCAGGCAGCGTGGCGTCACCTGGGCTTGTCTTCCCGAGAGAAGTCCCAGCGGGCTTCCTGGGGAGGTGACCCAGCACCCCTCAGCCATCCCCAGCTGCTCACGGGACTGCAGAGAGACGACAGAAGCACAGAGACGCTGAAGAGCCGGGCCTGGCCACGGGTCCGAGCCCGGCAGGCGTGCCCACCGGGCCCTGTTGCCCACCCTCCCTGTTTCATCACGGGCACAAAGGAAACTCACTGCGCCCACCGAAAGCTGCCATGCCCCTGGCAGAGCAGCCTCACTGACAGCCCCACCAGGCCACGAGGCTCCTGGGGTCCTCGCCCAAGGTCCCTCTGCGCAGCCACAACTGGGGGCCGTGAGGCCCAAGCAGTCTCACAGGAGTTCAGCGAGCCCAGGCTCTTGGCTCTGCCCCTTTAAGGGGTGAACCGATGCCCAGCGTGGGAGGTGAAGACGCAAAGTCACACCGCTGGGCAGGAGCCCACACAGGGACCTGTCCACCAGGAGGGCCTGGCCCATCCCCGTGGTGACAGGGGCCAGCCCTGAGCCAGGGGCTCTGCCTCCACCCCTGGCACCCCTGGGGCCACGTGTCCCACCCCGGGGCTGGGAGGGGCCCACTGCCGCTCGAGGGCGATCAGCTTCCGCCAGAGCCCCCGGGCGCTGGTTTGGAGGACGAGACCCCCACAAACTAGGAACAGGGCCGCGTCCCAAGAGCCCTCAGCTGCGGGCACCAGCCACCTGCTCAACCCCGTCTGCCCTCGGGTCAGAGCCGCCCAGGCGAGCGGCCCGGGCCTCCAGGGCAGCCAGGACCCCGGGGACGGGCCGGGTGCCGTGTGCCGTAGCCTCCCTGGGTCTCTGCAGTCACATACCAGCCCGAGTGTGGGGATCGGTACACGGCCAGAGTGGAGAGCTCCAAGACCTTCAATCGCAAAAGAGAAGCAGGGTCGCCACGGGACGCCACCAGGGGTAATCGGCAGCAAACGGCGCCATGCGTGGGAAAACTCTCCCCAGGCCGCTCTTGGGAACTTGGAGCTCAGCCCTCGTCCCGACAGGCTCCAGGTGCCAGGACTCCCTGCTGCTGGACAGACGCCCCAGCCCAGGAACCGGGCCAGGAGCCACGCAGTCAGGGCTGGACAAAGGCCCTTCTCGATTCCTGTCGCCCAAGCTCCCACCCGTCACATGTGGGTCAACGTCGCCCTGACGCGGCTGCCGAGACACACCCCGCATGGGCCCCTCACCCCACAGCATCTGGGAAAGAAACAGGCGTTTCCCGAGGACACCCTGTTCCCTAAGCCCGGCCCCTCGCCCCGCCATGCCGAGCCCCCGTAGGAAGCCGGGACGCACGGAAGGCTGTGCCCAGGGCTGGACCGGCCGGCAAGGGTGGCAGGGGCTTCCGGCCTCCCTCGGAAATTGACAGCAGCAGCCTGGCCCCATGATGCTCAGATGCAGCGGAAATCCAGCCCCCGCCAGCCCCACCGCCGACCACTGAGCAGCTCGGGGTGGGGGGAACGGCCCTATGTGGCTCGAGGCAGGAACCCAGCTTCCCGTGGTCCCTGGCCCTTGGGGAAGTCTGAGCCTGGACAGGGCACAGAGCTGAGGTGGACCCCCCGTAGGCCGTAGCCCGCCGTCCCCCAACTGTACCAGCAGGCCAATGGTGAGGAGCCCATCAAACACGTTGCTGGAGAAGGACAGGTACCCGCGCGGGCCCAGGGCAAACACCTTGAGCAGCATCTCCAGAAGGTAGTACAGGATGAAGGCCCGGTTGAGCACCTGCGGGGAGGAGCCGGGTCAGCTTGGCCGGGTCCATCCAGTCCCGCGCGTGACGGGGACGCCTGGGTGCTCACCTCCAGCACGAAGTCGTCCCGCACGTCCGAGTCCAGCACCAGGAACACCTGAAAAGCCAGAGCGTCCGCGGCTCACCCCGATGCCCGCACGGCGCCAGGCAAGGCGGAAGGATGGGCTCGGGGCGGTGGGGGGTGAGCGGAAGGCAGCTCCGTATTCACGCGGGGCAGGCGCACTCACGCAAATAGACACGAGGTTTCCCAGGGCGATGAGGTTCCCCAGGCAGTCAAAGTAGTAGTGGCCAAAGAAAAACTGGGCGCTCTGCAGAAACGGAGACCGGTACACGGGCCTCGGCGGGCGCTGGAGGAAACAGCGCGCTCAGAAACAGCCCTGCGGGTCCTGTGCTGACACAGCCCCGGAACATCTGTGCCTCTTCCCCGGGGTCTGACACGTTTCTACCTAGCCTCCTGTCCCAGTCTATCCAGCCTAAGGAAATAATCCCAAGCACAGAAATCGTCTTACGCACAGAGATGTTCATCACAGGGGCCTTTTCGACACCAAAAGACAGGCGCGAAGAACCGAAAAGTCCACTGGGGCTCTAAGTAAACCACCCTGCGATGTCACACAGTCACCTCAAACATACGCAAAGTGTTCACCATGATATTGAAACTGCTATGTGTTGTATTCTCATTATCTTTTGAAGAGAGACTCCTGACAGGGATCCATGTGGTGCAAAAAACAAAGAAAAAGAAAGAAAAACAGATTCTTAGATGGCTGTCTACATACAATCTATTTGACACAAACTACGACTAGTACAAAAAGGTTTAAAAATAATGAAAGCAATAAAACTTGATAAAACGATTCACTTTTTCAAATGAAATAAAATAAGATAAAACTGCTATTTGGAAAAATACAGTCAATGAGCCAGTTGCAGTGGCTCACGCCTGTCATCCCAGTACTCTGGGAGGCTGAGGCAAGAGGACTGCCAGAGCCCAGGGATTTGAGACCAGCCTGGGCAACTTGGTGAGATCTCATCTCTACAATTAATCAGATATTTAGCTGGCCATGGTGGCACACGCCAGTAGACCCAGCTACTCGGGAGGCTGAGGCAGAAGGATCACCTGAGCCCAAGAGGTTGAGGCTACGGGGGCTCTGATTGTGCCACTGCACTCCAGCCTAGGCAACAGAGTGAGACCTCAAATCAAAAAACACACACACACGCACAGAGTAAAGGACACACTCACAGCTACAAGAACTTAAAATGGGACAAACTAGCTCTACACTGTGAGCCGGAGGGCGTCAGTGACAGCGGGAACCCGGCAACGATGACTGATGTGAAGCCACACTGGAGAGCCAGGCACTCTGGAGCCCTGCGCCCTCCTGAGACCCTTCCACACACATGCAAGGAGAGACAGAGGCTGGTGACCACGGCCGACCCGTGAACAGACCTGAGCCTGCCGTCCACTGGCCACATGTGGGTACTTCATGTCAATGTCAGCCCAAGAGAAGCGGACATTCAGTTCCTCTGTGACAACAGCCTGACAGCTACACGAGTCAAGTGGCTTCTACACTGGCCGGGCAGGGAAGGAGCAGCTGGGCCCTGTCCCGGAGCCCCGCAAGAAAACAGCAAAGTCCGTGAGACGCTGCAGAGTGAAAGTGACCACACTACACACACACGTCAAGGGAAAACAAAATCAGCGTTTCTCCAGGTCATACATGTCTGCAATGACATGGAAAATCGGGAGGAAAAACACCAAAATTCCCACTGAACAGAGTGGCCACTCTGGAGCGGGGCCCGGGCCGCTGGCGCCAATGGCCAGTTTACAGTCTCGACTCCCGGCTCGCCCTTCAAGGCCTGCTCTGGCCCGATGGGCAGGGCCTCTTTCAGGTCCCACCCACAGGGAGTCCGAGGGTGCTCGAGCCCCCATTCCAGCCCCTCCCAGGAGCCCCCATTCCAGCCCCTCCCAGGGTCCCTCCACAGAGCGCTGGGGTGAAGCCCCCCGGTGGAGGGGGCTGGGGGACAGCAGGAAGGCGAGGCTGTCCTGTGGGTCTCCATGGTGGGTCGGGGTGGCGTGAGGACATCTGGGGGGGATCCGTCCTAGACACACCCAGACACACAGTCCCCTGGTGACCTACAGGCGCCCCTGGCCTACTGACAACGGTCCCCACACCAGGCCTCAATGTGAGACCAGTGCCCAGGGCCACCGGCCTGCATGGTGCCAGTTCTCTCCGCAGGCCTGGCCGATGCCTGCCGCCAGCCCAGGCCCTGCCACCCCAGGCCCCACCACCCTGGGCCTGAGACCCACTGAGAGATGGATGCCCTGACCTGGGCCTTCAGCCTCCAGAAGGGGAGATGCTGCTGGTTGCTTGAGCCCCACCTGCCAGCCCGCCCACCTACCCCGAGCTGTGGTGCTCAGCCCTGGCGGCCCAAGCACACGGTCCACCAAGCACAGAGGGACACTAAGCACACAGAGACATGAGCACAGAACCAGCCGTAGACATCTGGCTCCACCTTGGCCCCGCCCCCTCCAGGCCCTGCCCAGATGCTGGAATGGAGGCCCCCCCCTCCTAGGCCTCCACCTGGCTCCACCTCTGGACACAGTGCTTGATGCCGAGGACTCCCCAGCACCAAGGACAAAAGAGAAGACCAGTGTCCCCACCTCCTGGGGAAGGACAGACGGGAAGAGGGGAGCCTGGCACGGAAACAGAAAACTTCTAGAAGTTTCCTCTGTGCCAGACTCGGCTCAGGCAGGTTCCTGGGTCTGGTGAGCTCCATGAGGCCCCCAGTCGCCAAGAGACAGACTCCATTCCTGTGTCCCCGGGCAGGTAAGCCCTGGCATGGATCACCAAGAGCTCCCCGGTGATCAGCAAAAAGCTCCCGGCCACCGGGCGGCCTGGCCATTACCTCTTTGACCACGCTCTTGTCCAGCTCGTTGAAGAGGTTCTGAAACTCGTCGACCGACAGCAGGACACTGCTGTGGGCACGCACCTTCTGCAGAGGGACGTGGGTCAGTCGGGCCGGAGCAGCAGGGGAGCGCCAGCCCCCCGCCCCATGGGCTGTAAATGCTGGGCTCATTGCTGATGTTCCCTCGGCCCAGGGACTCGCGGCGGCCGGGCTACCTGCACGATGGCCTGCTTGTGGGAGCTGTCCAGCTGCACTTCCTGAAGCACCCGAAGCAGGTCCTGGGGCCTCACCCCTACCCTGTGGGGGGAACCCACAGCATGAGCATGGCCGCCTCGGCCCGGGCCCCAGCCTGAATCCCACGGCCCGGCGTCCGGCCCGCTTGGCCACCAGTCCCCTTCGCAGCCTGGGCCACAGCAAGCGCCTCCGAGGAGTGTCGGCTGTCCCCACTGAGGAGGGGCAAGACGACTCCGCCACCACCAACGGCCGAGACCGGAACCTCCACGGCCGCCTCCCTCGTGCTCTCTGCCCTCAGCACCCAACAGGGGTGCGGACGAGGGCCCACGGCAGCAGGAGGACCGGAGGGCCGGGCCGCCCACCATCGCCAGCCCAGGACTGCAGGGAGCAGGGGCAGGAGCCCCGGCAGCCACGGAGCGCGGGGCACACGGCCGGACGCCCCTGGGAGTGAGGCGCGGCCGGCCGGGGCTGTCCCGGGCCCTCCCGCCCCCGCAGCACCCGTCCTCAGGCAGCCCCGGCCAGTACTCACACCTCGGGGGCGGCTCCTCCCTCCCACCTCGCGGAGAGCACCTCATAGGCCGCCCGGGTCCCCAGCCGTCGCCGGAACAGCGAGGTCTGCAGGGACTTCTACGAGGAGAGGGCGCTCAGGGCCCGGCGCAGCGCCCCCCCAGCCACACCTACCATGGGGGCAAAGGAGTGCTGGGCGGCCTCTGAGGGCGCCTGGCCCGCCACAGCCTCGGGCAGCTCCCAGGCCTCAGAGGGCCCATCACAGACTCCCAGAGGCCACACAGGAAGGGGCCCGACCACAGCGCCACTGGGCTCGGGGTGCCGTTCGCTAAGGCTCACGCCTCCTGCATATTTGGGGTCCCGGTCCCAAACAAGAGGGCTGGGGTTGGGGATACTCCCTGGCAACTTCCTGCTGAGGGGTGGGGGCATGGGGTGGGGACCCCCGGGCGGCCGTGGCCATGACCCACGTGTGAGGGAGTGACCCGCCCTCCCGCCCCACGGGGAGCCTGGTGCCAGGGCCGGGGCTCACGGACGGGTGGCTCCAGTCGGGCACAGCTCACCATCAGGTAGCCCCGGAACTGGCTGTAGATGATGGCCGTCAGCAGGTTCATGAGAAAGAGGCTTCCTGCAGGAGGACACGCCACGGTCGGGGGCCCCGCGGCCGGGTGGAGGCTGTAGGGGCAGGGGCCCCCCAACCCCGAGGGCGGCCCAGAGGGGCTGGGGCGGGGCGGGGCCGGAGAGCCGGGGCGCCGGCCGCACGGAGGCGAGTGACGGCGGGGACACGCCCCCCGGCCCCCGAGCACGTGGGCCCCATCCCTGAGGGACGAGCCCGGCCGCCCCCACTCACCGATCACGGTGAAGACGACAAAGAAGACGGCATAGGCCCGGTGCTTGGAATATGCAGGAACCATCACTGCAAGGGCAGAGGCGTTGGAGAAGCGGCCGCGCGCTCAGACTCGGGGCTGGCCTCGGCGGGCCGACGCCACCCGCCTTCCCGTCCACGCTCCGGACCTGCCCCTGCTTGCACACCCTCAGGCACAGGGAGCTCCCCACCCACCAAGGAGACCATGCCCATGCAGGGCTCAAAAGGCTTCCCTGCGACACGCCATGCTCAGCTCTCCCTGCGTGACCAGCGGGGACTCCGAGGACTTGCGGGGAGCAGTGCCCAGGGCCCAGCCGCCCTCCTGGGAAGACCTCCATGGGGGGGAGGGAGGCTCCAGAGGAGGCCGCCAGAGGGACCCAGTGACCATGGCCGCTGTCACGGCAGAAAGAACGGTCACAGCTTCTCAGAGTCAGGAGACAGGGGCAGAAGGAGACCAAGGAGCAGGAAGAAGGAAGGGGAGGTGAGAAAGCATGACAGAGAGAAGAGGAGACAGTTTTTGGAGGAAGTTTTGGAGGAAGAAACGGGCAAACGAGAAACAGGACTGGGGGCCGCAACAGGGGAAGGGGGAGAGGGAGGGAAAGCCCCCCACTTCCCCTCCCATTGGTAGAGCGGCCCACGCGCCGGCCGCCAGGCTCGCACCCCAGAGCCACCCACAAGGCTCGCCGCCCCCAGGGACCCCTCGCCCCGCATGCGCCCCGGTCCCACGCACCGTCCGGGTTGTTGGCCGTGGTCAGCAGCACCAGGAGGGACAGCAGGGACTTGGGCAGGTTCTGGAAGTAGGTCAGCCTCTCCCTGTCCTGACCGTCATCCTGCTGTGAGCAGAAGCAACCACGCTGGGGCTAAGCTCCAGGTGCAGGGGGGGACCCAGCCACAGGACCATCTGCCCACTGTGGATGCATCTCTGTGCCCTCCCAGCAGGTCCTGAGCTCACAGCCCAGACAGGACAGAACTCGGCACTTCCCAGCACCCAGGGAGATCGCCCACCCACACAGACTGTAGCCCTCAAGCGGGCAGCTTGCAGCCTGACCCGCCGCATGCTGAGTGCAAGGGGGCCCAAAAGTCAGGGCAGCAGAGGGGTCAGAGGCCAGGGAGGAAGGGAGGACCCAGAACTCGGGTTGTGACCCCAAGAGACCCTCACCTGCCCCCCTCCTGGGCTGGACGTCAGAGCCCATGGCGCCCACGGGGCTCCACGGCACCATGGCTGCCACAGCCATCCACAAGGGGCATCTGCCGGGGCCCCTCCCTCCTCCTCCCGGGAGGTGCCCCAGCCACAAACGCGGCAAGCACACACAGCGCCTCCGCCCTGCAAGGGACTCCACTCCGGACTCCAAGCCCGGGGCCTCTGCGGGCACGGAGCACACAGGCACCCGCTACCAACAGTGCCCCCGATCCCGGCCAGAGAGGGGACCCCGCAAACCAGACAGGCCAGGAGAGCAATGGAGACGGGCGGTACAGGGGCTGTGGCACCCCAAGCGCACCACACAACCTCGCCACGCAGGGACGTCTCCAGGTGAGGTCCAGTGGCCGACCAGGGGCCAGTCCTGCAAGCAGGCCCTCGCAAGGAGCCTGTGGCGGTCACCCTCCTGCACCACCTGCCCTTCCTGCCTCGGGCCGCCATCAACCATACCAGGGCCTCCAAGCCCTCATCCATTCGACGGCACTGACCCCCGGCCTGGCCAGCCAGGGGGCTGCCCCGAGGACAGGTGAGCTCAATGGTGGTGAGACTCCAAAAGCCACTGCACTGGGGGACGGGGCTTGGGGGTCACTGAGAGGACGCGACAGTGGGGCTGTCAGGCCCGGAGCAGGCCAGACCGGCTGCTGGGCGGAGGGGGAGGTCTTGGCCGTTGTGCCCCCTTGCCAGTCGAGGCCATGATGTGGGGGGTGGGGGAACTTTCAGAGGCCTGGGTGCGGGCCACCCCTGGGTGGGGCCCCAGAGCTGAGTCACACCACACGCCCCCACCAAGCCTCCGGCTCCTCCAACAACCAACTCCTGCAGCAGCGACCCCTATGCATGATCTTCCATATGGGGCCCAGGGAGCAGCGCAGGGGAGCGCGGGGCCCCAGTTCCCCAGCGGTAGAAGGGTCCCAGCTGAGCTGCAGGGTGGCCAAGGACACATGGCCGACACACACAGGATCCAGAGGCGCTCACGCATGCGGCTCCGACGGGCGGGTCTCACTCCCAGCTGGCAGGAGGAGGACGTCACCCAGGGCCCCCAAGGCGCAGCCCGGCTCTCGCTCCAGGCTGGCTGGCTGGCAAGGGGGCCCAACGGCCAAGACCCCAGGACGGGCTGGCCACCACCACGCACTCCTGCAGCTCCGATCTCAGGCAGGTATGTCTCCCCCACATTGACACAGCCTGGTTCTCCCTCAGGGCACCCGGGACCCCTGCCTTCCTGGGGCAGAGGCTCACATTCCTGTCTGGAGTCCAAGGCTGCTGCCCCTTCCAGCCCCCCTCCACACTAACTCTGCCCACAGGCTTGAGCTCGGGGGACAGCAATGACTGTGGCCATCAACAGACAGTCACACGGAGGTCCTGAGATTCTGTCGCTGGTCCCACCACAGCAGCCCAGCTGCCCCCGCCACCCACAGACACACACAGACACACACAAAGACACACACAAAACTGCACACAGATACAGAGACACACACTAAAATATACAGAAATACATGTAAAGACAGGCGAGACACACATAGACACACACAGAAACACACACAAATACACGTGTACACACACACAGGGGCTCCAACCCAGTTAGAGAGCTCAGTCTCAGTTTCCCTTCTGGAAGGCACGCACGGACCCCAAATGTGGCCTCAAACTCAACAGGACAGCCCTGGCCGAGCCCCGCCCGCACTCCCAGGACAACACATCAGAGAAGCCGGACCACCCCAGCCCCGAGGACAGTGGCCCAGGACAAGGCGGGCACGTGGCTGCAGATGGGCGGGGGTCCGCGGACACCTCCACACAGCACCTGGGCAGGCAGCAGACCCAGGGAGTGTGCCCAGGGCCAGCGGCCAGAGAGGGCGTGGGGGAGGTGAGTGCTGGGAGGCGCAGAGGGCGGGGCTGCACCCACAGGCCGGTGCAGGATCGGGGGCCCAGGCGAGGGGGTGTGAGAAAGCTGGGTGAGGGCATGAAGGGGCTGGGGGAGAAACAGTAGCGTGGGCCTGGGTGAACAGCCGGGTGGAGACAGAGGGAGGGGGCGAGAGAGGGAGAGGCTTAGGGGAGGCAGGGAAGACAGAGAAGGAAAGGGGGGAGGGAGGAGGGAGGGAGGATGGAGAACAGAGCGGGGGGGCAGCAGGGGCGTGGGGGCAGGCAGGACAGAGGACACGTGACCTAAGCCCAGGTGACGAGGGCCAAGGGTCCCTTGGCAGCGGGTGGCAGAGGACGTGGCCATTGGAGGGCAGACCCCACCAAGGTGGGGCACCACCAGCTTCCTGGTCACATGCCAAGGGCAAGTGGCCACGCCCAGTCCTTGACCTCCGCAGACCTGACCTGAGAGCTACCAGACAGACTGCACCTGCGGCAGGGACGGTCCAGGCAGCCATGCCGCCCTCACCGAGGCAGCCCCACCCGCCTGGCCCGCTGCCCCCCGGGCCATTCCCTGCTGTCCCCGCCGCCCCCCGCAGCCTGGCTCCCTTACCTTCCCGCCCACGAACAGCAGCATCCCAAGCACGGTGAAGAGGCACAGGTGCAGAGCCAGCAGCAGCCCGACGCTGGGGAAGACGCAGCCGCTCGGTCCCTGGCCCTGGGCAGCCCGGGCCCAGGGGCAGCCGGGGCCCGGGACGCCTGCCCTGCCCACCGGGCCGGCCCACAGGAACACCCAGGGAGCCCAGACGGCGGGGGCATCTGGCAGCAGCGCGGTCCCACCCCTCAGCCCGCAGGGCCCAGGCCTGTCCTGCCTGGGGGAGTCCCTCTTTGGCAGCGACCTGGGACTCTGAGGGAAGAGGCCACGGGAGCCTGGAGGCCCAGGGAGGGTCCGGGCTGGGCAGAGGCTGGGCCTGGGACACACTTCTGGAAGTGACAGAGTCATGAAGGCTTCTGAGGAGGTGACATCAGTAGTAGCTGAGCTTAACTGTTTTTATTTTTTGAGTCGGGGTCTCACTCCGTCACCCAGGCAGGAGTGCAGTGGCATGACCATGGCTCACCACAGCCTTGACCTCCTGGGCTTAGACAACCCTCCTACCTCAGCCTCCCAAGTAGCTAGGACTACAGGCACACACCACCACACCTGGCTAATTAATTGTTTTGTAGAGACAGAGTCTTGTTCTGTAGCCCAGACTGGTCTTGAACTCCTGGCCTCCAGCAAACCTCCCACCTCAGCCTCCAAGTGCTGGCATTACAAGTGTGAGTGCTGGGATTACACACCGGCCAGGATAAGCTTAACTTGATTATAAACTCTATGCTGGCAGCCCACAAACACCAAAATGGCGTGAGCGGAAGGACAGCAGGGGAGGGAGTGGTCACAGAGTGGACAGAGGCCCTGAGGGAAGCAGCCGCAGACCCAGCACCTTCAAGCTGGGCAGGGCGGGGGCGTCTGCCGTGAGGCCTCTCAAGGGGCTGCCAGAGCCACACATACCCCCCCCACCCGTGCCCACCTGCCCGCCCACCTGGGAGAAGCCGGCCGGTGAGCGCCTGGCGGCCCTCCTGGCCCCTGCTGGGTCCGTTTGGGCCGCGGTGCGGGTTCCGGGGAGAACGCCCCGCCCCCCACGGGCCCCGCCCCCGCCCCGCCTCCCAGGCCGACCTGGCCATCTGCGGCAGCGCACAGCGGATGCACTTGAGGGTCTTCTTCATCATGGACGAGTTTTGCAGCAGGAAGAAGGGCCGGAGCAGCCGGCGGAGGCGCAGGGGCTGGAAGGGACGGGCAGCTGGACCGGGCGTGAGGCGCCACCCACGTCGCAGGGGGCAGCGGCCGGACCCCACACCATCGGTCCGCCCCACGTCGCAGGGGGCGGGCGAGCACCGGGCTTGGAGTCGGGGCAGGGGCTCGGGAGCTGGCTGGAGGCCCCTCCCAGGAGACAGCCGGCTCTCCCTCCTCGCCACGCCCACCGTGACACCCCCAGGCACCGCCCTGCCCGTGTCAGAGGTGATCTCCCCCGGCCACCCGGAACACAGCTCCGCCCACCCCTCAGTGGCCTCCGGGCTCCTCAGCCCTCCCCCATTTCTTCCCAGAGACACAGATTCCCTCCCAGAAGCTCCCACCCGTCCCCACACAGAGGTAGTACCCGCTTCCTCCTGTCAGGACAGAAGCCCACCCAGCCATCACTCACTGCCCTGGGGCCCCCGGCCCCTCCCCTGCACGGTCAGCACAGGCCTGGTCACTCCTGCCACACACAAAACGTCCCTCTCCCTCGCCCTCCCCTCACGTCCCTGCTGCTATCCCGGCCGCCCCTCCTCTCCTGGACCCCGGGACCCCCTGGCCCCACGGACACCTTCCCACCGGGCCACCCTCCAGACCCAGCGGCCTCTGGTGCCCGCGGCCTCCATTGCTCCCAGGCCTGGCCCCACCTGCCAACAGCCCGCGGTCACCCCCTCCTTTCCGGCCTCCCTGGAGCACTTCTGTGCCTGCAACGCTCAGTGCCACGTGTATGCTCTGGACACCCTGGGTCGCTCAACTCCAGCCTCAAGCCCACTGCCCCCCACCCTCGGGGCCTCCCCCGAGCTTCCAGGGGCCTATGACCCAGCCTCTTCCCCGTGTCCCCGTGTCCCCCGTGCTCCTGACCCCCACGGGGTCCCCGTCTCACTACTTTGGCCACATAACACCTGCGCCAGCCCCTGTGCTCAGTTCTCTCTCCCGGAGCCCCTGGTGGGCCCCCGTTTCCCTGGCAGACCCCGACGGACACTGTGGACCCCAGGCCGACCCCCCGGCTGTTTGGCCAAACCACAGGGAGGGGCTTCTGGGTGCTGTAAGGGGAAACCAAGTCGGGTACGCTGGAAAGGTCTGGGGGGCCGGGCAAGCGGGTTTTCTTACTGGCGGGCCTCCCAGAGCTACGGGCCTGTGACCACAGGACCTGTGGCGCTTTCACGGGGACCAGCCAGTCAAGGGACTCGGCTGGAAGGTGGGAGCCAAGAATCAGGAGTCCTGGGACTCGCTGCCAGGGCCTCCGCTCGCCAACGGGACGCCCCAAGGGAAGCCTCGTGCCTTCCCTGGGCCTCGGCGCCTTCGTCTGCACGATGGGAACTCGGCCCTGGACGACGGATGACGAGTGTTCTGGAAAGTGACGGAGGGCTGTCCCCGCCTGGAGCCTGCACCTGCCTCGGCCCGTCCCACCTACCTCCTGACAAAGGAGACTCAGGGACGCCATCCAGTCCGTGACAGACACGACCAGCACCGCGAGGTAGCCCAGCAGCCAGAGGTCCTTCCGGAAATGAGCCCACCCAAACAGGTAGCCCTGCAAGTGACGGAGGTGAGCCAGCGGGCCACCCAGCGGCCAGCCTGAGCCCAGGGCAGGGGCACAGAGCAGCAGGGCGGCCGCGGGGGAGCCGTCCTCCAGCAGGGGTCGCCCAGGGCCCGGCCAAGCCTGGGAGGCTCGCTGTGTGACCTCAGGCGTGGCACTGAACCTCTCATCAGCAACGGCAGACCCTGGCAGACCCTGACGGACGCTGCTCCTGCCTGTTCTGCCCACCCACCCAACCACCCTGTGCAGCCACGGAGAAGGCACGGAGCACATTCTGGAAAAGACTAACGCAAGTCTGAGCTCAGCAGGCGGGCCTTGGCCACTGCGGGAGGCGGCGGGGAGGGTGGGATCCGGCCTGCCTCTTCCTCACCTGGCAGCCACTTCCCGACTATCAAGGGAGCCCAGAGGCCCCGGCCTGCAGGTGCGCCCCACCTTGCGAGACTCCCCAGGGCACGAAGCGCTCAAAGCACGCGAGTGCCGGCCGCCCATTGGTTTCAGTTCCAGTTTAGAAAGCCCCAGCCCTGCTAACGGCATGATGGGCTAAAATGCTGAACCCAGAAACTGCCTGGGGCCTGCAGTCCCGCCCACGCCACCCCTCATCAGCACACGGCCCAGGCCTGCCACAGGACCGCGGGGCAGCTGGGCACAGGCACCTCGCAACAGTCATGTGAGCCCATGGCCCGGCCAAGGTCTGGCAGGGCTGAGGCTGCGGGAGGCCACAGCCCGGGTCACGCCTGACGCCTGAACTCGGGGCCACAGGGACCGCAGCGGGGAATCGTGTTTGGCAAAATAACAGGACACAGCGTTCACCGCGAGGCCCAGCCACCCTGCACCTCCTTGACGGGCCTCAGAGACCGATGAGGCCCAGGCTTCGGAAGGACTTGGGCACAGGCAGAACCCAGACTTGGACACGGCCACTGTCGGGAAGGAGACCCCTTCTGCCTGTGTCCAGCCACCCCGCTTCTCGGGGTGCAGGGCAGCCGTGGGAAGGAACCGCCAGCCCTCGGATGCTCGCTCGGAGTCCCCCCTCACAGCCATGCTGCCAGACCCTCGACTGTCCCCGGAGACTCAGTCTACACGGCAGAGGGAAGCTGGAGGCTGAGACTTGTCTGGGCAGCCCGGGCCTTCGCCCGGGGGTCGGAGGCAGGCGGGTGAAGGCGGCCGGCTCCAGGGGCCGAGAAAGACATGAGAAGCACGGGCAGGGCTGGGCGGCTGGGACAGCCAGAGCCCCATGTGCGGGGGCCGAGGATGCCTCACCTTCACGGAGAGGTCGGCCACAAAGACCAGCAGGCAGAGCGCCTCAATGCTCTCCGTCAGGCCGCAGGGCAGCTCCGGGGGCGGGAGACGGTAGCGCACGTCCGCCGTCCTCGTGAGCGACGACGGCGTCTCGATGAACGCCAGGAACAGGATCAAGAAAATGGTGAAGCCCAGGGACCTGGAAAGGGACAGACCCTGGGTAAGAGGCAAGCTCCAGCAGGCCCTGGGCCAAGAGGCTGGGAGGCAGGACGGCTGCCCCGGCCAAGGGGCAGGGGCCATGGCCCGGGGTGGACTCGTGGCTGAGGCACCACGAATCTGGTCTGCACCTCGGCCAGTGGCCGACCCAAGTGTTCTGGAAAGGAGGCCTGCTCCCCGGGGCCTCCCTCTAAGGCTGCTCCCTCCCAGGGAGGAGGAGGGGAGCCCGCCTGGACCCTGAGACCAGGTGTGGTCCCCCCCACGTAGGGCCAGCCTCCCCCGGGCAAGCCTGCAGAGTCCACGTGGGCGCATCTCACCGCTGACACAGGTTCGAGTAATACCGTCGGTAAAGCCACACTGAGCCAGCATCCACGCGGTGGTTGATGGAGCGGTACTGGGGGGGAAGGGCAAAGAGGCGTGAGTGGGTTCCCCTGGGTGCTGCGCACAGGGCATGCCCCAGGGCCCAGGCCCCAGGCCCCACCACACACGGCCACACCAGAGCACCCACCCCCTGCTCAAGCCAGGGAGCCAGGCTGTGGGTCATGGGTGTGTCTCATGGACCAGACCCGCCCTGACCCGCAGGCTCAGGGGGCCACACGCTTCGAGGTTTGCCCAGCGGACCAGAACAACTCATGAGCCAGACCCGGGACAGGCAGCTAAGCCTGCACTAGGGAAACTCGCCGAAGAGCAGCGTGTCCTGTCTGCCCACAAGGTGCCCCCAACTCGGCAAGGCCGGCCCTCCCCAGCCCCAGGCATCCGTCTGTGCTCTGCAAGGCCCCCGCCCGGCCAGAGCAGGGTGCCCACCCAGGCCCCGGTGTGGTGGATCCAGGAAGCAAACGCTTGCAGGATGGGGAAGCCGGTCCTCAGGGGCGCGAGGGCAGCATGCCCAGGGACCCCACACCCGCAGCTCTGAGCCCACAGTCCAGCGACGGGGCCATGGCCCCAGGACGCCGAGGGATGGAGGGACAGGGGACACTCCTAGCCACTGGCGGCCATGACCCAGGCCCAGCCACCAGACAAGCGCCACACACCTGGATCGCATCTTCAATGAAGACCACAGCCTGATCAATGCAGAGGTCCCACCTGGCCACGGCACCTGCGGGCAGAGAGGACCCTTCGGGTGACCAAGCAGGGTCAGAAGGCCCACCCTCCAAGACGGCCATGACCGAGGGAAGGGGCTGGCTGCGATGCCCTCCACGCTGCCTGTAACAGGACACCTCCACCCCGTGTGACTGCAGGTGCCCGGGGCCAGGCTGCACTGAGCACCGTGCCTGCCAGGCAGTGTCCGCTCCGGCGAAGAGCCCGGGGGCACAGTCCCATGTGAAGCACACACCTGGCGTGCCCCTGAGAAACGACGTGTCCCACAGCCACCCCGACACCACACGTGGGGTTCAGAGCCTGCGGCTGCCTCCTTCCCCATCACATGTGGTGTCACTGGTCACCTCCTTGGCTCCCAGCAGGTGCAGACAGGCGCAATATGGGAACGCGGAACCCTGCCAGACCCGGTTCCCCCAGCGTGCTCAGGCAAGGGGCTGCAGCCACCGCCCTCCTGCCCCGTCCCACCCCGGCCTCCTGGGTGGCTCAGCCAGGACGCAGCGCCCAGTATCCTGCCCACCCTCCATCAACCAGACCACGGATTAACACTGACACGTAAAACCAGCACCCGGAACCTCAGGCTCTTGTGACCCTTCGTGAGAACTCCCCAGGCACCGGCAGCCCCACCAAAATCACCCCGGCATCAGGCCGAGGGAACACACCAGCGCCCCAGGCCCCTGCCAGCACCCTCCTTGACAGAGGGTGGCCCCCACCTCACCAACCAAAGGCAAGGCGTGGCCTCCCGGGAGGCCTGGGCGAACATGGCACGGGGTCTGACCAGGAGGGGACTTCGGAAAAAACCAGTCTCAGCACCCCGCCTGCTCACACGTGCCTTACCAGCCAGGCACGCCAGTCAGTCTTTGGGGGGGGCCTGGGTGCCCAACAGCCCCGCGGGCATGTGCCACCTCTGTGGCTTCACTGCTGAAGCTGCCCTTTGGCAGACGCCAAGGAAAGATGCCCGCACTTCCCTGCCTGGGAGAGGGTGCGGCCCAGGCAGCCCAGGGCCCAAGGCCCGCAACCAGCACAGCCTCGGTGACGCAGAGGCCACGGCGGGAGGCCCAGGAGGCAGCAGGGCCCATCCACCCACTCTGTCCACCTTGGGGGCCACTGCTCCTGCCCTCGGGTCGTGCTTGGGGCCCCAAGGCAGAGGCAGCCAGGCCCAGGACCTGGCTGGAGAGGTGGGAACCCGACAGAGGCAGGAGGCAAGACCCCATCCTGGCCCTGCCCCGGCTGGGTCACTGGGCACGCGCTGTCCCTGAGCTGCAGTCTCCAGCGTGCACCACCACGAGGCTTGCCCTGAGGACTCTCAGATGTCTTCCCAGGAGCCCTGAACATGCCGGGGAAGTTCGTGCACAGAAGCCTCACTGTTCGCTGCCTGTGGTGTCTGCCCAGCCCAGGACGGCATGGGGGAGGGGAGCGACAGCCACACGCAAAGCTGATCTGTCCAATGAACACACGGACACCCGAGCGGGCCTGGAGGGCAGGCGCGCTGAGAGCCCCTGCATCACCCAGCTCCCCAGGAAGAGGCTGGGTGTCGACCGGGACAGCTCTGTCGACATAAGCTTCTAGGACAGGAAGACATGGCTGCTGGGGCCCCAGGATGGGGAGGGGGCTTACATCCACCCAGGCGCCCTCCCAGGACAAGGGTGGCAGCACCCTGGAACCGTCTGGCACTTGTGGTGGCCTTTCGCCTGGCCACTGGCGCTGGCTTGCGTAAGATTCTGGGTCTGGCCCCGAGCGTGCCCGCCGCCCTGCCCGGCACAGCCCGAGGGTCTTGTCACGCTCTCCGAGTCACGTCCCAGCTGTCCACAGTCCTGCTACCGCAGCGCCCGCCCGGCCCAGCCAGACACCACAGGGCCCTTGGCCCCCTGCCTCCCCCCACTTCCCCCACTTGCACCCCACTTGCGCTGCACCCAGCCCTGCCGAGGTCAAACTCCCCAAGGCCGCCAGGCCCCAGTCCCAGCCCCTGCACAGAGCGCCCACCCCCAGTGTGGATCCCTGGGCAGCGCACCCTGCCCTGAGCTCATCGCCCAGGTGGGAAATCGCCTGTCCACACCCCCACAGAGCCACCGGGGCAGGGGGCTTTTGCCTGGCCCAGCAGGCAGAGGGCAGAGGACAAGGAGGGCTCAGACGCCGAGTCCCAAACATCGGCCTAGGCCAGACCCCTGAGCGGAGCTGGCCTCCGCTCCCAGCATCCCGGTCTCATCTCCCACTCCCCCGGGCTCCAGGCTCAGGCACGCACAACCCGTGGAAGACCCTGACCGGCATCCTGTGCGCCCCTGGCAAGCTCTCGCCCTCTCTGTGCCCTGGCTCCTCAGCCCCCAGCCCCCAGCCCTCCCTCCACACCCGCTGCTCTGCAGCCCAGCCGCCGAGTCCTCGGGCTTGCTCACAACCAGGAAGAGGGTGAGTTTCCGACCCAGGAGCAAGAGAAAAACCGCTGTCCTCCACCTCTGGCCATGGCCCCATCAGGTGGGCTGAGTCAGAAGGTCCTGACTAGAGGGCGTGCTGGGGTCCCGGGGCGCCCGCGGCACCTGCTGGAAGGAGTCCCCCCGTGGGACTTGGGAACCTGGGGCTCACAGGGCCCCACCTCAGAGCCCGCACGGCACTGGCATGGGGCGCTGGTGGGGGGGCACACTGGCAGGGAGTAGGGTGCACGAGCCAGGGGAGCGTGCCGGCGGGGGAGGGGGCGCTGGCGGAGGGGCGCGGTGTCCTAGGGACGCTGGCGCGAGGGCTGGATGAATGGGCCTGAGTCTCCTCTGCTCCTGCGTCTGTGCGCCTGGCCAAGGGGACCCGAACACAGAGCGTCCCATCCCTATTCTTACAAGCCCTCGCTGAGGCCACGGCATGGGGACCGAGCGCTCCCGAGAGTCCCTCTCGCCATCCGCACTGCCCGGCCCTCAGCAGAGGGGTCTCATCCGCCAGGTGACCCCTGCCAGGGCTGGGACCTGCCGCCATCAGGGTCCTCCCCCCATCGGCGCCCCACATCTGCCCACCAGCCCGTGCTCAGGGCAGCCTCTGGATTCTCCACCCCTCTGGGCAGCCCCTAATCCCACCCGCTTCTGTTGAGGCCCAGAAAAGTCAAGCAGCCTGCCAAGGTCACGCAGTCAGAAACCGGCGCCCCAGAAAGGCCCCCAGACACAAAGTCCCCAGAACAAGGCCATATCCTACATAGAAGGGGGACCCCAAAAAACCTGGAATTATCTTTGGGAGTACGGGCCCCTTGTAGTACAGGCTTCCCCGCGAGGAAAGTGTTCCAGGAACCCACCTGCACCCGTGTCCCAGCTAGCATCGCTGCGTTTCGGGGGCAACACCCCAAGATGGAACAGACAGGTGACTGGTTCTTCCACCATGACCGCGCACCTGCTCACACCGTACTGAGTGTCCAGCAGTTTTTAACCAAAAACAGCGTGACGCCCCGCCCACCCTCCCTATCCACCCGATCTCGCCCCCGAGCGATGAGGAAAGTCCTCAAATGGAGACGTTTTGCTGACGTGGAAGAGGTGAAACAAAGAACGGCAGAAGCACTAACAAACATCCAAATGGACGAGTTCAAAAACTGTTCTGAGCAGTGGAAAAGGCGTCTCTATAGGTGTGCTGCATCCAGCCAAGAGGACTCTGAAGGAGCCCGAAGTTTAAACACGTAAGACTAAATACACAGTTTTGTATCAATAAGATCCAGGGGGTTTTGGGTCCCCCCACGAAAGGACATAACACAGATTTAATCTACCCAATGAGCAGCCATTTCAACACTGCCTAAAACTCACGTTTGTCTAGTGGTTCTCTTAACTAACCCTCTGATCACCAGCCAAGGACAGAACCGGTTTCTCAGAGGTAGCTATGGCTAACCCCCCTCCTCAGCTTGTGTTGTACGGATTTGCACTGATTAGCTCTTCTATCTCAAGTATTTGCCTCCACCCCAAGACCCGAGTTAACCTGATCAAGACCAGACCATGGCAGCAGGCATGTGACTAACCCACCCATCCGCCTGCTGTCCATCACCCGATGTCAGGACCTTCCCCCATCAAAGGGAAAGGTTCAGAGGACTCAACCGTGAGCAACCAGCTGCCATTGCCTTGCTGAGCTATGGTGTGGCCATGTTTTCTTCAGCTTTGGTCCCTTCCCCTACCTTGGGGAGGTGATAATCTCCTCTCTCATTTACTTTCTAAATAAACTATATTTCCTTTTTTTTGTGTGTGTGTGTCAGTCTCACTCCGTCGCCCAGGCTGGAGTGCAGTGGCACGCTCACGGCCACCCCAGCGTCGACCTGCTGGGCTTCGGTGATCCTTCCACCTCAGACTTCCAAGTAGCCGGAACTACAGGCACATGCTACCATGCCCTGTTGCTTTTGATTTATTGTAGAGGTGAGGTCTCACCAAGTTACCTGAGCTGGGCTTGAACCTGGGAGGTAAGGCAGTCCAAAATGCTGAGAATACAGACTGAGCCACCGAGCCTGGCCTTCCAAGTAGCTCAAACTACAGGTGCATGACACCACACCCGGTTAATTTTTTATTTATTGTAGAGACGAGGTCTTGCCAAGTTGCCCACGCTGGTTTCGATCCCCTGGGCTCGGGCAGTCCTCTCGCCTCAACCTCCCAAAGTGCTGGGATGACAGGCATGAGCCACCACACACGGCCCTAAACTATATTTTCTAATCTAACTCCTGCGCAATTCTTTGCATCTTTCATGTGACACCAGATCACAGACACCAGACACCCACACCCCCGGCGGGCCTGACTAACATACTGGAGGCCCTGTTGGGAGTGTGACCCTAACACTTTTGGAGGTCCCAACACCTCATATCTGGTCAAGGGACCTGCAAGACCCAGTCCCTGCAGACCTCGTTCCTGACTGGTCCCAGAAGCAATTTCCTGGGGGCAGACAAGAAATTGGCCTCAGGGGCGTCAGGGATCCTTTGGTGGCCCCTGTTATTCCACAGACAGGTACAAGCCACAGACCAGTGGGTAGGGGGCCACGGTGCCAACCCACTCCCCTCCTGGACAGAGGCGGAAAGAGACACCCACAGGGGGAAGTGGCCAGGCATGAGCACCCAGAGTGGTTTTAAGCAGAACGGGGTGCGGGTCTGGGGCCGGACTCTCCGGGTCTGTCTCCTCATCTGTAAAATGAAGTTGAGGCCCTTGGGCCTGTAACTTGGCACCTGATCCCCCTGGGTGGGCCAGGAACCGCCAGACCCCACCCTCCCGGGGATTCAGCAGTCCTCAGTAAACAGGAAGGGCAGGAGGAAGGTGGGGAAAGGGCTCCGGGAGGCAGAGGGCAAAGGGAGGAAGCTGCCCCAGCCTGGGGAGGCTTGCCCCAGCTCCACCGGAAGTGGGACCGGCAAGATGCCGCGGAAAGAACCAACTCGCCCCTGCTGGGTTCGAATTCCACTCGGTCACTTAACTGCTGGGTGACTCTGGGTGGGGTGATGCCCCTCTCTGAGCCTCAGCTGTCCCCTTAAGAGACGGCAATAAACCAAGTGCAGCCTCCTCGGGGTCATGAAGGCGACCCTCGGGAAGCGTGCGGTGGGGGCCCGCCCCGCCCACGAGGGCCAGGAGGACGGCACGTGGGGGAGGGCGGGGGATCGGTGGGGGCAGAGAGGGGTGGGCTGCAGGGAGCTGGTCCCCTCCGGGATACCCCGGGCTGCCGGCTGCGAGGCCGTCCTCCCTGCCCGGCTGGTCGGGGACGGGGCGCGACCCGGCAGCGACCCCGACTCTGTCCCGACCCCAGATCGGGGTCCGCAGGACGCAGCCCACTCGCTCCCAGAAAAGCGACCCCCAGGCCCGAGCCGCTCACCGGGGCCGGCTTGGACGCTGCGGTAAGTGGTCAGGCCCGCCGGGCAGTCGCCGCCGCCACCGCCGCGGACCCGGCCCATGAGGGGTTCCGACTCCGCCATCCGGATCCCGCCGGCCCGCGCGCTCGGTCCCACCCCACAGGCGGGAGAGCGCCCGACGCCACTGCGCAGGCGCGGGGGCCCCGCCCCTGCGTTCAGAGGGGGGAGCGGACGGTTCTGTGACGAGAGGGGATACCCTTCGCTACCAGCCAATGAGAACGGAGGTCTTGCGTGAGTGGGCGGGGGCTTCGAGGCCACGCCTTCTCGGAGGTGGGACTTGGCTTCCCTGGGGGCGGGGCGGTACTCTGGAGCTTAAGGACCCGGGCTAGGGAGGCCAAGGGTTTCAGCGTCGTCTGGGAGCTTTTCAAAAACGCAAATTCTTGAGCTTCTACGAATTCTACTGAATCAAAAGCTCTGGGGGCAGGACCCAGGAATCTGTGTTTTCACAAGCATTCAGGCCGATGCTGATGCGTGTATTGGGTCCATGGGGGTGACTGCAAGGGCACCCCCCCCAAAAGGGAACTTGAGTTCGCCCTCCCATGATGAAGTGAGAAGAATCAAATATAATGAAGGGTAAAGTTTAAAAACACAAACGGGCCGGGCTCGGTGGCTCAGCCTGTAATCCCGCGCTTTGGGAGGCCGAGGTGAGTGGATTGCCTGAGCCCGCGGGTTCGAGACCTGCCTGGGCAACGTGGGGAGACCTCATCTCTACAATAAATCAAAAAAATTAGCTGGGCGTGGTGGCACATGCCTGTAGTTCAGGCTGAGGCGGAAGGATCGCCGGAGCCCAGCAGGTCGAGGCTGCGGTGGCTGGGAGCGGCCACTGCACTCCAGTCTGGGCAACAGAGTGAGACTCCGACTCAAAAAACAAAAACAAAAAACACATGGCACACTTTTAAAGTATTTACGGCTGGGGAGCGATGGCTCATACCTGTCATCCCAGCACTTTGGGAGGTTGAGGCTGGAGAATCACTTGCACCCAGGAGTTCCAGACCAGTCTGGGCCACATAGCAAGACCTCGCCTCTACCAAAAATCTACTCGGGAGGCTGAGGCAGGAGGATCGCTTGGACCCGGAAGGTCAGGGCTGCAGTGAGCTGTGATCCTGCCACTGCACTCCAGCCTGGGCACAGAGTGAGACCCCCAACTCAAAAAATATATATATTTTTTTTTACAACATACAAAACATATATGTTTACAACATACATAATATATATACTTACCATATACAATATATCTATATATATTTACAACATGCATACCTCTCAGTCCTGTAGGTCAAAAAGACCAGTGGCTCAACAGAATTCCTGTCTCAGGGCCTCACAAGGCCAAAGTCAAGTGTAGGCACTCTAGGCTCTTATCTGGAGTCTCAGGAGAATCCACTTCCTGGTTCATCCAGGATGTCGCAGAATTTGTGTCCACGGACTGAGATCTGTGTTCTCTTGCTGAATGTTGGCTATAGGCCATGATGGACGGATCTCCCACGTCATCAAAGCCAGCAAAAGCACCCTGAGTCCTTCTCATGCTTTTTTTCTTTTTCAGTAGGAGTCTCACTCTGTTGCCCAGGCTGGAAGACAGTGGCGCACTCACGGCTCACCACAGCCTTGACCTGCTGGGCTCTGGCGATCCTTCCGCCTCAGCCTTCCAAGTAGCCAGAACTACAGGCATGCACAACCACACCAGGAAAATACTGTACAATTCCACTTTTTTTTTATTTATTGTAGACATGAGGTTCCCCAAGTTGCCCAGGCTGGTCTCAAACTTTTTTGTTTATTTATTGTAGACATGAGGTCTCCCCAAGTTGCCCAGGCTGGTCTCAAACCCCTGGGCTCTGGCAATCCTCTCACCTCTGCCTCCCAAAGTCCTGGGATGACAGGCGTGAGCCACCATGCCTGGCTAATCGGTCCCCGTCTTAACATTTTGAAGTGTACAACCCTGTCATATTAAATACATGCATAATGCCATGCAGCTATCACCTCCATTCATCTCCAGAACTCTTCCACCTTGCAAAACTGAAGTCCTGTACCCATTAAACATGAGTCCTATCCTCCCAGCCCCTAGCAACCATGATTCCACTTTGTGTCTCTATGATTCTGACCACTCTAGGAAACCTCATATAAGTGGAATCGTGCAGTATTTGTCCTTGGGTGACCAGCTATTTCATTTCGCTTAATGTACGCAAGGTTCATCTATGTTGTAGTATGTGTAAAAACATCCTTCACCCTAAAAAAAGTTTTTTAAAGATGCAGTGGCTCACACCTGTGATCCCAGCACTTTGGGAGGCTGGGGTGACAGAATTACTTAAGTTCAAGACCAGCCAGGGCAATATAGCGAGACCTCATCTCTTAAAACAAAAGAAAGAAGAAAGGAAGGAAAGAAGGGAGGGAATGAAAAAAAAGAACATACTCCCTTTTCTTTTTTTTCTTTTTTTTGGGGGAGGTTTGGAGTCTCACTCTGTTGCCCAGGCTAGAGTGCAGTGGCACTCTCATGGTTCACCACAGCCTTGACCTGCTGGGCTCAAATAATCCTTCCATCTCAGCCTTCCAAGTAGCCGGAACCACAGGCATGCATCACCACACCTGGCTAATTTTTTTTTATTTATTGTAGAGATGAGGTCTTCCCAAGTTGTCCAGGCTGGTCTTGAACCCCTGGGCTCTGGCCATCCTCTCGCCTCCACCTCCCAAAGTGCTGGGATGACAGGTGTGAGCCACCGTGCCCAGCTCATCCTCTCTTTTCAAGGCTGCATAATATCCCACTGTATGTATACCGGACACTTGGCGTATCTGTTCATCCACTGATGGACACTGGGGTCACATCCCCTTCTGGCTCTTGTGAATGATGCCGCTGTGAATCTGGGACTGCAAATGTCTCTTCAAGACTCAACTTTCTCCGGGCTCGGTGGCTCAGCCTGTAATCCCGTGCTTTGGGAGGTCGAGGTGAGCGGATTGCCTGAGCCCGCAGGTTCGAGACTCGCCTGGACAACTTGGCGAGCCCTCATCTCTACAATAAATCAAAAATCAGCTGGGCGTGGTAGCGCACGCCTGTAGTTCCAGCTTCTTGGAAGGCTGAGGCGGAAGGATCGCCGGACCCCAGCAGGTCGAGGCTGCGGTGGCCGGGAGCAGCCACTGCATTCCAGTCGGCGACAGAGTGAGACTCCGACTCAAAAAAAAAAAAAAAGACTCAGCTTTCAGCTCTTTGGAGCATAGACTCAGGAATGGAATGGAATTGCTGGATCCTGGGGTAATTTACTTTAAGGTTTTGAGGGAACCACTGCCTTGATTTTCACCCCCCCCCATTCCCACCAACTGTGGACAAGGGTTACAGTTTCTCTGCATCCTCACCAACACATTATTTTATGGTTTTGTCAGCAGTAGCCATTCTAACAGGCGTGAGATGATAGCATGGTTTTGATTTGCATTTCCCAGACGGTGAGTGATGTGACGTACTTTTCGTGTGCTTATTGTCCATTTATATATCTCCTTTAAAAAATATATTTTTTGGCCAGGCTCAGTGGCTCAACCTGTCATCCCAGCACTTTGGGAGGCTGAGACAAGTGGATTGCCTGAGCCCATGGGTTTGAGAACAGCCTGGGCAACTTGGCAAGACCTCGTCTCTACAGTAAAATAAAAAATAGCTGGGCGTGAAAACGCGCGTCTGTAGTTCCAGCTACTTGGAAGGCTGAGGCGGAAGGATCGCCAGAGCCCAGCAGGTCGACGCCAGGGTGACTGTGAGTGTGCCACTGCACTCCAGCCTGGGCAACAGTGAGAGACTCCAACTCAAAAAATAATAAATAAGCCGGGCTCGGTGGCTCAGCCTGTAATCCCGCGCCTTTGGGAGGCTGAGGTGAGTGGATTGCCTGAGCCTGCGGGTTCGAGACCCGCCTGAGCAGGTGAAACCCATCTCTACAATAAATCAAAAAATCAGCCGGGCGTGGTAGCGCGCGCCTGTAATTCCGGCTACTCGGAAGGCTGAGGCGGAAGGATCGCCGGAGCCCAGCAGGTGGAGGCCGCGGGGCCGGGAGCGGCCACGGCCCTCCAGTCTGGGCGACTGAGCGAGACTCCAACTCGAATAATAATAATAATAATAATAATAAATAAAAATAAATAACTTGAAATACACACACATTCATCTACCCACTCACCCCACTCGGAACCTAGTCTTGGGAGAATTCCAGATCCGAGAGACCTCTCAGGTGCCAAACAGCCCGGGGGTTTCTCTGGAAACAGCTGCTTCTGGCAGAAAGTTTAAGAAATGTGGCTTCCCCCAAACAGAAGGCAGCAGATCACTCAGATTTCAGAAAAACCCTCCGCAATCTGGGCTAGTCCCAGGGACTCATTTCAACGTGGATACCGAGCCCTATTTTCGGCCGGGCGCAGTGGCTCACGCCTGTGATCCCAGCACCTCGGGAGGCTGAGGTGGGAGGATCGCCTGAGCCCAACGGGTCGAGGCTGCAGTGGCCATGAGCGTGTCACTGCACTCCAGCCTGGGCAACAGAGTGACACTCCAACTCAAAAAATTAAAATTTTTTTCTTCCAAGTAGCTGGAACTACAGGCGCGCACTACCACACCCGGTTAGTTTCTTATTTATTGTAGAGACAAGGTCTTACCAAGTTGTCCGGGTTGGTCTCAAACCCACAGCCTCAGGCAATCCTCTCACCACGGCCTCCCAAACTGCTGGGATTATAGGCTGAACCACCACCAAGACTGGCCTAAATTTTTTTTAAAAGTCATTCAACAAGCAGTCAGTGTTCATTTTTGTTGTTGTTGTTATGTGTTTTTGCAATTCTGCGTGTGTGTCAGAATCCAAACAAGGCCCAGGGCTTGCTGTGTTTTATTTAAGTATTTATTTTTTGAGTTGGAGTCTCACTCTGTCACCCAGGCTGGAGTGCAGTGGCACGCTCACGGCCACTGCGGCCTCGACCTGTTGGGCTCAGCAATCCTCCCACCTCAGCCTCCCGAGTAGCTGGAACCACAAGTATGGACTACCACACTCGGCTAATGTTTTGCTTGATTGTAGAGACGAGGTCTTGCCAAGTTGCCCAGGCTGGCCTCGAACCCCTGGACTCTGGCAGTCCTCTCTCCTCCGCCTCCCAAAGTGCTGGGATGACAGGTGTGAGCCACTGCGCCCAGCTCGCTGCGTGTTTCATTATAGTTTCCCCTCGCCCCTCTCTGTCCCTCTCCCTCAGTCTCTCTCCCCCCCCCCTTCCCCTACCCTGAGTGGGCCCGGAAGGAGACATGTCACACAATTAGGGAGATAGGGGTGCCTAAGGAGATGTGGGTGGGTCTGGGCCTTGGAAGGACCCGGTGGGGCGAGCACAAGGCACTCTGGGGACACTCATGGAGCTCAGGGCTCCAGCAAGGAGTCGGGGGGTGGGGGGGATGTGGCAGAGGCCCCCGCCAGGGCAATGGCCAGGGTAAGCAAGAGAAGTGAGCACCATCTGGGCCTCGGGGAGGTGGGGAACTGGAAGGTAGCCAGAGCCTCCGACCAGAAAGACAGGAACCGGGAAGTCTTGACCTCAGGGCTGGGGGAGGGGGCTCTGTACCTGTCAGGCAGGGCTGGTGCCCTGGAGGCCTCAGCTGCCTCCCCATTTGCACCCATCCCCACACCCTCCAGACACTCCTTTTGTTCTACTTCCCGCCCCAGGGCCTTTTCACCTGCTATGCTGGATCTGGCCAGCTTTCCTCTGGGCTCAGCCAGCAGCTGCCTTCTCTTCCTCCTCCTTCAGGCCTTCGTCCAAGCGTCATCTCTGCAGAAAGAGCAGGCCTGGCATGGTGGCCCAAGGCTGTCATCCCAGCACTTTGGGAGGACGAGGAGAGAGGATTGCCTAAGCTCGGGGGTTCGGGACCAGGCTGGGCAACATGGCGCGACCTCATCTCTACACTAAATAAATTTTAAAAATTAGCCAGGCGTGGTGGCTCCCACCTATAGTTCCAGCTACTTGGGAGGCTGAGGCGGAAGGATTGCTTGAGCCCAGCAGGTTGAGGCTGCGGTGGCCGGGAGCATGCCAGTGCACTCCAGCCTGGGCAACAGAGTGAGACTCCAACACACACACACACACACACACACACAAAAACTGCCAGGTGCAGTGGCTCACCCCTATAATCCCAGCACTTTGGGAGGCCGAGGTGAGAGGATTGCCTGAGCTCACAGGTTCGAGACCAGCCTGGGCAACTTGGTAGACCTTGTCTCTAAAATAAATAAATAAGCCGGGCTCGGTGGTTCAGCCTGTAATCCCACGCCTTTGGGAGGCTGAGGTGAGTGGATTGCCTGAGCCCATGGGTTCGAGACCCGCCTGGGCAGGTGAGAGACCTCATCTCTACAATAAATCAAAAATTAGCCGGGCGTGGTAGCGCGTGCCTGTAGTTCCAGTTAGTTGGAAGGCTGAGACGGAAGGATCGCCGGAGCCCAGCAGGTTGAGGCTGCAGTAGCCAGGAGCGGCCACTGCACTCCAGTCTGGACGACAGAGTGAGACTCCAACTCAAAAAAAAAAATAAAATAAAATAAATATCAGCCAGGCATGGTGGTGCACACCTGTAGTCCCAGCTACTTGGAAAGTCAAGGCGGAAGGATCGCCTGAGCCCAGTAGATCGAGGCTGAGGCAACTGTGAGCGTACCACTGCACTCCAGCCTGGGTGACAGAGTGAGACTCCAATGCAAAAAAAAAGAAAGAAAGAAAGCCTCCAGCCCTGCCCTAGCTGAAAAGGCCTGGACACCACCCTGGGCTAGCTTCCTGGTGGCTGCTGTAGTCCATGACCACAAACTTAGTGGCTCAAAACAGCACAGATGTGTGTCTTAACAGTTCCAGAAATCGAAAGCCTAAAATCAAGGCTCAGGCAGCAGGGCCGGTTCCTCCTTCTAGGACAGTCTGTTTCCTTGTCCAGCTTCTAGAAGCCGCTTGCATTCCTTGGCCCGTGGCCCCTCCCTCGCTCTCTCTGACCTCTTTGCCTGTCCATCACATGTCCCACCACTCGCTCCAGCCTCCTGCCTCCTTCTCATAGGAACCCTGGGGTTGCTGGAGCCCACAGGACCACCCGTGAGGATGTTCTTCATCCTGTCTGCAAAGTCCTTTGGCCACGTGAGGTCACGTGTTCTCAGGATCCAGGGATCAGAACATTAGCACCCTGGGGGCCATGATTCAGCCGCTCCCACCACAGGGGTTTCTGCTGCTTCACTTCACCTGTCTGGCATCCTCGCTGACCCCTTCCAGGTTGGGATTCTTGAGTTTGGTTGTTTCTGTTTGTCAGCAGCTCCCCATGGGCCACGTCTGGTTCCACCACAGTTGTGTTCCCAGAAGCCACATTGTTGGTATTCAGTAAAATGTGTTGAGTGAGGATGAGAATGAATGGATGGGTGGATGGGTGGATGGACGGACGGGCAATCGGATGGATGAGTGAGTGGGTGGGTGGGGCTTGGATGGATTGATGAATGGATGGACAGTTGGATGGATGAATGGGTGGTGGACAGATAGATAGGTAAGCGGATGTATGGATGCATGGATTGATGGGTAACTGGGTGGATGAATGGATGGGTGGGTGGACAGATGGATGGATGGATAGATAGGTGGGTGAGTGGATGGATGGATGGATGAATGGGTGGTGGACAGATGGATGGATGGATAGATAGGTGGGTGAGTGGATGGATGGATGGATGAATGGGTGGTGGACAGATGGATGAATGGATAGATAGGTGGGTGAGTGGATGGATGGATGGATGAATGGGTGGTGGACAGATGGATGGGCAAGTGGATGAATGGATGGATGCATGGATCGATGGTAACTGGGCGGATGAATGGACAAATGGCTGGGTAAGTGAGTGGATGGATGAATGGGTGGGTGGGTGGGTGGGTGAATGGACGGATGGCAGTTGGATGGGTGGATGGGTGGGTGTGTGGGTGGATGGCAGGTGTGTGGGTGGGTGGATGGATGGGTAGATGGAAGGATGGATGAATGGACAGACGATGGGCAGTTGGATGGATGGGTGGGTGGGTGGGGCTTTGACGGATTGGTGAATCGAAGGGCAGTTGTTTGGATGAATGGGTGAATGGGTGGTGGGCAGATGGATGGGTAAGTGGATGGATAATGGATGATGGATGGATAGGTGATTGGATGGATAGGTGGGTGGGTAAGTGAGTGGATGGATGGATGAATGGATGGGTAGGTAGATGGGTGGGTGGGTGGGTCAGTGGATGGATGGATAGATGGATGGATGGTTGGGTGGATGGATGGATGGATAGGTGAGTGGATGGCTTGGTGGGTGTGTGTGTGACTGGCTGAACGGGTGGTTGAGTGAGTGGGTAGATTAGTAAATATATGTACAGACAGACAGATGGATGAGTGAGCAAAGAGTCCCCCACATGCAGGACAGAAGCGAACGTAGACTTCTGCTGAGATTCCCAGGACACACTTTCCATTACAGAATGGCCCACTGAAGGCGGGGAACAGAGGCAGAGAAGGAGGGAGCCCCGCTCACCCTTCATGTCAGGAAAGCCAGCAAGACCTTGTAGAGATCTTTTTATTGCAAGAGTTGAAACCAAAGGGCATTGGGGGAACCAGGTCATGGACCCACCTGTCTCTGTTTCTGGGAGTCTCAGCTCTTTTTTTTTTTTTTGACTTGGCGTCTCACTCTGTCGCCCAGACTGGAGTGCAGTGGCCGCTCCCGGCCACCGCAGCCTCGACCTGCTGGGCTCTGGCGATCCTTCCGCCTCAGTCTTCCGAGTAGCTGTAATTACAGGTGTGTGCTACCACGCCCGGCTGATTTTTTATTTTTATTGTAGAGATGAGGTCTCGCCACGTTGCCCAGGCAGGTCTCAAGCCCACGGGCTCAGGCAGTCCACTCACCTCAGCCTCCCAAAGGCGCGGGATCACAGGCTGAGCCACCGAGCCCGGCTGAGTCTCAGCTCCTTAAGGGTCACATCAAGCAGAAGAGAGGGGGCCCAGCCTATCATCCTAAAAGGAATGAATTGCTGATCTGTCCCCTACGTCCCTGACATGACACAGTGATGTGCCCCCCATGGAGGTGTCCATCCCCGTGTCCCAGGGACCCTCCTCCATCACAGGTGCTGTCGGATGAGTTTCCTTTAATTCTGCCTGCTTGACATTGGCTCCCCCAAGGCAGGGGTCTTGCCCATCTTTTCCCCGGCCTGCAGCACCGTGCCCAGCACCCAGCAGGTGTTCAGGGAAATACCCATAGCGTCTGAGGATGGTATCAGAGAGCCCTGCCAAGCCGCCGGCTCCTGAGGGGTTGGAAGGACTGGTCCATGCCCATCCCATCATCCAGGCAGCTGTGGGCCAGCCTGGACCACAGAAGGACCTGGCAGGGAGACAGCTCTGCCCAGAACCAGCCCCCTACCCCCAGGAACCGCCGGCAGAGGAGAGGCTAGGCCTGCACCCTTGGGAGGGGGTGTGGGGAGGGTATAGGACCACAGAGTCCATTTATGAGACCCAGTGAGGGTGAGAGGACACCTGATCACAGGTGGAGGTTGTGGAATCCCAGCACTTTGGGAGGCTGAGCCGGGAGAATAACTTGAGGCCAGGAGTCCCAGACCCACCTGGGCAACATAGCATGACCTCATCTCTACAAAAAAATCAAAAGGTTAGACTAGCGTGATGATGTGTGCCCGTAGTCCCAGCTACTCAGGAGGCTGAGACCGGAGGATCGCCTGAGCCCAGGAGGTCAAGGCTTCCGTGAGCCCGTGATTGGGCCCCTGCACGCCAAGGAGGGAGGGACGCTTTCCCGCACAGGAGCTGGACAGAGCATTTCTCAGGGGCAGGAAAAGCCCCTGTGCCACCCGACCCTTCCTCACTGCAAATCTATGGCTCATTTGTTTTTTCCCACCAGACAGGAGACCACGGCCCAAGGTGGGAGGGTGAATTGCCCAAGTCACCCAAGACCGAAGACAGACAGCTCCACCCACTGTGTCTGCAGGCGCTCAGCCTCCAGGCCCCCCCCCACAACCCCAGCCCCGCACTCCCGGGGGAAACACAGGGACGGAATGCCACCCCCATCCCACCCCCGAACCCCTGCCCAAATCCATTTGTTGAAACCTAATCTCCGGCGTGAGGTGGAGCCTTTGGAGGGTGATTAGGTTATGAGGGTGGAATCCTCACACATGGGATAGGCGCCCCTATAAGGGAGACGCCAAGCCGGGCTTGGTGGCTCAGCCTGTAATCCTGCACTTGGGGAGGCTGAGGCGAGTGGATTGCCTGAGCCCGTGGGTTCGAGACCCACCTGGGCAACTTGGCGAGACCTCATCTCTACAATAAATAAATAATTAAAAAAAATCAGCCCGGCGTGGTAGCGCGCGCCTGTAGTTCCAGCTACTTGGAAGGCTGAGGCGGAAGGATCGCCGGAGCCCAGCAGGTCGAGGGTGCAGTGGCCGGGAGCAGCCACTGCACTCCAGTCTGGGCAACAGAGTGAGACTCCAACTCAAAAAATAAATAAATAAATAAAATAAAATAAAATAAAATTATAAGGCCAGGTATGATCGCTCATACCTCTAATTTTAGCACTTTGGGAGGCTGAATAAGAAAAATGGCTTGATCTCAGGAATTTGAGACCAGCCTGAATCACATAGCAAGACCTCATCTCAAAAATAAAAAATTTTTAAAAATTAGCCAGGCGTGGTAGCGCGCCTGTAATTCCGGCCACTCGGAAGACTGAGGTGGAAGGATCGCCGGAGCCCAGCAGGCCGAGGCTGTGGTGGCCGGGAGCGGCCACTGCACTCCAGTCTGGGCGACCGAGTGAGACTCCAACTCAAAAAAAGAGACAGAGAGAGAGACCCCAGAGAGCCCCCTTGCCCCTCCACCATGGGAGGACACAGCCAGAGGACGGACCTTGCCAGACACCGAGTCTGCCGGTGACATCAAGGGCCAGGTCTTGAACTCCCAGCCTCCAGAACAGTGAAAAATAAACGTCTGTTGTCGATAAGCCCCCCGTGTACGGATTGTGTTGCAGCAGCCCAGGGAGACTGAGGCCTCAGCAACGGGACTTCACCAACCCAGACTGAGGATGCCTTCCGATTTACGAGCGCCTCTCACTTATTTTAAGAGAAACAAATTTCCATACCAAATAAGGCGGTGGACTTCAGAGCCTCTGCCCACTTCACACAATTCCTTTTAAGTGTCCCAACGTAATTACACTTGGAACTAGCCTGCTTTCAGCCTCCCCCGGCCTCCTCCCATAAACAAGAGGCCCAGCTGGGCCCCAGCTGGCTGCCCTGGGAGCAAGAACGGGTCACCACCCTGCCTGCTGCCTGCCAGCCTCTCCTCTCTCTCGGCCTCGGGCGTGGCCCGTGCCACTTCAGCATCCCAGAGCCTCCTCGCCACACACACACCTCCGACACAAAGACCCCAGGAGGCCAGCGGGGGCACGCGGGGGAGTCCAGCCCAAGGCGCCATCCTCTGCCCTGAGGTTTGCCCCCGGGCAGGACCCAGGGCAGGTGCAGAGAAAGTTGCTTCTTGGGGCTCTTCTCTCCAGCAGGGGCACCATCCCTCCAGCAGGGAAAGGAAAGCTTGGAATTCCCTGGGGCTTCCCGGACCACGAGAAAGTTGGCCCAGGCAGGCAAAGAGACACCCTTCACAGCCCTGCTCGGTGGCTCGGGCAACGCCGCCCCTGCCCGGCTCAGTTCCCCAGGCACTAGCATTCCAGGACCCCGGGGGTTCGCGGGGGGCCGGGAGGGAGGGGGTGTGACTCATCCTCCCCTCCGAGCAGCACGCACCAGGCGCACAGCCCGCCAATTTCCCTGGTCGCCGAGCGCTGTGATTTTCCACTGGCGCCATCTGATTGCTATTAGGGCAGGGGAAAGGGAATTCCTGGTTTCACGAGCCCACGGGGGCCCGGGGAAGATTCTGGGGGTGGGGAGGGGGAGTGGGTGCCCCCTGGGTGGTGCTCGATATCGCCCGGCGGCCAAGCCGCCCCGCCCCTCCATCGAGTCCCCGCTCTGCTCCCCACTTCTCTGTGTCAGCCCCTTGGGGTGGGGGCCGGCCCCTCCTGGGCTGGCCCGCCCTGAAATGCCCGCTGGGAACAGGCCGAAGGCGCCAGGGAAGGGAACAGCCAGGGCTCCCTCTCCCGGGCAGCCTTGCCGAGCGGCAGAGTGCGCGGGAGATGAACAGCTGGACTCAGGCTGCAGTGCTCGGGCCAACGTGACGTCACCTGGCGGAGAGATGAGTTCCCAGTGGGGCTCTGGGGGGGCTCCTGGCGGGGCATTCCTTCCCGAAGCCTCATCCCGGCTCAGCCCCACCTCCTCTCCCCTCCCCTCCCCCTCCCACCGGGCCTGGAATTGGGTTTGGGGCGGGTTCTGCTTCCAAGCCATCTCCTCAGCAGGCAGGCGAGGGCTCGTCCTCCCTCCATCCGTGGGCTCTGAGCTTGCATTTTCAGAGGCTACGGGCAGTGCTCGGCGCTGGAGTGCTGTCCTGCTGGGTTGGCCACAGGCGGAAGTCACAGGAGAAGCCCTCTCCCAGGCCTCTGCGGATCAGGACAGACACAGGTAGCTTCACAGGGCCCTGGGACCAGGGGAGGGCGTCCAGAGGTTGGGCTGCGGCGTGAGGGCCCGGCAGGGAAGGAAAATAGAGTGTGCACCGTCGGGGCAGGGAGGTAGGGACCGTCAGGGCAGGCAGCTCCCAGAAATCCCAAGGCTCCCAGCCGGCAGTCCTGAGACCCCTGAGTGGGACAGTCACCCTCGAAGGACCTTCACCACTCCTGAGGCTCAGGGGTGCCCGGGGACATGGGGGAACTTTGAGGATACCCTCCCGTGGCAGGCCCTCACGCCCCCCTGCCGGCCTCGCCCCCAGCCCCGAGCCATGCCCCACTTCCAGCTAGCACTGTGTGCTCCTGGGGGTGGAAGCGCCCCTCTGTCCCTCCCCTAAGCGTGCCAGCCGTCCAAGCATGCTTTCTGGAAGGGCTGGAAGGGAACACCCCGCAGGCAGTGTCCCAAGTGCACCAACTACCCGAGTGCTGAGCCCCAGCCTGGGGCAGCCATGGGCCGGCCCTGGGGCGGATGCCAGGGAACAGCCTGGACGGCCACCGGAGACTGGACAGCAGCGGGCGCACCTTCTCCCAGGCCGGCAGCCTGATGTAGCCATGGGCCTGGGACAGAGGCGTTCCGGGGACATTCGGCAAGGTCTTGATGTCCCCAGACAAGCCTCTTCAATCCTGCTGCAGGCCGGGGACCTGGAGTGAGGGCACACAGACTCTTGTCTGCAGGGAGCCACGCACGGGCCCTCTGATGGCCAGCGCCCGCAGGCCCAGCCCAGACGGTGGCCGGGGAGAGGGGCTGGGATGGCCCCGGCTGTGTAGGGGGGCTTGTCATGGAGGTCTGGGGGTGGGGGAGAGAAGGGACTTCCCGAGGGCCAGCCTGGGGGAGGCAGACAGGTGGCCGGGCCACCTTGGGCCTACGCTGGGGATCTTTTCTGCTGGAAACTAATTCTGTCCTGGCCAGATCCCACCAGGAGAGGCACACGCAGGCACACACACACGCACACCCACACACGTGTCACACACATGTGCTCTAATAGGGCCCATCTGGGGTCCACTTGGCGCCCAGATCTTTGTGCATGAGTGAAGTCACTTTTGGATCGGGCCTAGCAGGACAAGGACGAGGACACAGGGACACCCACCCATGGATGGAGTGTCAGTCAGCGGGAACTGCGTGCCCACCTGCAGCGTGGGGAGACCCCGGTCCACTGCCCTGGGGGTACTCATTGGTGCAGCCAGGGGTTCCCGGGGGTGAAAGGGTGAGGCACTTGTGAGTTCCCTGGGGACAAGGCCTGGGGGCGGTGGACGTCTGAGAGGGCCACCAGGAAGGGAGGGGAGGTGGACGGAGGGGGAGGCTTGCTCCCAGGAAAGACGAGGGCCGATGGTCAGTTGGTCTGGGCCCGCAGGCGGGAAGGCTTGGGCCAGTCCCAGCACGTGGCAGGGGCCACCCTGGCCCCACCGGAGACTTGATGGAGAGTTGGGGCAGCACAAGACGCTCCTGTCGCTGTCGCCCCTGCTATCTGCGAGGACACCGCGCCCGAATCACTCGCTGGTGCACCCAGGCCGAGCCTCCCACGGGCCGGGCACACGCGCGTGCGCAGACGCCCCTCCGAAGGCGCAGGGTGGCGCCGTCCAGCTGCGCGGGGCGAAGGGCCGAAGGGTGGGAGGGGGCGCGGGGGCGAGGGAGCGGCCCTGGGGCCGCTCCGGGAGGCCAAGGGTTAAAGAGGGGCGGGCCGCAGGCGCGCGCGACGGCCACCCTCCCCAGCCAATGGCGGGCGGGCGTGGTGGGCGGCCCGGGCGGGGGAGGGGGGGAGGAGGGGCGAAAGGGGGCGCGTGGCAGGCCGAGGCCGAGGGAGGAATTTCTCGGGGGAGTCGGTCCAGCAGGCCGCCGCGCTGTCCCCTGGGAGAGGAGGGGCCCCGGGGCGAGGCCTCCTCCGCTCCCAGCCTCAGTTTCCCCACCTGCACGGCAGCGAGGGATAGGTGCTTGCCGGCTGGGGCAGAGCTCAGGTTGGGGGACAGAGGTCAATGCCAGGGGCCGCGGGGCACACAGACCCATGAGCTTTGGCCCGCGGGGTGGGCCCGTCTCTGGCAGGGTCACCCCCCCCCCGCCCCGGCCCTCCCCTTCGGTGGTCCTGGGCAAAGTCCTGCTTCACCTCCCCAGCCTGGAACGGAGCCACTTACAGCCCCACCTGGCTGGGTTCCAGTCCCCATAAGTCCCAAAGCCACAGAGCTGCAGTGAGAGGCCTGGTTATGGGTGCCTCTGGCAGGTGACCCCACCCCTGCGCTGAAACACATCCATCAAAGGCGACTGAGGATACCTGCTAGGTTTGGTGGTGGTGACAGTGTTGACAGACGGACGGGTTGTCCTGCCTTCCAGGCAGCCCTAGGAGAAAGACCTATGACAGGCACAAAGCCAGCCAAGGGCCTCCTCCTCCAGGAAGTCCTCCTTCTAGAAATGATCTGTCCTCCCCTACTCCACCTTCTGGAATAGATTGCTGGGAAACCCTGTCCCACGCCAGGCTGGGTATAAAGGATTTGCCCCGAAAACACGAGTGGGTGAAACGTATCTCCAGAAATCTTGCAAGAGGAGAGGATTTCTTTGCAAGAGGTCCCCAAAGGGCTGAACTAGGGGTACAGGCGGGAGGGGGCAGTGGCCACAGGGTGACCTGCTCTGGAATCTTGCCAGGACAGTCCCAAAGATCCCCTGTTCTGAGTGTGGGAGCTGAGAACCCCAGGGACCCAGGCACAGGAGGGGTGGGGGGTGGCCAGTAGCTCTGGGGGAAACCCCTGTCTGACCTCTCTCTGGGCTTTTTTGCCAGGTGCGTGTGCCGGCCGGTGAGCTGTCACCCCTCAGGAAAGTCCACTCACCAGGCCTGGAGATGGCCGGAAACTGCTCTTGGGAGGCCCACCCCACCAACAGGAACAAGGCAAGTGTCACCAGGCCCAGGGCTGGGGTCTGCCCAGATGGGTGTCATGGAGGGGTCCAGCCTGGCACCTCCAGCTCGATGCCCCCCTTCTCAGCCTCCACCCTCGAGGTCTAGACCTGCCGTGGGCCACTCTAGGCTACCTGGCCTGACACCAGCTACCTGGCCCCTCGGAGCCCGGGTGTCCTCATCGGTGAGGCACGCCCAGGTGGGGACCGGACAACCGAGACTCGGTGCTGACCCTGGGGTCATCTTTCCCACCCTTGCAAGGTGTCGTCTCACTCTTCCCTGCAGAGGTGGGGTGATCAGCTGTGTGCCACGGTGGGCCTGAGGTCTGGGCTCCATGGACCACAGACTGCCTGCGAAGGCTGCCCCAGGCCAGGGTCTGTGAGTCACGGGCTTACCTTCTTCTCCAGACACCCGCCCTGAGCCACCTCCTTCCGCCCTCCCCTTACCGTCCCCAATTTCTCTGAGCCCCTTGAGAAGTCTGGAGTTTCCCTCTGCATCTCAGGCCAATCACTCTTGAGTTGGAAGGATTCCTCGAATTTCCAAGTCCAGCTGCTTCGACATTTAAGGAAACTGAAGCTTACACCAGGGGTCGAAGCTTGTCTGGGGTCAGCCCACAGGTCAAGGACAGAGCAGGGACCACTGCCTTTAGACCCCCCCCCACGCTCTTGATGCCTGAGTGACCCTGTGGAGTGTCCGTCATGGGGAGGCAGAGATTGGACCGGCCGGAGGAGTCTCCAGAAATTCCCAGAGCGATGGCCAGGCTCAGGGAGGGACCAGCCTCCAGAGAAGGCATTTGGCAAGGCGGTATGTGGCTGGTCATGGCAGCTACACACCCAGTGACTCACCCAGCCTCCCCCTCTGCCTCCAAGGAGGGGATTGCAGGCTTTTTCCAGCATTCAGAGGCCCTGAGAGATGTGGGCTCCCTCTAGCCAGCGTCTGAAGCCCAGGCCTCGCCTGACTGGCGTCTAAGCTGGTCCTCCCGGGCCTGTTTGGGCGCCCTGGTCTTGCAGATTCCTGAGTTGGGGTCCCCAGTAGCAGTCAGGCCACCCACAAGGAAAGAAAGCAAAAAGCAGGCTGAACGTTGAGTTTGGGGTTGACAGACGGGCAGACAGGGGTGCCGAGCTGAAAAATGTCCTCAGAGAGTGGCAGGCAGTGGGCCTGTTCACAGGCCAGCCCTGACCTCATGGAGTCGCCTGAAAGTTTTGACAACACCTCCAATCCATTTGCAGATTTTTTTTTTTTCCAGTTGGGCATCTTACTCTGTCACACGGGTTGGAGTGCAGTGGCACGATCATGGTTCACCGCAGCCTCAAACTCCTGCCTCAGTCTCCCAAGCAGCTGGGACTACAGGTGTGCACCACCACACCTCGCTCTTTTTTTTTTTTTTTTTTTTTTTTTTTTTTACTTTTAGTAGAGACGAGGTCTCCCTATGTTGCCCAGGCTGGCCTCTAACTCCTGACCTCAAGCGATCCTCCCACTTTGGCCTCCCAAAATGCTGGGATTACAGGCGTGAGCCACGGCACCGGGCCTGCAGATTCTTCTTGACCTGATTCAGGCCAGAAACTTCCTCCCTTTAAGACAAAGTGTCAAGCCCCAGAGCGTACCCTCTCAAGACCCAGCTTGGTCCCGCCTCCAGAACCTTCTTGTTTGTTTTATTGGAGAGTCTTGAGCCATGGGAACGGACACCAACTTCAGGGAGCGAGTGCTAGGGTGGATTAGTGATGTCTGTCGGGGTGCAGCCAGGGGGTGACAGTCTTTCCTTCTGGGATGATGGGTCAAAGTCAAGCACCTGAGCTTTTAAACTGTCAGCATTCAAAGATCCAGATGTTTCCCATTTCAATCTGGAGTTCTGGCTTCTCCAGGGAGATCGGCCACCCTGGCCCGTGGTTTCCCCTCCCCCCACCCAGCACCCACAGGCTGGGACAGAGCAGTCGACACCCATTTGCTCAAGATGTTGCTCCTGGTTTGCCACTGTGCCCCCCTCTCGCCAGTTGCTTGCACCCGGCCCACCTTCACATGGGTGTGTGATGGCCCAGACCCTGTAGTGTAGGCAGGACAGATATCAGCTGGGATGTGCTTTTCTTTTTCTTTTTTTTTGAGTTGGAGTCTCACTCTGTCACCCAGACTGGAGTGCAGTGGCCGCTTCCGGCCACCGCACCCTCGACCTGCTGGGCTCCGGCAATCCTTCCGCCTCAGCCTTCCGAGTAGCTGGAGCTACAGGCACGCGCTACCACGCCCGGCTAATTTTTGATTTATTGTAGAGATGAGGTCTCGCCAAGTTGCCCAGGCGGGTCTCGAACCCGCGGGCTCAGGCAATCCACTCACCTCAGCCTCCCAAAGACTCAGGATTACAGGCTGAGCCACCGAGCCCGGCTCACCACTAAACTTTTACCCCATGTGTTTTCTGTCTGTGTATCTCTGAATAGACTTCTTTTTTTCCAGAACTATTTGAAAGTACATTGCAAGCTGGGCTCGGTGGCTCAGCCTGTAATCCTGCGCCTTTGGGAGGCTGAGGTGAGTGGATTGCCTGAGCCCGCGGGTTCGAGAACCGCCTGGGCAGCAAGACCTCATCTCTACAATAAATCAAAAAATCAGCCGGGCGTGGTAGCGCATGCCTGTAATTCCGGCTACTCGAAAGGCTGAGGCGGAAGGATCGCTGGAGCCCGGCAGGTCGAGGCTGCGGGGGCCGGGAGCGGCCACTGCACTCCGGTCTGGGCGACAGAGTGAGACTCCAACTCAAAAAAAAAAAAAAAAAGAAAGAAAGTACATTGCAGACAGACACCAAGCCCTTTCACCCTCAAAAATCCCAAATCTTCAAAGAACAAGTGCATTCCTATACACGGCCAGAATACATTTTCATACTCACAAAAGTTAACACTGAAGCCAGGCACGGTGGCTCATGCCTGTAATCCCAGCACTTTGGGAGGCCGAGGCTGAAGGATTGCTTGAGGTCAGGAACTTAAGACCAACCTGAGTAACACAGCAAGATCCTGTCTCTGCAAAAAGTCAGTTAAGTGTGGTGGTGCACGCCTGTCGTCCCAACTACTCGGGAGGCTGAGGCGGGAGGAATGTTTGAGTCCAGGAGTTGGAGGCTGCAGTGAACTGTGATCATGCCACTGCACTCCAGCGTGGGCGGCAGTAAACTCGACTCAAAAAGAATAATAACAATAACGTGGATGCAATGCCGTTCTCTGTACACAGCCCATCTCCACTTGTCCCCAGCTGTCCCCGTCATGCCCTGGTAGCGTTTAGGTCCAGATATAACCCAGGATTCGACCTTGTGTTCACCCGTCCTGTCTCTTTGGTCTCCTCACTTCTAGAAAGTGTCTCTCTGCCTTGCTTGACATGGATAGTTTTGGTCGGAGTCTCCTCTGACCGCTGGGCGGCCCGGTGCCCTTTCCGGTGACGGACCGCCATTAGCCCTCCCCTGTAGACATGCCACTCTGTGCTGTCAGACTGTGGGCTCCAGGGGTTCACGTCAGGCGGGCCCAGGGGGGGATTTCTGCTTCAGTTGTAGCCAGGTAGTCGTTCCACAGCCAGTGACCCCACAGACCCACCCCCAAGTCAGTCACTGACTCGACAGACCCCGCCCCAAGTCAGCCGGTGACCCTACAGACTCCACCCCCAAGTCAGTCACAGACCCCACAGACCCCGCCCCCAAGTCACTGACCCTGTAGACCCCACCCCAAGTCAGCCGGTGACCCCCACCGACCCCGCCCCCAAGTCAACCACCCACCCACGCCCCGCCCCCGCCCCAAGTCAGTTGGTGACCCTAAAGACCCCGTCCCCCTAAATCAGTCACAGACCCCACAGACCATGCCCCCAAGTCAGTCGCTGACCCTACAGACCCCACCCCAAGTCAGCCAGTGGCCCTACAGACCCTGTTCCCCTAAGTCAGTCACAGACCCCACAGACCATGCCCCCAAGTCAATCACTGACCCTATAGACCCCACCCCAAGTCAGCCAGTGACCGCACAGATCCCGCCCCCACGTCAGCCACCCACCCCCCAGACCCGCCCCAAGTCGGCCACCCCCCCCCGAGACCCCGCCCCAAGTCGGCCACCCACCCCCCAGACCCCGCCCCAAGTCGGCCACCCACCCCCAGACCCCGCCCCAAGTCGGCCACCCACCCCCCAGACCCCGACCCACGTCGGCCACCCACCCCCCAGACCCCGCCCCAAGTCGGCCACCCACCCCAGACCCCGCCCCACGTCGGCCACCCACCCCCCCAGACCCCGCCCCAATTCGGCCACCCACCCCAGACCCCGCCCCCAGTCGGCCACCCCCCACGACCCCGCCCCAACTCGGCCGCCCCCCCAGACCCCGCCCCACGTCGGCCACCCACCCCCCCGAGACCCCGCCCCAAGTCGGCCACCCACCCCCCCCAGACCCCGCCCCAAGTCGGCCACCCACCCCCAGACCCCGCCCCCAAGTCGGCCGCCCCCCCAGACCCCGCCCCACGTCGGCCACCCACCCCCCAGACCCCGCCCAAGTCGGCCACCCACCCCCCCAGACCCCGCCCCCCAGTCGGCCACCCCCCACGGCCCCGCCCCAAGTCGGCCACCCCCAGACCCCGCCCCGCGCGGCCCCGACCCCGCGGACCGCGCCCCCCGCCCCGGCCGCTCGACCGTCCGGCGCCGCCGGGGCGCGGGGTCGCCCGCGCGCCCGGCCAGCCGCTCTCTCCCCCGCCCAGATGTGCCCCGGCGCGAGCGAGGCCCCCGAGCCGCACGGCCGCGGCTTCCTGACCCTCGAGCAGCTGAGCGCGCTGCCGCCGCCGGCCGTGGCCAGCTACGCCCTGCTGCTGCTGTGCCTGTGCGGCCTGCTGGGCAACGCGCTGGTGCTCGGCTTCTTCGGCTTCTGCATCAAGAGGACGCCCTTCGCCACCTACTTCCTGCACCTGGCCGGCGCCGACGCGGGCTTCCTGTGCAGCCAGGCCGCGCTGGCGCTGCTGCGCGCGGGCGGCTTCGCGGGCGCCCCCGCCGACTACGCGCGCGGCGTGGCGCGGGCGCTCGGCCTCTGCGCGCTGCTGGCGGCCGTGGGGCTGCTGCCGGCCGTCAGCGCCGAGCGCTGCGCCTCCGTGGCGCGCCCCGCCTGGTACTGGCGCCGGCGGCCGCGGCGCCTGTCGGCCGTGGTGTGCGCGCTGCTCTGGGCGCTGGCGCTGCTGGTCACCGGCGTGCACGACTACTTCTGCGCCTTCCTGGGCCGCCGCGCGGCGGGCGGCGCCTGCCGGCACGTGGACGTCTTCCTGGGCGTCCTGCTCTTCCTGCTCTTCTGCCCGCTCATGGTCCTGCCCTGCCTGGCGCTCGTGCTGCACGTGGAGTGCCGGGCCCGGCGGCGCCAGCGCTCGGCCAAGCTCAACCACGTGGTCCTGGCCATGGTGGCCGTCTTCCTGGTGTCCTCCATCTACCTGGGCATCGACTGGTTCCTCTTCTGGGCCTTCCAGATCCCGGCGCCCTTCCCCGAGTACGTCACCGACCTGTGTCTCTGCATCAACGCCAGCGCCAAGCCGGTCATCTACTTCCTGGCCGGGCGGGACACGTCGCAGCGGCTGTGGGAGCCACTCAGGGTGGTCTTCCAGCGGGCCCTGCGCGACGGCGCCGAGCCGGGGGAGGCCGGGGGCGGAGGCGCGCCCAACACGGTCGCCCTGGAGATGCAGCGCCCCCCCGGGAACGCCTCCTGAGAGGCCGGCGCCTGGGGGCGGGGGCAGAGAGTGGCCCCAGGACCCTCGTCTCGGCCGGACCCGGCGGCTTCCTCGGTGCCCACAAGGGAGGAGAAAGGTCTGTGTCCAGGCCCTCGCGCCTCCTCCTCCTCTCTGGGCTGGAGGCCCAGGGGTGGCCGAGGCACAGAGCAGCCTCCTGCGGACAGACCCCGTGACCCTCGCCCGGCTCCCCTGGGCGCTCTGCTCCTGGGATGACCCAAGCAGGGGCGCCGCCCCTCTCACCCAGGCTGGTCAGTAAAGGGGAGGAAGTGGCCACCCAGCCCCGCCCACCTCCGCCCCTTGGGTCAGCCGTCCTTGAACGTGGCGCAGCTGGCACCGCCTCCCACCGAGCCAGTAACCTCATCCTCCCCAGGGGGCTGTTCTCGAAATTCTATCCTCAAGGTGACCTTGGTGAGCAAGCCTGGACAAAGCAGGACTGCCTGGAAGAGGCGTCTGGGTAGCATGACTCGCAGCTGTGTCTTTCCACAAACAATGCCCCGCCCCCCTGATGAATCGTTTGGTGACTTTCATGGTGGGGTGTCTGGTCGTGCGAGCCACCGGTGGACAGGACGGACCTTGGGCTTCTTTGGAGAGGTGACTGCCTCTTCGACTCCGTGCCGGGCCAGTCCTGGGCAGCTTCCTGGAGCACTCGATGTGTCCCCAGGCCATTGCAGACCATCTGGGCAGCTCCTGGACGGTCTCTTGGGTCCAGTTCCCCCCGCAAATGGACTCTGGCTCTGTTCTGGCCGCCCGGGGACTGGCACTGTGGCACCCACCTGCAAGCCCAGTGGGCCAGTGTCGCCAAAGAAAGTTTTATAAAAGACATTAAAATGTATAGCAATAAACATTTTGTATCTTGCAGCGAGGAAGCCATCGCGTCCACTGTCCTCCCTGGGTCTCTGTTTCCCACAGCGAGGATGCCGGAGGGCCCCAGAGTCCCTGGTCGGATAGTACTCCCACGCCAGTGCTCCTGCCCACTCTGGCCTCCTCCTGTGGCCAGGTCTGCCCACCCTGTCCACTCCGCTGCCAGAAAGAGCCATGGTCACTAGGCTGCCCTCTGTTGTCATATGCCAGTGCGCGTTCCTGCCCACCCAGCTCCCACTGCCCCAGGGACCTCAGTTCTTGCCGCTTCCAAGCCAGGAGTTATCAGCGAATGTGATTCTGTCCATAAGGACGCAGTGTGTCCCCACAGAGCTCCCTCCGTCTTTTGTTGGTCTCCTGTTCAGAATGCCCCTCTCTGTCCTGAACTCCCAGAGCTGGGGGTGCCTGGACACCGCTCTACGCCCCAGCAATGGCTGGGAGTCCTCCTGGGACATGGGCGGCCACAGCCGGTCGGGGGCCGGCGCCCCCCCGCCTCTGGTCAGCCTCCAGAAGAGACCCATCCTGGGTCCCCTGTGTCCAGCTCGGACCCCCAGCCCCTCTGGGGGAAATTTAAGGGAAGCCTGCTCACCCCACGGCCCTCAGGAGAGAGGCCAGGGCCAAAGGGCCAGTGGCCCAGGTCAGGAACCATGGCTGACGGAGCTGGGGGACTCTGCAGAGCCTTATGGAAGAGGTGGGGGAGGGCAGAGCTCTGAGGCTAGGTGGGGGTGAGCAGTAACCCCGGGCTCACCCGCCCACCTGCCTGGCACCTGGGAGTCTCCCCACAGAGCCTGGAGACTGCTTGGCTGACCCTGGGCCAAGTGGTCCCAGGGCAGGGGCTGCAGCCCCCAGCCCTCTGGCAGGCTGACCCCCAAGCCTGTGTTCCTGCCGGTCACCGCCCAGCCCACGTGGCATGCCCACCTGCCGCTCCGGGCCACGGTCCCTCTGCACCTCCCCTCCCCACTCCTTTTTTGTGAGTGGGAGTCTTACTGCTTTGCCCAGGCTGGACTGCAGTGGCATGACCGCGGCTCACCGCAGCCTCAACCTGCTGGGCTCAGGCGATCCTTCTGCCCCAGCCTTGCTAATAGCTGGAACCACAGGCACGTGCCACCACGCCCGGCTATTTCTTTTTATTTACTGGGGAGACGAGGTCTCACCAAGTTGCCCAGGCTGGTCTTGAACTCCCGGGGCTCAGGCAATCCTCTCCCCTCCGCCTCCAGAGTGCTGGGATGACAGGTGTGAGCCACCGCGCCGGTCTGTGCTCCCCTTTCTGACAGCCCCAGCCAATCTCCCAGCAAGGCCACCGTCCTACAGACAGAGGGGACTGCGTGTGCCCCGGAAGCGGGGGTTCCTGGACCTGCTGGTGGCGGTCAAGTGTGGCCACCGGCTGCCACCCAGTGCCCGGGTCCAGCCTGCCAGCCTCCTTGTCAACACTGGTCGGAGGATCCCAGAAGAGCAGGGCTGAAGACCACCACCTTCCACAGATCCTTCCGGGGACACAGAGAAGCCAGAGGGGCCCTGAGGGACACACAGGAGGGCGTGAGGCTGAGGCCCTGTCCAGGGGCGAAAGCTCCCACCAGCACAGGCGTCCTGGCTGCACCAGCTTAGTCCCCATGGGGACCCCTGGGGTCCTGACTTCTCAGGGCCTGGAGAATCCCAGTTCCTGGAGCTAATTTCCCCTTGGGGGTTCCCACCGTGGCCCCCGTGGGGAGCTGCCCCCCGGAAGGAGGGCGCCTCCCTGCCTGGGTCCAGCAGCAGCGGCTCAGAGCCCGGGTCCAGTGAGGGGACAGGCAGCCTCCCCCACTGGCGGGGCCTGGTGGCCAGAAAAGGGCTGGACCCGATGCGGGAAGAAGCATCGGTCCTTATGGATGTGGAGGCTGGTGGGGGAGAGCTCCGAGACCCCCACCTTCCCCGGCCTCGGGCCCTTCTGGGATCATTGCAGTCCTGCTCCAGAGCAAGTACCCCCACGCCCCTCTAGGAAGCAAGCCTTTCCGCCCGTCCCCTCCTAGGGACAAAGTCTCCTCCCTCCATCCCCTGGAGAGACCACGCCCTTCCTCTTCATTCCTTCCTAGGGAGTAAGCCTCTCCCCCAAACCCTCCCAGGAACCAAACCTTCCCCGCATTTCCTCCTAGGGACCAAGTCCTTCCCCCCATCCTCTCTTAGGGAGCAGGCTTCCCCCCTCCCCCCTCTGCTAGGGAGCAAGCCTCCCCCCCATCCCCCCCAGGGAGCAAGGCTTCTCCACCCCCCCTCCTAGGAAGGAAGCCTTCACTCCCAGCCTCTCCTAGGAAGGACGCTTCTCCCCCATCTCCCTCGTAGGACCAAGCCTCTCCCTCCACCCCCTCCTAGGGAGCAAGCTTCCCCCCTTCCCCCTCTGCTAGGGAGCAAGGCTTTCCCCCTCCACCCTCTTCTGTTTGTTTGTTTGTTTTTTTTGAGTCGGAGTCTCACTCTGTCACTAGAGTGCAGTGGCTGCTCCTGGCCACCGCAGCCTCGACTTGCCGGGCTCCTGCGATCCTTCCACCTCAGCCTTCCAAGGAGCTGGAACTACAGGCATGCGCCACCACGCCCGGCTCATTTTTTGATTTATTGTAGAGACGAGGTCTTGCCAAGTTGCCCGGGCGGGTCTTGAACCCGTGGGCTCGGGCAATCCACTCACCTCGGCCTCCCAAGGCGGGGGGTGACAGGCTGCGCCACCGAGCCCAGCCTCCCTCCGTCCCCTTCTAGGGACCAAGCCTTCCTCCTCCCACCCCCTCCTGGGGAGCAAGCCTTCCCTCCCTCCTCCCCCCCTTCCTCCCCCCACAGACCCGGTAGGATCTCTTTTCCCACCCCCTCCCAGCACCAAAGACTAGAGGAGTGGAAAGCACCCACCCTTGACCTTCCTCCCTTGGCATTTCATGACGGCAGGCTGGGAGGCACCAGGGGCTGCAGGCCAGGCTCATGGGCCCCGGCTGCCCCCCCCCGGCAGTCTGGCGTCCCCCGGCATCTCCCGGCGTCCCCCACCTCTCCTCTCTGGAGCCAAGAGCTCGGGAGACAGAATGCGGGGGTACTGTCCTTCCTATCAGGGGCTTCTGGGCGACTCCGTCCCGCGTGATGGGAAGAGGGTGGGGTGAGGGCGTCAGGGCCGGGGCAGGGCAGGACCCCACAGGCTTCCCTCCCCCCGCCGTCTCTACACAAATAAGCAGTGCAGACACTCAGTCTTGCAGATCACGCGAGGGATAAACAGGGCCAAATTTGGAAAGCTGGGGGCAAGGGCCAGAGCGGCAGAGGGCTGCCCCCTGCGAGCGTGGGACCATGGATTCGCTGTGCCTCAGTTTCCACTGATTCTACAGCGCCGGGGGGCCCTGGTCAGGCTCCAGGAGCAGGGTGGCCACGGCAGAGGACACATGCCAGGAACAGCCAGGCCCACGCGCTGCTCTCTGCTGGGACGCATGCCAGGAACAGCCAGGGCACGGACTGCTCTCTGCTGGGGACCTACTATGTGCAGTGGGCTCTGGGGAGAGAGCTTTACGAACGTGGCCTGTTTTCTGCCCACGACAAGGCTACATAGCACACACCCTATTTGGGGTTCTTAAACAGAGTTCCTCGTCCAAGGTCAGCCACGCTGGTGGGCGGCCCTGGTGGAGTCCCCATCACCTCCCAGAGACTCCCAAAGCACATGAGTGGCCAGCCCAAGCACTGGAGATCAGGGCAGGGGCTGCTGCTTGCTGGGGACCTGCTATGTGCAGTGGCCATCGTGCTGCCCTGGAAACTCGGGCTTCTGACACGTTTCCCACCAGCGAAACTCTGGGAGCTGGGATTTCAGATGCGTGGAGTGGATGGGACAGGCCTGTCCCAGCCCAAGGATGACCCAGGCGGGTCTTGTTGGCTTCCAGGGTCTATCACAGCCCAGAGAGGAGACGGCCGTGGGTGTCTGAAACCAAGCAGGGAAGAGGATGGGACCTTCAGCAGGCAGCATGGCAAGCAGGCGATGTCCCTCCTGTCTCTCCTCCATCTATAGAGGGACCCAGATGTCCCCTTGACAGCCCCGCGCTCTAGATGCCCTGCCAGCTGTGGTCTTCAGATAATTTGGGCTTGTTTGGGAGTTTTTTTGTTGTTGTTGTTTTTCTGAGTTGGAGTCACTCTCGCCCAGACTGGAGTGCAGGGGCCGCTCCCGGCCACCGCAGTCTCGACCTGCTGGGCTCTGGCGATCCTTCCACCTCAGCCTTCCAAGTAGCTGGAATTACAGGCACGCGCTACCACGCCCGGCTGATTTTGTGATTTATGGTAGAGATGCGGTCTCGCTGCCCAGGTGGGTCTCGAACCCGCGGGCTCAGGCAATCCACTCACCTCAGCCTCCCAAAGCACGGGATTACAGACTGAGCCACCAAGCCTGGCTGTTGGGGTTTTTTTTAGTGGAGTCTCACTGTGTCACCCAGGCTGGAGTGCCGTGGCACGTACATGGCCACTGCAGCCTCGACCTGCTGGGCTCAGGTGATCCTTCTGCCTCAGCCTTTCAAGTAGCCGGAACTACAGGTGCACACCACCACACCCAGCTAAGTTTTTTATTTATTGCAGAGGTGAGGTCTTACCAAGTTGCCAAGGCTGGTCTTGAACCCTCCTGCCTCGGCCTCCCAAAGTGCTGGGATGACAGGCATGAGCCACCATGCCGGCCTCTTTTTCTTTTTAATGTATATATATATTTCAGCTGGGCTCGGTGGCTCAGCCTGTAATCCTGCGCCTTTGGGAGGCTGAGGTGAGTGGATTGCTTGAGCAGTGGGTTCAAGACCCACCTGGGCAGCGAGACCTCATCTCTACAATAAATCAAAAAATCAGTCGGTCATGGTAGCGCATGCCTATAATTCCGGCTACTCGGAAGGCTGAGGTGGAAGGATCGCTGGAGCCCAGCAGGTCGAGGCTGCGGTGGCCGGGAGTGGCCACTGCACTCCAGTCCAGGGCGACAGAGTGAGACTCCAACTCAAAAAAAAAATAAAAAATAAAAATAAATAAATTTATATATTTTTTTATATTTTTGAGTTGGAGTCTCACTCTGTCAACCAGGCTGGCGTCCTGTGGCACAACCACTGCTCACAGCAGCCTCAACCTCCTGGGCTCAGGTGATCCTTCTGCCTCAGCCTCCCGAGTGTCTGGGACCACACACACCCAGCTAATTAAAAAAAAAATTTTTTGTAGAAACTTTTCATGTTTCCCAGGCTGGTCTTGAACTCCTGGGCTCAAACAATCCTCTCGCCTCGGCCTCCCAAAGTGCTGGGATGACAGGTGTGAGCCCCTGCACCTGTCCTATGCCAGTATCTTAAATCCCAAGATCCGCACATCTGCACAACCTGGTTCTGAATTCTCAGAGGACGATTTCTTCCCCCAGGAGCCGTGAGCATCGTCCAGCGGGGAGGGTGGAGGGATAGGTCCAGCCTTTCCACATTCCGGGAGCTGAACAGGCTTGGGGAAATGTGCCCCTTGACGTGCTGGGGAACAAGACCAGGAAGCCAGACTGACTCACGGCAGAGACCTTTCCGACCCCAAACCGTGGAGCACACAAGTGCAAAAAAGATTCTGTTTTAAGCCCACAGAGGCTTGGGAGCTGGAAAACTTGAAAACAACAGAACACAGTTCACAGAATCCAAGCTCACGGAAAATGGCTTGGGTGAGTCAAAAATGCCAGCACAGAGTTTCCTGGCACCCAAGAGAGGCCCTCACCTACTCAGGCCAATTTTTCTTTTCTTTTCTTTTCTTTTTTTGAGTTGGAGTCTCACTCTGTCGCCCAGACTGGAGTGCAGTGGCCACTCCCGGCCACCGCAGCCTCGACCCGCTGGGCTCCGGCGATCCTTCCGCCTCAGCCTTCCGAGTAGCCGGAACTACAGGCGCGCGCTACCACGCCCGGCTCATTTTTGATTTATTGTAGAGATGAGGTCTCCCCAAGTTGCCCAGGCAGGTCTCGAACCTGTTGGCTCAGGCAATTCACGCACCTCAGGCTCCCAAAGGCGCGGGATTACAGGCTGAGCCACCGAGCCCGGCTTCTTTTCATTTTTGTAATGAATTAAACCGAGGCCTAACTTACATTCAGCAAAATGGGCCCACCTCATAGATAGTTCCGTGATCCTGACAAGTATCGATGTCCCCAAGTCATACCCGAATTAATATGCGGCATGTTTCCATCCCCTCCATAGGAACATTTCCATCAGCCCCTGACCCCAAAAGTGTCCCGGTATCCCCGGGCAGCTGGTTCAGCTCCAGCCCGCCTCTGTGTCACCCTGAAGCCACCCCCCATCTCTGCTCTGTGCCACTATAGACGGGTGTCCCAGGCAGACGTTTACACAACATGAGTCAGGACACTTGGTGGCAAGTGACAGAAACCCCCATTGAACCTATCTCGGGGGGCGGGGGGTTCTGTGTGTTTCAGAGAATCTACTCACCTACCTGGAGAGTTCCAGAAGTGATTCTGGCTTCAGACACAGTGGATCCAGGGCCTCAAATGATGTTTTCTAAGCCACTTTTCCTGTGTCTCCTCTCTGTTTTTGATCCGCGTCGCATTTTATTTACTTATTTATGTATGTATTTATTTGGAGTCAGGGGTCTCCCTCTGTCACCCAGGTTGGAGTGCAGCAGCACGATCACTGCTCGCCAGGTCTCGACCTCCCGGGCTCAAGGCAATCCCTCCCACCTCAGCCTCCCAAGAGGCTGGGACCACAGGCACATGCCACCACGCCTGGCTAATTTTTTAAAAAGTTTTCTGAGCCAGGCTCGGTGGCTCAGCCTGTAATCCCGCGCCTTTGGGAGGCTGAGGTGAGTGGATTGCCTGAGCCCGCGGGTTTGAGACTCACCTGGGCAGCGAGACCTCATCTCTACAATAAATTAAAAAATCAGCCAGGCGTGGTAGCGCGTGCCTGTAATTCCGGCTACTCGAAAGGCTGAGGCGGAAGGATCGCCGGAGCCCAGCAGGCGAGGCTGCGGTGGCCGGAAGCGGCCACTGCACTCCAGTCTGGGCGACAGAGTGGGACTCCAACTCAAAAAAACAAAAATTAAAAAAATAAAAAGTTTTCTGTAGAGACCAAGTCTGGCTGTGTTGCCCAGGCTGGGTCATCAGGATTCTTCACTTCTCAGGGGCAGAGTGGACTTGGCCAGTGTGAGGAAAGCCCCACCCTCCCGTGTGCCTGAGTGGCATATCCATGACCTCTCATTCTCTCGCGGGATTGAGAGAGGTCAGGGAGGGATTATGAGCATTTGGGTGAGGATACTGTGGCTCGTGGCGGTCACCCCAACTGCACGGTTACCCAACTCACGAGCGGCAGAACTCGTCCTGGAAATATAAGAAGCTCCTGGACTCTGGGTCCAGTCCTCTCTCCTCCCCACCGCTCAGTAAGTGAGTCCAGCCAAGTGCATTAGCCAGAGTATCTCTGTTTCTGGGCTGCTGGGGTGGCCATAATGGCCTTTCCCAGCCCATGAGTCCCCACCCCTCCAAGGCGCCACCCTAGCTCCTAACGATGGCGCTCCCTAATGCTCTGAGGTCTCCTTGGCTATCCCAGTTGGCCTCCAGGAGGCAGACATCCCGGCTCCTCTCAGACCCCGGTCTCATCTTCTATTCCCTGCAATACAGCCGTCCCTAGAGCACGAGCCGTGCCTGGCCAGGTCCATTAGCTCCAGGCTGGCTCCTCTGGGCCTTGCGTGATGGACCAGGCCCACAGCACCCACGTGGGGAGGCTCTGGGTTGGAGGGTGGGGCGGGCACCTTCCCTGCTCGGTCCTCAAAGCTCCTCTTCGCACTTCTCCAAGGAAGCTGAGATCGTCCGGGGAAAACTGGGCACCGCGAGGACAGCTCAGAGCAGCCCTGTCCGTAGGAGAGAAGCCGGAGACTCAGGTCTGAGCCAGAAGCGGCCCGGAGCAGCTCAAGGACCTGGACCGAGGGGGCTGCGGGGACCTTCAGCGCCGGAGAGGACCGAGTACCACCGGCTAGGACAGGTGAGAAGCCTAGTGTTCACCATTGGGGTGAGGCAAGAGCACATGGTGGTTAGAAGTGGATGCCTTGCTGTCCTGCTAGGCCGGGGGTGGAGGGCGTCCCTGCTCTGCCAGGGGCAGCTGGGTGGCCTGACCCAGCGCCTCAACCTCTCTGAGCCCTCACGTCCTAAATAAAGTGGAGGGACTAGCACCTATCTCGCAAACACTTAAAATGCCCCATGAACGTATGTCACCGACCCTGGGTCCTGACAACTTTTCCCCATCCCAAGTCCCTTTTCCTGTCTTTTGCCCCAGTATTTGACCCCTCTCCTATTTTTACGGAGCAGGAGACAGCAGTGCCAACTTCCGAGCTCCTGTCCCTAGCCGACCCACACCTGGTTCTCTGCATCCCTCCCAGGTGATGTTCCAGCTCTGAGCTGGTAGCCAAGCCTTCCCATCCCCGGGAAGCCTCCCTTGCAGCTGCGGCTTTGCCACCCGTCGGGGCTCCCACTCTGCTGAAGCACTGCCAGTACGCTGGCACGCCATATTGCATTCCTCTGTTCCCCACCCCCACCCGTTGTTGCCGGGTGGGGTGTGGTGTGACGCTCCACGGGTTCTCTGAGCTCGCCACAGAAAAGAATTTCAGAGCGAGTCCAGGTATAGTTTGTTGCTGTTTTGGGTTTTGAGTTGGAATCTCGCTCTGCCACCCAGGCTGGAGTGCAGTGGCACGCTCACGGCCACCGCAGCCTCAGCCTCCTGGGCTCAGGTGATAGTTCCGCCTCAGCCTTCCAAGTAGCTGGAACCACAGGCGTGCACCACTGCGACCAGCTAATTTTTTATTTATCGTAGAAATGAGGTCTCACCAAGTTGCTCAGACTGATCTCGAACTTCTGGGTTCAGGCAATCCTCTCGCCTCCCCCTCCCAAAGTGCTGGGATTACAGGCATGAGCCACTGCACCCAGCAGCCAACACACCCAGCCCAAGTATCGTTCAAGACAGATTTATTAGAAACAGGCATACCCGACAGGCATGGGCACCTCAAGAGAAAGAATGCGCCCTTGCCTTTGACAAGAAGCTTTACATTCTTTTACAACTGATTATTAAGCTAACCATGAACTAAGAGAGTGGACGGCAGGTATCTGGTCACATGCCAGTGATAATCTCTTCATCTTTGATGAGCTAAGAGGTTGGGCTCTCTCCCCTAACTGTGGCTGTGGTCATCATTACATATGTGCTCTGTGTGTGTATGAAAATATATGCTGCAAGTATGTGCTAGGTATACATGTATACATTCTCTTTTTTTCAGAAAGTAGGACTTATTGAGAAGAAAAGAAAGCTCCCACAGTGGGCAAGGGGCCCCAGAGGGTTGCCCACATGTATGTATTCTTTATATGTATATGCATTGTGTGTGAGCCATATGTATATACCAGCGGTGCCAAAATATGTACGCACTTTTTTTTTTTTTTGAGTCAGAGTCTCACTCTGTCACCCAGGCTGGAGTGCAGTGGCCGCTTCCGGCCACCGCAGCCTTGATCTGCTGGGCTCTGGCAATCCTTCCGCCTCAGCCTTCCAAGTAGCTGGAACTACAGGCCCACGCTACCACACCCGGCTGATTTTTTATTTATTGTAGAGATGAGGTCTCACCAAGTTGCCCAGGCGGGTCTCGAACCCGCGTGCTCAGGCAATCCACTCACCTCAGCCTCCCAAAGGCACGGGATTACAGGCTGAGCCACCGAGCCTGGCTTTTTAATTTATTGTAGAGATGAGGTCTTCCCAAGTTGCCCAGGCTGGTCTCAAACCCCTGGGTCCAGGCCTCCGAAAGCGCAGGGAGGACAGGCTTGAGTCACTGCACCCGGCCTGTACACACATTTTAAGCGATGTTATGTACGTGTTACTTTTAGTTCACCGTAATAGAAGTGTCTGGACGCTAATGGTCACCATGCTGAGTACCTCTCGTAATTACAGAAGTCAAATGTGACTTGCATTCATCTTGGTTATAATACAGTTTTTTTCAATTCTAAAGATGTGGGGTGCAACTCAGGGCTAGGTATGCAAATGCTCATTATGCAGGTACCCTTGTTGATCAGGTGTGTCCCCCTCACCAGCAGTTTCCCTCAACTGTCAATCCTCCCACCTCCCCTAGCAGTTTCCCATGACTGTCAATCCCTTTCCTTTTTTTTTTTTTTTTTTGGAGTTGGAGTCTCACTGTCACCCAGACTGGAGTGCAGTGGCCGCTCCCGGCCACCGCAGCCTCGACCTGCTGGGCTCCGACGATCCTTCCGCCTCAGCCTTCCAAGTAGCTGGAACTACAGATGCACGCTACCACGCCCGGCTACTTTTTTTGATTTATTGTAGAGATGAGGTCTCGCCAAGATGCCGGGGCCAGTCTCAAACCCGCAGGCTCAGGCAGTCCACTCACCTTTATGGCCCGCAAAAAAAAAAAAAAAAATTTTTTTTAACTTTAATATTTAAAATAGTTTAAAATTGTAACATATTTAGACGTGAACAACAATGAAAACACTCTATCACACAACTCATAAAACATACTTCATAGCACATTTTTTTTTTGAGTCAGAGTCTCACTCTGTCACCCAGGCTGGAGGGCAGTGGCACACTCACGGCCACCACAGCCTCGACCTGTTGGGCTCAGGCAGTCCTTCCGCCTCAGCCTTCCAAGTAGCTGGAACCACAGGTACGTGCCACCACCACGCCCGGCTAATTTTTTGATGTATTGTAGACACGGGGTCTCGCCAAGTTGCCCAGCCTGGTCTCAAACTCCTGAGCTCAGGCAATCCTCTCAACTCCGCCTCTCAAAGTGTTGGGATTACAGCTGTGAGTCACCCCGCCTGGCTCGTGGTACATTTTAAGCCCTCAATGCCTGTTAGCAAAAGATGCAGGTTTGAAAGGAATTACCTAAGCGCTCAACACAAGAAGCTGTAAACAAAGAGTCATAAGGTAAATCCAAAAAAAATCGAAGAACTAATAGCATACATTAAGGAAACAAAGAAACAGTGGAGATAATTTTTTTTAATAGCTCTCAACAAACAAATCAATTGCTCAAAAAAAAAGAGTGAAGTCACAAAGAATGGCAGGCAGAAATGAGTTTTCAAAATTTGTAAGCGGATATGAGAGAATACTGTATTGTGACGATAAATGTGAAACCAGAAAGCAAAACAATTTTCTAGAAAAATAATATTACCTACTCTAACTCAAGAAGAGATTAAATGCCTGATATATCTAGAACATTAAATAAATTGGATTTGTAGTTCTTTTTGAAAGCAGGCTCATCCACTCACAATCACATAAAAATTACCAGACCAGATGGCCTTACCTTCTGCCAAACCTTCAAAGAAAGATAATCCTTGCAGGATACAAACTGTTCTGAAAGGTAGAGAAAACCCCATTTTATGAAGCCAGTATCACCTCATAGCTTTGAAATTAAAAAACAGACGAGGATAGTACCTGAAGGAAAATTGCGGGGCAATTTCACTTATGAACACAGACGAAAATGTTCTAATAAAGTCAGAAGCCGGGCTCGGTGGCTCAGCCTGTAATCCCGCGCTTTGGGAGGCTGAGGTGAGTGGACTGCCTGAGCCCGTGGGTTCAAGACCCGCCTGGGCAGCATGACCTCATCTCCACAATAAATAAAAAAATCAGCTGGGCGTGGTAGTGCATGCCTGTAATTCCGGCTACTCGGAAGGCTGAGGCAGAAGGATCGCTGGAGCCCAGCAGGTTGAGGCTGCAGTGGCCGGGAGCGGCCACTGCACTCCAGTCTGGGCAACAGAGTGAGACTCCCACTCAAAAAAAAAAAAAAAAAAAAAAGTTCACAACAGATAAAGTTGCCCTATAGAAGAGAGATTTCAGAGAAAAAAAATGCCTGCAATGTCTAATCCCAGCAAGGCATTAATACCTAAAATACAAACAACTCTTGCAAATCAGAAAGGAATAGAAAGGAGACCCAGTTTTAAAATGGGCAACAGATATGAACAGGCAATTCAAAGAAGGAGAAATTCAAGTAGCTACCAAATATGGAAATTGATGTTCAAGCTCACCGTAATCAAAGAAACGCATGTTAGAACATCAAGATATCACTTTGCAATCATTCAACTGGCAAAAATGAAAAAAGCACATAACACCAAGTGTTGGTGAGGGAATGGGCAAACGAGAACCTTCCTATTCTACTGGTAGAAGTGAAACAAGAGGCAATCACCCAAGAAAGGGGCCAGGCAATATTTGGTGAAACTAAACATGCATCTGTCTTATGACCCAGCAACCCCATTCCCAGAGTATCTGAGAGATACGCCTCCCCAAAAAAACCAGAATTATCTTTTGGAGGGCGGGCCCTTGTGGGACAGGCCTCACCCGCTAGATGAGCGTTCTAGGGACCCATCGGCATCTGAAGACCAGCTAGCGTTGTTCTGAGAGGCTGCCGGCTTCAGTGAATTTGTATTTTGGAGATTCTTACGATGCATTTGCCCATTTCATGATGGGGACTGATGCATGCACCTGCCCACACTGCGCTGAGTGTTCAGCCATTTTTGACCCAAAGCCGCCTGACCCCATGCCCCACCTTCCCCCTTCACGCAATTTTGCCGCAAGTGAATTTTCTTCTGTTTCCCTGGATGAGAAACGGTCCTCAAGGGGAAGCATTTGGCCAATGTGGAAGAGGTGAAACAAAAAACGGCAGAAGCATTAAAAGACATTAAATCGACAAGTTCAAAAACTGTTCTGAACAGTGAAAAAAGTGCCTTGATAGGTATTTTGCATCCAACAGAGAGTATATATTTTTTTTGAGTTGGAGTCTCACTCTGTCTCCCAGACTGGAGGGCAGTGGCCGCTCCCGGCCACCGCCGCCTCGACCTGCCGGGCTCCGGCGATCCTCCTGCCTCAGCCTTCCAAGTAGCTGGAACTGCAGGCGCGGGCTACCACGCCCGGCTGATTTTTTATTTATTGTAGAGACGAGGTCTCGCCAAGTTGGCCGAGTGGGTCTCGAACCCGCGGGCTCAGGCCATTCACTCGCCTCGGCCCCCAAAGTGCGGGGATGACAGGCTGAGCCACTGAGCCCGGCAAGACACAATTTTTTATAAATAAATTCAGGGTTTTGGGGGGGGCGTCCCCCCAAGTATCCAAGAAAAATCCTGAGTCGAGTCTGGTGGGTACATGCATAAGGATATTCAACACAGTTTTAGGACCGTGGGAATTTTGAAGCAAGTCGAGAATCCACGGTGAAGGAATGGACAAGAAAAGCAGAAAAATGTGCTATTATGAAATTTTAAGTCACCACAAGCTACTTTTCCATACAGCCACCTGGATATATCCTGCAAGCATCTTGTGGAGCGAGACAAAAAAAAAAACAACAAAAACCAGCACACATTCGAAATCATAACATTTGTGTCCATTAAAATACCATGGGCCAGCCGGGCACGGTGGCTCAGCCTGTCATCCCAGCACTTTGGGAGGCCAAGGTAGGAGGATTGCCTAAGCCCAGGGGTTCGAGACCAGCCCAGGCAACTTGGTGAGACCTCATCTCTACAATAAATCACAAAAACTAGCCAGGCATGGTGGTGTGCGCCTACAGTTCCAGCCACTTGGAAGGCTGAGGCAGAAGGATTGCTGCTGGATCCCAGCAGGTCGAGGCTACGGTGGCCGTGAGAGTGCCAGTGCACTCCAGTCTGGGCGACAAGAGTGAGAAAAAAAAAAAAATTACCAAGGCTTGAGTGGCTGGGCATAGTGGCTCCCACCTGTCACCCCAGCACTCTGGGAGGCCGAGGTGGGAGGATGGCTTGAGCCCAGGAGTTCGAGACCAGCATGGGCAGCATAGCGAGACCTCGTCTCCACGAAAAAAATCAAAACACTCGCCAGGCGTGGGGGTGCATGCCTGTGGTCCCAGCTACTCAGGAGGCTGAGGTAGAAGGATCGCCTGAGCCCAGGAAGTCGAGGCAGCGGCGAGCCATGATGGTGCCACGGCACTCCAGCCTGGGCGACAGAGGGAGTCCCTGAGTCAAAAACAACAAAAACACAACTTCCTATCTGCCATGGTGGTCATGGTAGACCCCGTGGTCGTGGTCTATTGCAGAATGAACACGCAGTGAGGCCCCCGAAACGGGTCATTCCGGGGGGGTTTCTCATGGCCTCATCTTCCTCCCGTAGGATGAACCAGACCCCGAACGGCTCCCTGACCCCACTGTCGGCCCTCAACACCCCCCAGGAGGCGACGCTGCACGCAGCCTACCTGGCGGTCAGCGCCCTGACCATGTTCACCTGCGTGTGCGGAATGGCGGGCAACGGCCTGGTGGTCTGGCTGCTGGGCTTCCGCCTCCAGAGGACGCCCTTCTGCACCTACATCCTCAACCTGGCGGGCGCCGACCTCCTCTTCCTCCTCTGCATGGCCTCCATGCTGAGTCTGGAAACCCGGCCCCTGGCCGGCGCCCGCGCCCTGGCCCACGAGGCGATCGAGAGGGTCAAGTTCTTCGCCTACACGGCGGGCCTGAGCCTGCTGATGGCCATCAGCACCCAGCGCTGCCTGTCGGTCCTCTTCCCGCTCTGGGTCAAGGGCCACCAGCACCGGGGCCTGCCGGCCTGGGTGTGCGCCCTGCTCTGGGCGCTGGCTCTCCTTTTGAACACATTCACCACGCTCTTCTGCGGCAGGCTGTGGCGCGCCGACCCCGGGCGGTGCTTCATGGTGGACATGACCCTGAGCACCCTGATCATGGGGGTCTTCACGCCCGTGATGACCGTGTCCAGCGTGACCCTCTTCGTCCAGGTGCGCAGAAGCGCGCGGCAGTGGCGACGGCGGTCCACGCACCTGTACGTGATCATCCTGGCCTCCGTCCTCGTGTTCCTGGTCTGCTCGCTGCCCCTGGGCCTCTACTGGTTCATCCTGTTCTGGGTGGGCCTGCCGCCCGACGTGCTGCTGGTATACGGCTGCGTGTCGCGCCTCTCCTCGTCCGTGAGCAGCAGTGCCAACCCTGCCATCTACTTCCTGGTGGGCGCCCGGAGGAGCCGCCGGCTGCGGGGGTCCCTGAAGGTCGTGCTCCTCCAGGCGCTGCAGGAGGAACCCCAGCCGGAGGGAGGGGAGACGCCCCCCACGGACAACGACCGGGCGGGGGCCTGAGACGGCCACCGGGCAGCCCCGCCCTGGAGATTCCCGGACCGCCCAGAGCTGCATCCTGGGTCCCTGGGCCTGGCCCTCGCCTGGGTAGCCTGCAGTGGGGGCCCCAGGGACTTTGCAGCTTGCCTTCTGGGGGTCTTTTTGCGCCTTTTTGGGGGGGTGAGGTCTCACCCTGTCGCCCAAGCTGCAGTGCAGTGGCATGCTCACAGCTACTGCAGCCACAACCTGCTGGGCTCAGGCAATCCTCACGCCTCAGCCTCTCAAGTAGCTGGAACTACAGGCGTGCGCCACCCAGCCTGGCTCACTTGTTAATTTTTTTGTAGAGACGAGGTCTTGCTATGTTGCCCAGGCTGGTCTTGAACTCCTGGGCTCAAGTGATCCTCCGCCTCAGCCTCCCGAGTAGCTGGAACTACAGGCGTGCACCACCACACCCGGCTCATTATTTTATTTCTTTGTAGAGACGAGGTCTCACTATGTTGCCCAGACTGGTCTTGAACTCCTGGGCTCAAGCGATCCTTCCACCTCAGCCTCCTAAATTGTTGGGCTGACAGGCGTGAACCACCATGCCCGGCCAGCCACTTTCTTACATGTGAAAGCTCTCCACACCACGTGTCCCGAATGTCACAGTGTGACTCTGCCAGGAGACAAGAGGCAATTTCTTTGCTTACAGCAGGTCGCGTCTGGTGAGAGGGCGGACATGCGCCCTCGGCCCCTCCGGAGGAAGGTGGTTGTCCGAACGGAGGATGTCCCTTCTCCCAGCCGCCTTCCCGCCCGTCTTAGCCCAGGACGAGGAGTGTGGCCCGTCTGACCTTGTGGCCCCACGTGGCTCCTTGGGCTGGGTGCCCATCAGGGTGGCGCCCCTGGCGCACCCAGCCCCGAGGCCTGTCACCAAAGTATCGCCGCTGCCGACCCAGATCTCGCTGGCTGTGGGCCATGAGACTCTGACCCCAGGCCAGCACTTGACCGTTAGCTTTCGGTTTGGGGTCACCTTGCCCTGACACCCCCTTGCCCCCTCCACCGGCTTCACTGGCGGTCACTCCAGTGGATGATGGGACGGTGCCCCCCACAGGGCCAGGGGGTGGCCTCGAAGGCGGCTCCCCCAAGAGACCCATGTGACTAGCAGAGCCCGAGTCTCCTACCTGACGGACCGCCCCTCCCAGGGCCCCCGTCACCGCACCCAAAAACCCAAAGAGACAGGCTCAGTGGTTCAGCCTGTCATCCTAGCGCTTTGGGAGGCCGAGGCGAGAGAATTGCCTGAGCCCGCGGGTTTGAGACCAGCCCGGGCAACTTGGCAAGACCTCATCTCTACAATAAAAATCAAGAAATAGCCGGGCTCAGTGGCTCAGCCTGTAATCCTGCGCTTTGGGAGGCCGAGGTGAGTGGATTGCCTGAGCCCGCGGGTTCGAGACCCGCCTGGGCAACTTGGCGAGACCTCATCTCTACAATAAATCAAAAAATTAGCCAGGCGTGGTAGCGCGCGCCTGTAGTTCCCGCTACTTGGAAGGCTGAGGCGGAAGGATCGCCGGAGCCCAGCAGGTCGAGGCTGTGGTGGCTGGGAGCGGCCACTGCCCTCCAGTCTGGGCGACAGAGCGAGACTCCAACTCAAAAAAAAAAAAAAATCAAGAAATTACTCGGGTGTGGTGGCACATGCCTGTAGTTCCGGCTACTCGGAAGGCCGAGGCAGAGGGGTCGCCAGACCCCAGCAGGGCGAGGCTGGGGTGGCCGTGAGTGTGCCACTGCCCTCCAGCCTGGGCGACAGAGTGAGACTCAACTCGATGTTTAAAAAGCCCAAAGAGAGAAAATGTGGTCACCCATCCATCCTTCCCCCTCCCTTCCCTCCATCTTGTCTTCCCACGGGCTGGAAGAAGGCCCGGACGCTGTCTTCACTCCCGACGTGCTCCACCTCTCCCGCCACCCAGCGTCCAACCGCCAAGAGGAGCCGGGCGGAAGGCGGGAATGATGCAGGTCGGCCGGGGCCAGCCCTGGGCTCGGGGGGGAGGACAGGAAGCGGAGGGATGCCCCCTCCAGACCGCAGCCTGGTCTTCGAGCCTGCACCTGCCTGCGTGATCCTGTGTTCTGCCCTTCTGAAGCAACTCCCGGTCTCCTTTCACAAGATAGCCAGATACGTAGAAAAGAAGAAAATCATGCATCTTTTTTTGGGGGGGGGTTGGGGTCTCACTCTGTTGCCCAGGCTGGAGTGCAGTGGTGCGATCTCAGTCCACTGCAGCCTCGACCTCCTGGGCTCAGGCGATCCTCCCACCTCAGCCTCCCAAGTAACTGGGATTATAGGCACGCACCACCCCGCCTGGTTAACTTTTAAATATTTTGTCGCGTCAGGGTCTCCCTATGTTCCCCAGGTTGGTCTCGAACTCCTGGGCTCAAATGATCCTCCTGCCTCAGCTGCCCAAAGTGCTGGGACTACTGGTGAGAGCCACCGTGCCCGGTCACACCTCTTTTCACGATGGCAAATACGATGGGTCAGACGTCCCGTGTCGTGGCACAACCCTGGAACATGAGTAGGAACCTCGAAAGTGTGCACGTGTGAGGTTGCATGCTTTATGCCTCTAGCTTGCAGTCTTTTAAAATAAAAGCAAGTCGCACTAGCACGCAGCCGGAAATGCAGGAGAAATATCACACAGGTTTGTTAAACAGCTAATTGATAAAAATATTACGGGGCTTTTGGTATTTTACAAGCTTTGTGTTATCTGTCGCCATGCTTGAAAATAATGCGTTTAATGTATTTTCTCGTTCGAAGTATTTGTTTTCATGCACATTTTGTATTTGTAATTTTATTCCGGTTTTTTTTCCCTTAAAAAAGGGCCCCATCCTGTATAAATGTTAGGGCCCAGCACCCCTGGATCCAGCCAGGTGTGGCCAGCTCTCTGGCCACATGAGCGAGCCGGAAATTTCCTTGAGAATATCCATAAAGTTCCAGGGCATGGCCCACGCCGTGTCTGAAATGAGTTTTCTTGCTGGGCCACGAATTCCCGGGGCCGCCCCGGGTTCCAGCCTTGGGGTCCCAGACGGGAGCCTGATACGGGGGTGGGGGCACAGGGGTCCCCCCCACTCACTGATGGGGACAGGACTTGGCTCCAAGAGCGAAGAGTTGGAGTCCTCCCCCTGCCTCCCAGACACCCGAAAGCCGACAGGCCCGTCCCTGGCCTCCCCACGCCCCCAGCTGCGTGACGGGAGCCATCACCCCACCCGCCCTCCGCCCGAGGCCACTGTGGGCTGCCACGGGAAACCAGATCGAGAACACATGTCCTAAACAACCCAAATGATTCCAGAGAGGAATTCCTGACAAGAGCGGCTTGGCCAAGCCAACAAGCAAGGCCTGGCTGGGTTGGGAAGTAGGTGGCTTCTAGATTGTTGATTTAATACAGATGAATACGGCATCCATGAATTCCACAGCGTCAGAAGGCAAAAAAACCCACAAGGTCTTTTCTTTTACTTCTTTTTTTTTTGAGTCAGAGTCTCACTCTGTCGCCCAGGCTGGAGCACAGCGGCACGCTCCCGGCCACCGCAGCCTCGACCTGCTGGGCTCCGGCGATCCTCCCGCCTCAGCCTTCCGAGTAGCCGAACTAGAGCCACGCACCACCATGCCTGGTTTTCTGATTTACTGTAGAGACGAGGTCTTGCCAAGTTGCCCAGGCAGGTCTCGAACCCCTGGGTTCAGACGGTCCTCTCGCCTCGGCCTCCCAAAGTGCTGGGCTGACAGGCGTGAGCCACCACGCCCGGCCGAGGCTTACTTGACAGAGCCTTGGACGAGGTCAGTTCAGAGAGGGACCGGTGGGGTCCAGGCCCCCAGCCCCTGCCTGGGGAATGGCCTCTGAGGTGTGGCCTCCCACTGACCAGACATCGTTTCCCACTCGGCCCCTGTGGCCATCTGCTGTCCCTGGCGTCCATTGTCAGGCCTCTAGACCTTTGCTCGCAGAGCCCCACATGTGTCTGCAGCCTCCATCACCTGGCCTGGCTAACTGCTGGGACACCGAGCTCCCAAACCCCAGGGGAGGGACGCTTTCTTGCGTGTCATAGACCAGCATGGATCAGCGCGGGGCTCGGCTCCACTCTGTCACTCAGGGGCCCAGGCTCCGTCTACCCTACGGCTCTGCCCTCTGCCAGGACCTCCAGAACTCTCGTTCGGCCAGAGGACGGCGGAGAGAGGAGGATCAAACGTCCACCACGCGGCATCCCACGGGCTGGCTCTTAGTGCCCTGACCCCGCCTACCCCAAAGGAGCCTGGAAATGTAGTCCGGCTGTGCCCCTCCCCCGCCCCCACCGCAGGATGGATCTTAGTCCCCTGACTCTGCCTACCCCAAAGGAGCCTGGGAAATGTAGTACTGCTGTGCCTTTCCCCCCCCCCGGGTAGAACTTAGTCCCCTGGCTCCGCCTACCCCAAAGGAGCCTGGGAAATGTAGTCCTGCTGTGCCTCCCCCCCCCAGGATGGAACTTAGTCCCCTAACTCCGCCTACCACAAAGGAGCCTGGGAAATGTAGTCCGATTGTGCGCCACCCCCCCACCCCCGCAGGATGGATCTTAGTCCCCTGACTCCGCCTACCCCAAAGGAGCCTGGGAAATGTAGTCCTGCTGTGCCCACCCCCATGGAACTTAGTCCCCTGACTCCGCCTACCACAAAGGAGCCTGGGAAATGTAGTCCAGCTCTTGCCCCCCACCCCGCCCCCACCCCCACCGCAGGATGGATCTTAGTCCCCTGACTCCGCCTACCCCAAAGGAGCCTGGGAAATGTAGTCCTGCTGTGCCTCCCCCACAGGATGGAACTTAGTCCCCTGATTCCACCTACCACAAAGGAGCCTGGGAAATGTAGTCCGACTCTGCGCCCCCCCCCTCGCAGAATGAATCTTAGTCCCCTGACCCCCACCTACCACAAAGGAGCCCGGGAAATGTAGTCCTGCTGTGCCCCTCCCCCATGGAACTTAGTCCCCTGACTCCGCCTACCACAAAGGAGCCTGGGAAATGTAATCCATCTGTGTGTGTGTCTCTCTCTCTCCCTCTCTCTCTCCCCGCCCCAGGCAGGATGGATCTTAGTTCCCTGACCCCGCCTACCACAGAGGAGCCTGGGAAATGTAGTCCAGCTGTGTCCCCAGGCAGGATGGATCTTAGTCCCCCTGACCCCGCCCACCGCAAAGGAGCCTGGGAAATGTAGTCTGGCTGTGTCCCTAAGCGAACAAGAAGAAGGCAGTTTCTGGGTGTTCCCGCTGTTTCCACCCAGCCCTGCCTTGTTTGCAAGGAATGAGAGGAAGGGGTGATGACAAGGAGTGCAGGAAAAGCCAGGCACAATCAGTATGCCACAGCGTTGTTCCCCGATGCAGAATTCGTGCCTTGTTTTTCCCCACTGACTCTTCACGTTTGCCCTCCAGAATACGGTCTAGGAACTGAAGCCTTGAAATTAGCAGAATGTGGCCGGGCACGGTGGCTCAGGCCTGTCATCCCAGCACTCTGGGAGGCCGAGCCCACGGGTTCAAGACCAGCCTGGGCAACTTGCCCAGACCTCATCTCTACAATAGATCAAAAAATTAGCCTGGTAGTGCACACCTGTAGTTCCAGCTACTTGGAAGGCTGAGGCAGAAGGATCGCCTGAGCCCAGCAGGTCGAGGCTGTGGTGGCCAGGAGTGTGTCCCTGCACTCCAGTCTGGGTAACGGAGTAAGACTCCAACTCCAAAAAAAAAAAATTAGCAGGATGTGAAGGTAATTTACTCACCACCGAACGAACATTCCTTGAACATGCCATCTCTGTTGTTTGTATTCCTCCCTATCTCTGTGCCGGTCTCTATTGTTATCGGAGCTTCCCCATTCTGTTCATTCTTTGGGACACGCTGGGCAGTCTTCAGGACCTGGGACGTCCTCCCGCTCAGCCGTGTACATGAGGCAGAGCATCATGTCTGATTTAACCTTCAAGTCATCCCATGAGGGGGTCTCCAGGCCGGGCATGGTGGCTCATGCCTGTCATTCCAGCACTTTGGGAGGCCAAGGCGGGAGGATTGACTGAGTCCAGGGGTTTGAGACCAACCTGGGCAACTTGGCGAGACCTCGTCTCTGCAGAAAATAAAAAAGAATCATCCAGGTGTGGTGGCACATACCTTTAGTCCCAGCTATTTGGGAGGCTGAGGCTGGAGATCACCTGAGCTCAGGAGGTCGAGGCTGCGTTGAGCCATGAATGTGCCACTGTACTCCAGCCTGGGTGCGAGATCTCAGCAGAAAGAAAAAAGACAGGAAGGAAGGAAGGAAGAAGCTGGGCTCAGTGGCTCAGCCTGTCATCCCAGCACATTGGGAGACCGAGGCGAGTGGCTTGCCTGATCCTACAGGTTCAAGACCCACCCGGGCGACTTGGTGAGACCTCGTCTCTACGATAAATCAAAAAACCAGCCAGGCATGGTGGCACATGCCTGTAGTTCCAGCTACTTGGAAGGCTGAGGCGGAAGGATCGCCGGAGCCCAGCAGGTCGAGGATGCGGTGGCCGGGAGTGTGCCCCAGCACTCCTGTCTGAGTGACAGAGTGAGACTTCAACTCAAAAAAAAAAAAAAGAAGAAGAAAGGACGGAAAGAGACCAGGCTCAGTGGCTCAGTCTGTATTCCCAGCACTTTTGGATTGCCTGAGCTCCCAGGTTCAAGCCCAGCTCAGGTAACTTGGTGAGAACTCACCTCTACAATAAATCAAAAACAACCAGGCATGGTAGCACGTGCCTGTAGTTCCGGCTACTTGGAAGACTGAGCTCAGCAGGTCGACGCCAGGGTGGTTGTGAGCATGTCCCTGCACTCCAGCCTGGGCGACGGAGTGAGACTCCAACTCAAAAAAACAAAAATTAGCCAGGCAGGGCAGCATGCACCTGTAGTCTGAGCTACTTAGGAGGTTGAAGCAGAAGGGTCGCCTGAGCCCAAGAGTTCAAGGCTGCGGTGAGCCCAGACTGTGCCACTGCACTCCAGCCTGGGCAACAGACTGAGACCCCCCCCCAACTAAAAAATAAAAAAAGAAAGAGACTGGGTGCAGTGGCCCACACCTGTAATCCCAGCCCTTTGTGGGGCGGAGGTGAGAGGATTGCCTGAGCCCGCGGGTTCGAGACCAGCCTGGGCAACTTGGCAAGACCTTGTCTCTACAATAAATCAAAAATGAGCCAGGCATGGTCGCAGGGCTGTATTTTGGGCTACTTGGAAGGGAGAGGCAGAAGGATCGCCAGAGCCCAGTGGGTCAAGGCTGCGGTGGCCAGGAGCATGCCACTACACTCTAGCCTAAGCGACAGAGGCTCTTACTCAAGAAAAAAAAAACAAGAAGGAAGAGAGGGTGACATTACTATGGGCGCAAGCCACTGTGCCCACCCGAAAATTCAGGAGGTTTTTCTGGGATGTCAGAAAAGCCTTCGGTCTTGAGTCTGAAGGTCTGAAAACAAGGAGTTTTTCCATCTGGGGACAGAAGGACGTCTCAGAGAAGACAGAGAGAGAAGTCGCCTTTCTTTTGTGTTCACACAGGGCTCTCAACAGACTGGACGGCACCCACCCACCTCCGTGAGGGCGGGTCTTCCTGACTCAGTCCACTGATTCGAATACCAACCTCTTCCAAATACACCCTCACACACACCCAGAACAAATGCCTTCCCAGCTATCTGGGCAGCCCGTAACCCAGTCAAGTAGATACTGAAATTAACCGACACGATCTGCAAAGACCCTTTTCCCAACTCAGCTCACATGCACAGGCCCTGGGGGCGAGGACGTGGATGTAACTTTGGGGGGGCCACCGTTCAAGCCGTGACAGCAAGCATCACCCCGCCCATGATGGAGGAAACCTGTGAGCTGTGAACCGTGAGGTCTAAAGCGGGTGAGGGGCGGGCATCTTCTCCTGCTAATATCAGACCCCACTGCCCCCCGGCAAACGGGGTCACTCTCCTGGACGTGGGCCACCTCGGGTCCCGATACACCGTCCTTGTCTCTGTACTCATGGTCTGTGGCACTGAACGCCACGGCAGGTGAAGAGTTCACCGTGTCACTCGTGGCGGGCTGTGTCTAAGGATGTGCACGGCCCCAGCCTCACACACGGAGCTCCACGGTGGGTGTTTACTCTGAGCATGAAAGGAACACACATTGCAGGTTATCTGCCAGGACAGCCCCCTCCGGGCCCCCAAGTCACGTGGCCGGCTCCGAAAGAATGTTCGCGATCGCCCACCCACGCCTGGACCCGGGACACTGGGCTCTGTGACTTTCTGTTGTTTTCCAAGATACACAAGTGCCCCGGGAGGTCTGGGGAGCGGAGGGAACGGTATGTCCACTGTTTGCGCTGATGAAACAGAACATCTAACAGAGAGAACAAAAACGGCCTGGAGTCAGCTTCTTTTCTGTTTTTTCTTTTTGGGGGGTCATTTTTCCCTTAATCAATTTTTTTCTATCTTTTTTTTCTTCCCCTAAAGTAGTTAAAGAAAAATATTGAGCCAGGCGCGGTGGCTCACACCTGTCATCCCAGCACTTTGGGAGGCAGAGGTGAGAGGATTGCCTGAGCCCAGGGGTTCAAGACCAGCCTGGGCAACTTAGCGAGACCTCATTGTTACAATAAATCAAAAAATGAGCCAAGCATGGTGGCACGCACCTGTGGTTCCAGCTACTTGGAAGGCTGAGGTGGAAGGATCACCGGAGCCCAGCGGGTCGAGGCTGCAGTGACCATGAGCGTCAAACTGAGACTTCAACTCAAAAAAAAAAGAAAAAGAAAAAATATTCCACTCTTTGATATTGCTTTATTTTCTTTGAGTAAAAAGCAATTTAGGCCAGGCATGGTGGCTCACGCCTGTCATCCCAACACTTTGGGAGGCCGAGGTGGGAGGATCGCTTGAGGCCAGCAGTTCGAGACCAACCTGGGCAACACAGCAAGCCCTCCTCTCTAATTTAAAAAAAAAAAAAAGATTCGAGACCCGCCTGGGCAACTTGGCGAGACCTCATCTCTACAATAAATCAAAAAATCAGCTGGGCGTGGCAGCGTATGCCTGTAATTCCGGTTACTCGGAAGGCTGAGGCGGAAGGATCGCCGGAGCCCAGCAGGTCGAGGCTGCGGTGGCCGGGAGCAGCCACTGCACTCCAGTCTGGGTGACAGAGTGAGACTCCAACTCAAAAAAACAAAAAAATCTCATCCCCTGAGACGCAGGTAAAGGGTGCAAGGTACTAGTGGGCACGGGGTCTCCCAATACCCCAATGGACGCAGCTGGCGAGGGGCTGGGGGAGGGCGGGGAGGGGTGTGTGGGGGAGAGGACACGTCCAGGGCAGGGCTGGATGTTCAGGGAAGGAGAGGAATCACTGGAGCCCTGAGCACCCGGCCAAGCTGAGTACTGAGCCCTCAATATGCCACGAGCGGTGGCCTGCGGAGTGGGAGGGCCCCGGGCGGCTGGGGGAAGCTTCCCCACTCTGCAGCCAACCCAGGGCCGTGGCGGGTGGGCGTTCCTGGCTCTCTGAACTTCCTTCTAAGCAGGCGCCAGAGTGTGAAGAACAGAACGCGGAAGCCCGCGTTCCTGGGCCAGTTCTGCCAGTGGTCTAACCTGGTTGGTGACCTCCTCTCACCCTTCAAATGCGTCTGACAGGCCCGGCCTCGTGGCTGACGCCGTCATCCCACCTTTTGGGGAGGCCGAGGAGGGAGGATGGCGTGAGCCAGCCCAGGAGTTCGAGACCAGCCTGGGCAGCAGAGCAAGACCTCTTCTCTACAGATAATCAGAAGATTCGCCAGGCGTGGTGGCGCGTGCCTGTCGTCCCAGCCACTCGGGAGGCTAAGGCAGGAGGATCGCCTGAGCCCAGGAGGTCAAGGCTGCGGTGAGTCATGATCGTGCCACTGCACTCCAGCCTGGGTAACAGGAGACCTTGACTCAAAAATAAAACAAAACAAAGAAATAATAAAGGAACACACTAATTCCTAAGTACAGAATGAGCAGGTTTTGTCAAAACAGCAACATGACCCGACCCCACATGCAGGGCAAGTGGCCCCACGGGGCTCTAGGAGTGAATTTTTTTTTTTTTGAGTTGGAGTCTCCCTCTGTCGCCCAGGCTGGAGGGCAGGGGCACGCTCACGGCCACCGCAGCCTCGACCTGCTGGGCTCCGGCGATCCTTCCGCCTCAGCCTTCCAAGCCGCTGAGACTGCAGATGCGTGCGCCACCACGCCCAGTCAATTTATTTATTTTACTGTAAATTTTTTATTTACGGTAGGCTAATATTTTATTTATCTCGCCATGTTGCTCAAGCTGGTCTCCAAACCCCGAACTCAGGCAATCCTCTCGCCTCCGCGTCCCAAAGTGCTGGGATGACAGGCGTGTGCCACCATGCCCGACAGAGCATATTTTCTTTTTTTCTTTTTTTTTTTCCTTTTTTTTTTTTTTTTTGAGTTGGAGTCTCACTCTCACCCAGACTGGAGTGCAGTGGCCGCTCCCGGGCACCGTAGGCTCGACCTGCTGGGCTCCGGCGATCCTTCCGCCTCAGCCTTCCAAGTAGCTGGAACTACAGGCGCTCGCTACCACACCCGGCTGATTTTTCGAATTATTGTAGAGATGAGGTCTCACCAAGCTGCCCAGGCGGGTCTCGAACCCGCGGGCTCAGGCAATCCACTCACCTCAGCCTCCCAAGACGCGGGATTACAGTCTGAGCCACCAAGCCCAGCTCAGAGCATATTTTCAACTCAACGCAGATAGAATGAAGGAGAACGTCATGATCAGATCATGGCCCGGCTTTGTATAAACAGCTGGCTGTCATTTCAAACTGTGTTGCTTCCTCTATGGACCTCTCTTATCAGTCCTTCCTGTCCCTCTCTTATCAGTCCTTCCTGTGACTGTGCCCGACCTGTCCCTCAGGGTTCCTCAGGGGGTTTGGGTGCATCTCAGTTCCGCCCCCCATCCCACCCCAGAATGTCGCATGGCTTGCAGAACTGGGAAGACCTGGAAGAACAAGAGGAACATCGTGACCCTGGGGCCAACTTAAGGCCTGTGACCAGGCAAGGCCCTATCTTTGATTAAGGAGTTGATGGAACGCGTTGATATTCCGCCAAGTGACCGTGCTTTTAAAAGAGTTGGCAGAGGCCGGGCGTGGTGGCTCACACCTGCAAGCCCAGCACTTCAGGAGGCCGAGGTGAGGGGATTGTCTGAGCTCAGGGGTTCAAGACCAGCCTGGGCAACAGAGCGCGACCTTGTTGCTACAAAAAAATTTAAAAATTAGCCGGGTGGGACGGGCGTGGCTCACTCCTATAACCCAAGCACTTTGGGAGGCCGAGGCACTTTCAGAGGGGATTGCCTAAACCCACGAGTTCGAGACCCACCTGGGCAACTTGGTGAGACTTCGTCTGTACAGTAAATCAAAAAATTAAGCCGGGCTCGGTGGCTCAGCCTGTAATCCCGCGCCTTTGGGAGGCTGAGGTGAGTGATTGCTTGAGCCCGCAGATTCGAGACCCGCCTGGGCAGCAAGACCTCATCTCTGCAATAAATAAAAAAAAATCAGCCGGGCGTGGTAGCACATGCCTGTTATTCCGGCTACTGGGAAGGCTGAGGCGGAAGTATCGCTGGAGCCCAGCAGGTCCAGGCTGCGGTGGCCGGGAGCGGCCACTGCACTCTAGTCTGGGCGACAGAGTGAGACTCCAACTCAAAAAAAAAAAAAATTAGCCTGGCGTGGTGGCACATGCCTGTGGTTCCAGCTACTTGGAAGGCTGAGGCGGAAGGATCGCTGGAGCCCAGCAGGTAGAGGCTGCGGTGGCCGCGAGCGAGCCACTGCACTCCAGCCTGAGCGACAGAGTGAGAATCCGACTCAAAAAATAAAAATAAAAATTAGCTGGGCACGATGGTACACACCTGTAGTCCTAGTCACTTGGAAGGCTGAGGCGGGAGGACCGCCGGAGCCCAGCAGGTCGAGGCTGCGGTGGCCGTGAGCGTGCCACTGCCCTCCATCCAGCCTGGGTGACAAAGTGAGACTCCAACTCCCCAAAAAATAATAAAAATGCCTGTCGTCCCCAGCTACTCGGGAGGCTGAGGCAGAAGGATTGCCAGAGCCTAGGAGGTCGAGGCTGCGGTGAGTCTTGATGGTGCCACGGCACTCCAGCCTGGGCGACAGAGTGAGACCCTGACTCGAAAAAAAGAGCTGGCGGCCAGCCAAACCCCAGACCTGACCAGCCAATGTCCTCGACTTCTCCCTGGTTAGACGAGCCTCCAGTGCGGCTTGGTGGGGCAGTCTGACCTCACTCCTGGCTTCTCGTGAGTTTAATATGCTCCAGCCTTGGACAGTCAGCCTCTCCTGTCCCTCGGGCACCGTGATTAGTTCAGGGAAACATACAAGAGTCAAGTCCAAGACTCGCTTCCAATTCCTTCCACGAGGGTCTCTCCCGGGAGCTTTATGGGAACTCTCCTTCTGGGACTGCTGTGCTGGTAGAATGACAGTCTGGGAAGGGGGGGACCCATTATGCCAGCAGAGCGGGGCAGGCTGTCTTGAGAACAAAGATCACCGGGGGTATCCGAGGTGATGGAGAGAGAGGAACAAGTTCCTGGTGACACTGTGTGGTCACCTGGATCCACCCATGCCTGAAGCCATGGGACTGGGGGAGTTTTTAGTTACGAAAGCCAATCGATTCCTTTTCCCTTGAGCCCAGTTTGACTTTAAATTCATACACTCACTGCTCCCCAAATCTTTAGTTCTGCAATTACCCAATCAACAATATGCATCTGTTTGGGTTCCTGCGTTGAGATAGCTATAATCAATCTTGTCTGACTTAAGGAAAAAATAAACAGAAAAGAAAGGCATGTATTAGAAGCCTAGGAGGGGCTGGGCACCGTGGCTTACCCAACGCTATGGGAGGCCGAGACGGGAAGGATTGCTTGAGTCCGGAAGATCGAGACCAGCCTGGGCAACATAGCGAGACCTTGTCTCTACAAAAAATTCAAAAAGTTAGCTGGGCATGGTGGTGCATGCCTGTAATCCCAGCAACTCGAGAGGCTGGGATGGGAGGATCGCCTGAGCTCTTATCAGTCCACTTATCCAGGTCAAGAGCTGACCTCCAAGTCAGGAACCAGCTTAGAGACCCCTGGGCATGCACACTGGCAGCCAGGGTTGACCTAAGACAACTCTGACCTACTTTTACCTTCATTGTAATACTCTTAGCATAAAATTCATTGCAATGCTATTCGCATACAGGTCATTATAATATTATTTGCATGGAATTCATTGTCATACTATTAGCATAAAATTATGCTGGGGGCCGCCCACTCCCATGGCACACCTGATGCCTTGGCAGTCTCAGGGTGACCCTGGAAGGCCTGAAACTCCCCCACTCGGCTTGAGGGCAGAGTCACAGAGACCCAGCCCTAAGACCACCCAATTCCAGGAAAGCCCACCCCAAATCCACTGCTCAGTTCCCCTGAGAATAGAAGTAATGGCTCACTGGGCACAGTGGCTCATGCCTGTCATCCCAGCATTCTGGGGGGCGGAGGCAAGAGGATTACCCGAACTCAGGGGTTTGAATCCAGCCTGAGAAACATGGCAAGACCTCATCTCTACAATAAAGCAAAAAGGTTAGCCGGGCGGGGTAGCGCGCGCCTGTAGTTCCAGCTACTTGGAAGCCTGAGGCGGAAGGATCGCCGGAGCCCAGCAGGTCGAGGCTGTGGTGGCCGGGAGCGTGCCACTGTCCTCTAGCCTGGGCGACAGAGTGAGACTCCGACTGAAAAAAAAAGACAGGGAAACCATCTCTACCGAGTTTTAGAAAGGTTGTTTTATTATTTATTGATTATGAGTCGGGGTCTCACTCTGTCGCCCAGGCTGGAGTGCAGGGGGACGCTCACGGCCACTGCAGCCTCGACCTCCTGGGCTCGGGCAATCCTTCCGCCTCAGCCTTCCAAGTAGCTGGGAATACGGGTGTGCACCATCACACTTGGCTGGTTTTTTTATTGGTTGCAGAGACGAGGTCTCACTTCGTTGCCCAGGCTGGTCACTAATTCCTGGGCTCAAGTGATCCTCCCGCCTCGGCCTCTCAAACTGCCAGGGTGACAGGCATGAACCAGCCTGGAAAGGCTGTTTTAGGCAGGAGACGGACACACGCCTTTTCTCTATTTACACATTTCCAAAACGCCCCTCTCCTCGTGACCAGAGCAGCTGATCCATGTCCCTGGAGGACAGAGTCCCTCCCTGGGTCCTCTGTGGGCCCGTGGGTGCGTGGGACAGTGGCCCCCGTGCCAGATCCCACCCCGGCCCTCTGACACCTCTGAGCCCTCATATCCACATCAGCCGTGGGCCCTGTCGCAGAGGCTCCCTGACCTGGGAGTTTCAGCCTCATGCTAACCAGCGCTGCGTCCTTGGGTCACGTCCATGTGTCAGGGCTTGGACCCGCGTGCAGGAGTCTCTCAGATACACGTCTGTCAACTCCGACAGCCTTGTGCCCGCCCCTGACAAACACGCCCAGAACTCCCTCCCTCCAGAAACCGCCCAGAATGGAACAACGTCTTACAAGGTATGGAATTCCTGCTTCCCCCTCACCTGGCCAGGCGGGGATCCCATCCAAGGGGAGAGGAACTAAAGGCAGGCAGGAGAGGACAAAGTTCCTTCCCCGCTGGGCACCATGGCTCACGCCTGTCATCCCAGCCCTTTGGGAGGGCTGCTTAAGCCCAGGAGTTCAAGAGCTCAAAACCAGCCTGGGCAACATAGCAAGACCCCTCTCTTAAAAAAAAAAGTGTTAGCCAGGCACAGTAGCTTACATCTGTCATCCCAGCACGTTGGGAGGCAGAGGTGAGAGGATTGCCTGAGCCCAGGGTTCAAGACCCGCCTGGGTAACTTGGTGAGACCTCATCTCTACAATAAATCAAAAAATTAGCCGGGCGTGGTGGCGCGTGCCTGTAGTTCCGGCTACCTGGAAGGCTGAGGCGGAAGGATCGCCGGAGCCCAGCAGGTCGAGACTGCAGTGGCCGTGAGCGTGCCACTGCGCTCCAGCCTGGGCGAAAGAGTGAGACTCCAACTCAAAAAAAGTAATTAAAATAAAATAAAAATTAAAAATAGGGCAACCCCGTCAGGTCTCCTACCACTGTGGGAGCTTTTTTGTCCTCTTAATAAATCCTGCTTTTTCACTTAAAAAATAAAAAAGTAGCCGGGCTTAGTGGCTCAGCCTGTAATCCCGTGCCTTTGGGAGGCTGAGGTGAGTGGATTGCCTGAGCCCGTGGGTTCGAGACCCACCTGGGCAGCGAGACCTCATCTCTATAATAAATCAAAAAATCAGCCGGGCGTGGTAGCGCGTGCCTGTAATTCCGGCTACTCGGAAGGCTGAGGCGGAAGGATCGCTGGAGCTCAGCGGGTCGAGGCTGCGGTAGCTGGGAGCGGCCACTGCACTCCAGTCTGGGCGACTGAGTGAGACTCCAGCTCAAAAAGGGGAGGGTCGTTCTGTGAACTTGGGGTGTGCGCGTCATCAGGGCGGCTGCTCTGGCCCGTGGTCCCTTCAGGTGTGTGTGTCTGTGACAGCAGCCTCGGGCCATGTCGCCTCCTCCAGCTGTCCTGGGTTGACCCCTGGCCATTCGGACTTTGAATGCATTTTCTCTCTGCCATCTGACTGGCCAGGGAAAGATTTCATGGGGCCCAAACTCACCCACCAAGAAGGAGCACTCATCCGAAAAAGGACACAGAGTCACACATACAAAATTAGGTACAGCAGTGAGCATTCACTTAGAAAGAAAGAAGGAAATCACAGAGTTTTCAGATGTTAAAACACTGGCAAACAATACAAAAAATGCAGAAAAACATCTGTGATCTTTTTTCTACCCAACTGCCTTCTCTTTGATAGGCTTTTCATATGTCAACACTTTACAATATTTTCCACAGAGAGGATTAAAAGAGAATTCAGCCTTTTTTTTTTTTTTTTTTTTGAGGTGGAGTCTCACTCTGTCACCCAGACTGGAGTGCAGTGGCTGCTCCTGGCCACCGCAGCCTCGACCTGCTGGATTCCAGCGATCCTTCCGCCTCAGCCTTCCAGGTAGCCAGAATTACAGGCAAGCGCCACCACGCCCGGCTGATTTTTTGGTTTATTGTAGAGATGAGGTCTCGCTGCCCAGGCGGGTCTCGAACCCGCGGGCTCAGGCAATCCACTCTCCTCGGCCTCCCAAAGGCGCGGGATGACAGGCTGAGCCACCGAGCCTGGCGAATTCAGCCTTTTTTATAGCACAGTTGATCAAAGTTTTCTTGTATTTTACAAAAGGTTCTTTTTTTTTTTTTTTGAGTCAGAGTCTCACTCTGTCGCCCAGGCAGGACTACCACGGCACGCTCCCGGGCACCGCAGCCTCGACCTGCTGGGCTCCAGTGATCCTTCCTCCTCAGCCTTCCAAGGCGCTGGAACTATAGGTGCATGCTATCACACCCAGCTTATTTTTTTATTTATTGCAGAGACGAGGTCTCGCCAAGTTGCCTGAGCTGATCACGAGCCCACGGGCTCAGGCAATCCACTTGCTTTGGCCTCCCAAAGTGCTGGGATGGCAGTCTGAGTCACCGAGCCCGGCCTCTTTTTTTTCTTTTCTTTTTTGAGTCGGAGCCTCACTCTGTTGCCCAGGTTGGAGTGCAGTGGCACAACTGTAGCTCACTGCAGCCTCAACCTCCTGGGATCAAAGGATCCTTTGTAGAGGCGAGACCTCATGTCTACAATCAATCAAAAAAATGAGCCTGGCATGGTGATGCATGCCTGTAGCTCCAGCTACTCGGAAGGCTGAGGGGGGAGGATCACCTGAGCCTAGCCTCCGGTGGCCGTGAGTGAGCCTTTGACTCAAAACATAATAATTATAACTCCCCCTATACGGTGCTTGCTTTCCAACCTGACTCTGGCATGATCTCACATAACAGGTAAAGAAGGAAAAAAATCAAAGTATTTTACAGTCCTATAAAGCTGTTTCTTGGGGGCTTCTGGACTCTGGGCACCTTTTTTTTTTTTTTTTTTTTGTGAGTCGGAGTCTCACTCTGTCGCCCAGACCGGAGTGCAGTGGCCACTCCCGGCCACCGCAGCCTCGACCTGCTGGGCTCTGGCGATCCTTCCGCCTCAGCTTTCCAAGCAGCGGGAACTACAGGCGCGCACTACCATGCCCGGCTAATTTTTTGATTTATTGTAGAGATGAGGTCTCACCAAGTTGCCCAGGCGGGTCTCGAACCCGCGGGCTCAGGCAATTCACTCACCTCGGCCTCCCAAAGCGTGGGATTACGGGCTGAGCCACCGAACCAGGCCTCTGGGCAACTTTTAAGACATTTCTCTCTTCTCTCTGAGGTCTGCTGCTTAAGGGGTTCCATCTACCCATCAAGAAACTTGGAATTTTTCAGCCCTGTATCTCAACAGACATCTCCTCAATTGATTTTGTTTTTCTCTTTTTTTTTTGAATTGGAGTCTCACTCTGTCGCCCAGGCTGGAGTGCAGGGACACAGTCACGACCACCCCAGCGTCGACCTGCTGGGCTTCAGCAATCCTTCCACCTCAGCCTTCCAAGTAGCCAGAACTACAGGTGCGTGCTACCATACCCAGCTAATTTTTTCTTTTCTTATTGTTGAGACGAGGTTTCGCCAAGTTGCCCGGACTGGTCTCGAACCGGCAGGCTCAGGCAATCCACTTGCCTCGACCTCCCAAATTGCTGGGATGACAGACTGAGCCGCCGGGCCTGGCCTCCTCAACTGATTTCATAACTCCTTAGACAGAAGCCTGACTCTTGCTAACTAATTGTCAGGCAGGAGATTTCTGACTGTAACCTACAAACCATGGCTTGGAGCTGTCCCACCTTCCCAGAGTGAACCAAGGTAAATCCCACATGCCTTGATTTATGGTTTTCTATAACATCCATCCTCCTTAAATGTGCATAAACAAGCTACAACGTAACCACAGTGAGCAATGTTCTCAGGCCCTCCTGGAGACGGGTGTCACTGGCCTGGGTCATTCTCACTTGGCTCAGAATAAACCATCTTCAATATTTGACAGTTTGGCATCTTTCGTCAGCATCAGAAACTGTGCTGCCAGAGGAATCAGTGCTGATCTGTTGGGTGTGGTAATGCCATCAAGGTGGTGTTTAAACAAGGAAAGTCTTGTCCAGGCATGGTGGCTCACGGCTGTAATTCCAACACTTTTGGAGGCTGAGGCAGGAGGATTGCTTGGGTCCAGGAGTTTGAGACCTTGTCTCTAAAAAAAAAAAAAAATCAGAAAATCTTTTTTTTTGTTTGTTTTTCTTTTTGAGACAGGGTCTCTTTCTGTCACCAGGCTGGAGTGCAATGGCACAATCATGGCTCACTGCAACCTCAACCTCCCAGCTCAAGGGATCCTCTCACTTCAGAGTCCTAAGTAGCTGGAACTACAGGTTCATACCACCATGCTCAACTTTTTTTTTTTTTTTTTTAGAGACATGGGCCTCAATCTGTTGCCCAGGCTGTTTATTTTTTTAAAAACTTAGACCAGGCATGGTGTTTCCAGCACTTTGGGAGGCCAAGGTAGGATGATTGCTTGAGGCCAGGGGTTCGAGATCACCCTGAACAACATAGAGAGATCTCTGTCTCCATTTAAAAAATCATTAATTGGCCAGGCGTGGTGGCTCAAGCCTATAATCCCAGTACTTTGGGAGGGCGAGGCGAGAGGATTGCCTGAGCCTGTGGGTTCAAGATCGACCTGGCAACTTGGCGAGACCTTGTCCCTACAATAAAAAAAAAAAATTAGCCGGGCGTGGTGGCACGCGCCTGTAGTTCCAGCTACTTGGAAGGCTGAGGCGGAAGGATGGCCAGAGCCCAGCAGGTCAAAGCTGGGGTAGCCTTGAGCGTATCACTGCAATCCAGCCTGGGAAACGGAGTGAGACTCCAATTCAAAAAATATAATCAATCAATCAATCAATCAATTAAAATTGATTAATTAAAAAGTAATCAAAATTTAATTAGTTTAATAACCTGAACAGCCAGCAAGGCACAAGTGCCGAACAGCTAGATCAGACACCACACAGCCTCAGGTGGGCACCGGGCCCTGATGCTCGGGGTGCCAACCCTCGAGCTGGTGAGTGGTCGAGAGAGAGCTCCCAGGGGTCCTGGGGGACAGGACGGGGCAATGGAGTGGGGGGTTCAGGGGTTCCAGAAGGGCTGGTTACCAGCCAGTAAGGCGACAGTCGGTATGTCAGTGGCCGGCAGGGCCTTATGGTACAAGCAGCAGCTGAGGGTGACGAGGGTGATGGGGGGGCTGGCAACGGGTGCCCGGCCATCTGAGCAGCACAGATGGCCCCGGACAGGGACGTGTGCAGGGGCCTGTGGGTGGGCCGCGGGCAACGGGCCGGGCTGTGCCAGCCACGACTCCTGGCCTTGAAGGGCAGCCAAGGGAACAGGGTGAGATCTGGGAGCCCCTGCCAGGGCGTGGGGGAGGCTGGAAGGGGAGAGGAACTCAGGGTCCACGTGATCCATCAGGGCCACGGGCCTCTGTGCCAGCTCTGTCCGCCCAGAGGCCTGCAGAGCAGAAGCAGGGCAGCTGGGGTGAGTGTAGCCCCCCCAAGTTACCATTACCTTGCTGGGTCAGTGCCCCCAGAAGACAGTGGACCCCCAGTGGGCCCCCAGTATCCTGCACAGACCACGCATACAACGGGCATATGCCCCATGGTTGATCAGTCAGGGGCAATGGTTCATGCCTGTAATCCCAGCACTTTGGGAGGCCGAGGTGGGAGGATTGCCTGAGGCCAGGAGTTGGAGAACACAGCGAGATATCGTCTCTATGAAGACTCAAAAAATGAGCCAGGCGTGGTAGCGCACACCTGTAGTTCCGGCTACTCGGAAGGCTGAGGCGGAAGGATCGCCGGAGCCCAGCGGGTGGAGGCTGTGGTGGCCGGGAGTGGCCACTGCACTCCAGTCTGGGCGACAGAGTGAGACTCCGACTCAAAAACAAACAAACAAACAAACAAACATTTCATAACTGTATTGGGCTATGACTCTGAAAGTTAAACCCACTGTGGCAGGAAGTGGGTTGTGTGTACTGACTCCACCATCACACTCGGGTCCACCCTCTCATAGCACAGGTGAGCAGTTGGAGGCTCAGCCCTCACGGAGGGACCACAGTGATTGAAGGGAAAGACGGGCTCAGGACTCGAGCTCCGGTCCACTGCTGCCTCCCTGGTGCCCTGAGTCCGTCCGGGGCCCTCCTGGAGCCTCTGTCTTTTCTTTTTTTTTTTTTTTGAGTTGGAGTCTCACTCTGTGGCCCAGACTGTAGTGCAGTGGCCACTCCCGGCCACCGCAGCCTCGACCTGCTGGGCTCTGGCGATTCTTCCGCCTCAGCCTTCCGAGTAGCTGGAATTACAGGCGTGCACTACCACGCCCGGCTAATTTTTGGTTTATTGTAGAGATGAGGTCTCGCCAAGTTGCCCAGGCGGGTCTCGAACCCGCGGGCTCGGGCAATTCACTGACCTCGGGCTCCCAAAGCGCGGGATTACAGGCTGAGCCACCGAGCTCGGCCAGACAACAGGGACCAACTCTCCCGCCCCGTCCCCAGCTGCCGTGGCGAGGGGCTCACCGGGGGTCAGCGTGAAGCTCCAGCCTCCCCCACCCCAGCAGGCCCCCTCCATCGGCTCCCCGGGCCCCCGAGGGTCAGTCAGAAGATGTCACTCCCCCAGGGGGCCTGCGGGCTCTCGGAAGATGATCCTTCCTCCCAAATAAGGCCATGCGTCTTTGGCTCTTCCTTTTCCGAGGCAGGGCCACGCCCCATGTGTGACCCGGGAGTTCTGCTTCGAGCTTGGAGGGTGCAGGGTCCAAGCGGGCCAGAGACAGGCAGAGGCAGCAGGGATGGCCGGGAAAGGGCCCGGATGACCGGGGTGGGCGGTCCTGACCCCACAGCCTCCTGGCCCCGGCCTTGCCCGGCCGCCCAGCCCACCCCGGGGGCAGCGCCGGCCTTTCCCGGGCCTGGCTGGCCGCAGTCTCCCCAGGGAGCCAGGAGCGTCCGGAAGAGGAAACGCAGACAGAAAACAGGGATGGCCTCCCGCCTCACCCGGACACAGAGGAGGGCGGGGAAGGGGGAGGGAGGGGAGGAGAGAGGGCCCCATACGAGACCCCGGAGACGTCCGCCACGCGGATGGTGCACGGGTCGCCTCCCCACGGCGACCCCATGGCGGAGTGCCAGGCTCCAGGAGCTACCCGAGGCTGCCTCTCCACCTGGCAGGCGGTTCCTCCACCTCCGACTGCGGCTCAGAAACAAAACGCGGTGACCCGGAGAGGACGAGGGAGCAGGGCTTCGGGAAGCCCCGCCCCCGCCCAGCCAGGCCCCGATCCACTAAGGTCGGCCCCAACCCCGCCTATCCAGGGCCCGCCCAGTCAGGCCCCGCCCCAAGCCCCGCCTGTGCCCCTCGGTCCGGCCCAGCCAGGCTCTACCCCACCAAGCCACGCCCCACTAGGGCCTGCCCCGGTTCCGCCCCATTAGGGCCGGCCCCTCCGGGCTCCACCCCACCAGGGCCCTCCCCGGTCCCGCCCAGCCAGGCTCCGCCCCACTAGGTCCTGTCCGGCCCCGCCCCGCCAGGCCACGCCCCGCCAGGGCCGGCCCCTCCAGGCTCCACCCCACCAGGGCCTTCCCGGTCCCGCCCAGCCAGGCTCCGCCCCACTAGGTCCTGTCCCGGCCCCGCCCCGCCAGGCCACGCCCCGCTAGGGCCCGCCCCTCCAGGCTCCACCCACCAGGGCCCTCCCCGGTCCCGCCCAGCCAGGCTCCGCCCACTAGGTCCTGTCCCGGCCCCGCCCCGCCAGGCCACGCCCCGCCAGGGCCCGCCCCTCCAGGCTCCACCCCACCAGGGCTCTCCCCGGTCCCGCCCAGCCAGGCTCCGCCCCACTAGGTCCTGTCCCGGCCCCGCCCCGCCAGGCCACGCCCGCTAGGGCCCGTCCCTCCAGGCTCCACCCCACCAGGGCCCTCCCCGGTCCCGCCCAGCCAGGCTCCGCCCCACTAGGTCCTGTCCCGGCCCCGCCCCGCCAGGCCACGCCCCGCCAGGGCCCGCCCCTCCAGGCTCCACCCCACCAGGGCCCTCCCCGGTCCCGCCCAGCCAGGCTCCGCCCCACTAGGTCCTGTCCCGGCCCCGCCCCGCCAGGCCACGCCCCGCTAGGGCCCGCCCCTCCAGGCTCCACCCCACCAGGGCCCTCCCCGGTCCCGCCCAGCCAGGCTCCGCCCCACCATGGTCCGCCTCGGCCCCGCCCAGCCCGGCCCCGCCCTCCCGGCCCCGCCCCACTAGGGCCCTCCCCTTCAGGCTCCACCCCACTAGGGCCCTCCCTGGCCCCGCCTATCCAGGCCCCGTCCCAGTCCTAGCCCCGTCCCCATTCCACCTGTCACTCCCCACCAAGCCCCTGTCCAGAAACGCAGGGCGTGGCCGGCAAGGAAGGGGCAGGTACCAAGGGCCCTGGAGCTCAAGACCCTCCCACTGGAGCCCCTGCCCCAACTCAGGAATCCCCTCGGCAAACTGCCTCCAGCCTTTCCGACTCCGCCCTGGCGCCCGCGGCCCCTGCGCCTCCATCCCAACCTTCTCCACATTCCCAGCCGGGGCAGGCCAGGGCGTGTGCCGGGAAGACCCCACTGCATTGAGACCTGGCGCTCAAAAGCTGCAAGCGGGACCAGGGAGTCTGTTCCCAGGAATTTCTCCTAGGGAAAGATTTCGCCAAAACCACCCCATAGAGTCGCATGACAATTGAGATCATGCAGTTGAAGGACTGGTCATCATGCCACCTCGGTGCAATTACCAGCTAGTAATGAGGGTCCGGATGCAGTGACTGGCATCCTACAGAAGCCAACCCACTGGGCCCCCATGGCACCGCGAGTCGATCCTAGCAGTGGCCTCACCTCGCTCGACGGGAGGTGCAGGAGAGCTGAGCGGTTTGTCACCAGGCCGCAGAAGGAGATTCTGTGTGAAGATGCCTGCTAGTCCGGGGAGACCACCCGGCTCTTGGGGGAGAAGGCGAGATGATTCTTTACGGGGTGCATGAGTTTCTTACAGCTGCTGGCCACAAATGTAGGGGCTTAAAACAAGACAAATGTATTATCTTACAGTTCCGGAGGTCTGAGGTCTAAAGTGGGTTGGCAGGGCTGTATTTCTTCTGGAATCTCCAGAAGAGGATCTGTTTCCTTGCCCTTTCTAGATTCCAGAGGTTACTTGCAGCCCTTGGCCGGCGGCCCCTGCCTCTGTCTTCAAAACCAGCAGTGTTGCATCTCCAATTTCTCTCTTTCTCCCTCCCTCTCCCTCGCCTTCTCCACCGCCTTTCTGTCTCTCATTTTCTTGCTTTCCTCTTTAAGAACTCTCGTGGACCCAGCACCTTGGGAGGCCGAGGCAAGAGGACTGAGCCCAGGGGTTCGAGACCCACCTGGGCAACTTGGTGAGACCTTGTCTCTACAATAAATCAAAAAATTAGCCGGGGATGGTGGCTCATGCCTGTAGTTGCAGCTACTTGGAAGACTGAGGCAGAAGGATTGCCTGAACTCAGCAGGTCAAGCCTGCAGTGGTCCTGAGAGTGCCACTGCGTCCAGCCTGGGCGACAAAGGGAGACTCCGACTCAAAAAAAAAAAATGAGCATCTTCATTAATAGTTATGACAGCTGGGCTCGGTGGCTCAGCCTGTAATTCTGCTCCTTTGGGAGGCTGAGGTGAGCAGATTGCCTGAGCCCGCGGGTTCGAGACCCGCCTGGGCAGCGAGACCTCATCTCTACAATAAATAAAAAAATCAGCCGGGCGTGGTAGCGCGTGCCAGTAATTCTGGCTACTCGGAAGGCTGAGGCAGAAGGATCGCCGGAGCCCAGCTGGTCGAGGCTGCGGTGGCCGGGAGCGGCCACTGCACTCCAGTCTGGGCGACAGAGTGAGACTCCAATTCAAAAAAAAAAAAAAAAAGCTCTTGGGGCTGGGCACAGTGGTTCATGTATAATCCCCAGCACTTTAGGAGGCTGAAGCGGGAGGATTTCAAGACCAGTCTGGGCAAAATAGCAAGACCTCGTCTCTACAAAAAAAAAAAATCAAAAAATGAGCCAGGCGTGGTGATGCATGCCTGTAGTCCCAGCTACTCGAGAGGCTGAGGTAGGAGGATTACTTCAGCCCAGAAGGCTGCAGTGAGCCATGATCGTGCCATTGCACTCCAGCCTGGGTGGCAGAGTGAGACCCTGACTCAAAATAAATAAATGAACACCTCTTGATACTTTGGCCCACTGGGACCATCAAAAACAACCTCCTCATCTCAGGATCCTTAATCACATCTGCAAAGACCTCTTTGCCATATAAGGTGACATAGTCACAGGTCCCAGGCATTAGGAACAGACATCGCTGGGAGACTATTATTCTGTCTACCACACTGGGGAAAATGGTCTTCCTGAGAGACAAGACCTATAGAAAGATAGAAAGACTTTTTCCAAAGAGATCACCAGTAAGTTGACAATAAAAACACTAATCAACTCACCCTGCCCATGCCACCTCCACACCTGGACCTTTCTGTCAGCTCTTAGTGCCATGCCCTAAAATAAACATAAAGGGTCAAGGACCTCCAGATAGATGAGGAAAATTTGAACCTAAAGGACAAAATACCAAAACAGAAAAGAAAGGAACTCAGAGGACACAGGCCATACAGGATGCTGAAGGAACAACCACAGCAGGAGAAGACGGTGCCTTCCAACTCTGGGTCAAGATTTTTTTTTTTTTTTTTTGAGTTGGAGTCTCACTCTGTCACCCAGACTGGAGTGCAGTGGCCGCTCCCGGTCACCGCAGCCTCGAACTGCTGGGCTCCGGCGATCCTTCCTCCTCAGCCTTCCGAGTAGCCGGAATTATAGGCATGCACTACCACGCCCGGCTGGTTGTTTTTTTTTTATTTATTGTAGAGACGAGGTCTCGCCTGCCCAGGCGGGTCTCGAACCTGCGGACTCAGGCAATCCACTCACCTCAGCCTCCCAAAGGCACGGGATTACAGGCTGAGCCACCGAGACCGGCGGTCAAGATTATTTTAAACCTAGGATACAGGCTCGGTGGCTCTGCCTGTAATCCTGCACCTTGGGAGGCTGAGGTAAGTGAATTGCCTGAACCTGCGGGTTCGAGACCCACCTGGGCAACTTGGCGAGACCACATCTCTACAATAAATCAAAAAATTAGCCGGGTGTGGTAGCGTGCGCCTGTAGTTCCAGCTACTTGGAAGGCTGAGGTGGAAGGATTGCCGGAGCCCAACAGGTTGAGGTGGCCGGGAGCGGCCGCTGCACTCCAGTCTGGCTGACAGAGTGAGACTCCAACTCAAAATAAATAAATAAATAAATAAACATGATGATCCACACCACCATCCAAGTGTGAGAGTAGGTAAAGAAAAGATCTCAAAAAAATTTTACCTTCCATGCATCCTTTCTCAGAAAACTACTAATGGCAAAAAATAAGAAAGTTTTACAAGAATATTTGGGAATGCATTCATGAAAGTGCATATAAAATTAAATCAATGAGTTTTTTTAAAAAAAGGCAACTATTAACTCCAGGAAAAACAAAGAGCTGTAGGTCAAGTTTCGTTTCCCTATTCTGACTTGTCTGCCTAGGTGAGCCCATGCAGTTCTTTAAATACCATACAAAGCCAGTGACACTCCCCCCTCCACTGCTCCATTTTATGCCATCACCTTCCTCCCTTTTGAGCCTCAAACTCCCACATCAGCCTGTCTTCTTAACATCTCCCCTTGGGTGTTTAATATGCTCATGAACAGCAGAGTCCTCGGTTTACCCCAACTCCAAAATACCCTTCTCCCAGTCTGCTCTGTCTCAGGAATTATAGCCCCATCCAGCTGCTACACCAAAACCCCAGGCGGTGTATGCATCTCCCCCTTCACCCCTCACTACCCACATCCTTTTAGAAAACCTGTAAGTTCCAAAACCAAATACAGCCTGCACCACCCAATTTTCTCCATCAACCCCTCGCTCTCTCCTGCTCCCACCTCCAGCCCTGCAATTGGCTTTCCACAGCCCTGGGGCCTGCCAGGCCCCTCCTACGGAAACTGCACGAGGCTCTGCCCCCTGGGACCCCGTTCTGATCACCCTCCACCCTGCTCACATTCATCTTCCATGGGTTCTCAGCAGCACCCATCTTGCTCCTGCCCCAGGGCTTTTGCCCTCTCTCTTCTCTGTACCCAGCACGCCCTTCCGCAAGGTCTTTGCATGGCTGCTCCCTCCCAAGATCCAGGCCCCAGTTCTAATGTCACCTCTGCAGGTGTCACCTCCTAGGGGATGCCTTCCCAGACCCCGTAGCCTTCCACTGAACACTCTCTGAGACAGTCTTATTTCACTATCACTCTCTCCGCCCCACTCGTTCCAGATCACACCCACCCAAGAGCTCAGGAACCTACATGTTCTTGTCACGTCCTGTCAGCTTGTCACCCCCGAGTCTGCCACTCAACACGGTATTTTAAAGAAATAAATAACAACAACAAAGCATTGTAGCCAGGCACAGTGTCTCACACCAGTAATTTCAACACATTCAGAGGCCAACGCAAGAGGATTGCCTGAGCCCAGGAGCTCGAGACCAGCTTGGCAAGATGTCATCTCTACAATAAATTAAAAAATTAGCTGGGTGTGGTGGTGCGAGCCTGTAGTTCCAGCAACTTGGAAGGCTGAGGCAGAAGGATCGCCGGAGCCCAGCAGGTCGAGGCTGCGGTGGCCGGGAGCGGCCACTGCACTCCAGTCTGGGCGACAGAGGGAGACCCCAACTTAAAAAAAAAAAAAATCCAAACAAACAAACAAACAAAAAAGAAATCATGAGAAAAGCTTCATGAGATCCGCTAACCCCGCACAGCTGTTTTGACGTTTTGCACACCCCCCTCCATTGGCCAGCATGGATTTGCGCAGCTGCCATCAAAAAGCTCATTGCCTTGGTGCGTTCTGCTGTTTTTCACTGCACAGGTCATAAATGTTTCCTCATGCTTTTCATATTTGCCACAGCTGTCATGTTAATTTCATTTTTATTCTTTATTTTTATTTTTGAAAGCAGGATTTATTGAGAGGACAGAAAAGCTCCTGCAGTGGGAAGAGACCCGAAGGGGTTTCCCCATTTAAAAATATTTATTTATTTATTTTTTTGAGTTGGAGTCTCACTCAGTTGCCCAGACTGGAGTGCAGTGGCCACTCCCGACCACCGCAGCCTCGACCAGCTGGGCTCCGGCGATCCTTCCGCCTCAGCCTTCCGAGTAGCCGGAATTACAGGAATTACGCTACCACGTAATTTTTAGATTTATTGTAGAGATGAAGTCTCGCCTGCCCAGGCGGGTCTTGAACCCACGGACTCAGGCAATCCACTCACCTCAGCCTCCCAAAGGCGCGGGATTACAGGCTGAGCCACCAAGCCCGGCAAATCTTTATGTTTTAGAGACAGGGTCTCACTCTGTTACCCAGGCTGGAGTGCAGTGGCATTATCATAGCTCACTGCAGCCTCGACCTTTTGGGCTCAAGTGATCCTCTCTCCTCAGCCATCTGAGTAGCTGGGACTCCAGGCATGAGCCATCACACTTGACTTTTTTTTTTTTTTTTTTTAGTTGGCGTCACACTCTTGTCTCCCAGGCTGGAGTGCCGTGACATGCTCACGGCCACTGCAGCCTCAGCCTGCTGGGCTCAGGCGATCCTTCTGCCTCAGCCTTCCAAGTTGCTGGAACTACAGACGCACGCCACCACACCCAGGCTGGTCTCAAACGCCTAGGCTCAAGTGATCCTCCCACCTCGGCCTCCCAAAGTGCTGGGATGACAGGCATGAGCCCCACACTTGGTGACATTCTCCTTTTAGTGAGGGGAAAGATGTCTCCCAGAGGCCTCCAGCTGACCACCTCTCCTCTGCTCAGTGGACAGAACCAGGTTCCCGGGACCCCTCCCCAGAATAAGCACTGGTCAAGGGGACTGGGCTTGCCACGACTGACTTAAATCTTAAAGACCCATCTCCCACCAGGCACAGGTGGCTCACGCCTGTCATCCCAGCACTTTGGGAGGCCGAGGCGGGAGGATCGCTTGAGCCCAGAGGTTCGAGACCAGCCTGAGCAACACAGTGAGCTCTCATCTCTACAAAAAAATTTTTAAAAATTAACTGATGAGGTCCCAGCTACTTGGGAGGCTTGGGAGGGAGGATCGCCTGAGCCCAGGAAGTTGAGGCTGCAGTGAGCCGTGAGTGTGCCACTGCACTCCAGCCTAGGTTACAGAGTGAGACCCTGACTCAAACCCTCCCCCAAAAAAGTCCATGCCTTGGAGCCATGGCCCCCCTCTCCCAGCTGGGCTGATGCCGTGAGGCGTCACCTGGCAGCCTGGCACAGGGCACACCGGCCTGGGAGAGAGGCCAGGCCCAAGATGGCTTCCACCTCCCCACACTGAGGACCGAGAGCTCCCCCCACCACTGGAAGCCGCGGCCTCCGCGGCCTCTGCCATGCGAGGGTCCCCAGGGAGCCTGCCAGACCATGTCCTCGGCGGATGCCAGTGAGCCTGACATCACCAGAAAGCCCGGAGTTCTCCGTTTGCAAACATTTCCAGGTGTGCTGGGTTTCTGGGCATCACATGCGCATCAACACAAAGGAAATGCAGTTATTCTTATTGAGAACATTTGGGACCTATCTGGCTGGGTGCGGTGGCTCACACCCGTAATCCTCGCACCTTGGGAGGCGGAGGCGAGAGGACCGTCTGAGCCCACGGGTTCGAGATCAGCTTGGGCAACATGGCGAGGCCTCTCTCGACAGCAAATCAGAAAAAAAGACGAGCTGAGCATGGTGGCACACATCTATGGTTCCAGATCGTGGATCCCCGAGCCTGGGAGGTTGAGGCTGCGGTGGCCGTGACCATACCATTGCACTCCAGCCTGGGCAACAGAGTAAGACTCCTGCTCAAAAAAAAAAAAAAATTAAATTTTAAAAAAGAACATTTGGGCAGTGCTTCCTGAGCCGGAAGTCATCGTCACCGGAGCCGGAGCTGGGGAGGTCTTGGGGGGGCCACTCACGCCCCCTCCTCCCACCCTACATCGGCAGGGGGTCAGTCTGCAAGCTCTGATTTCACTCATGAATATTCAGCAGATGTGTCCCTCTGCGCCCACCTGTCCTGTCACCTCTCCAGCCCCTTGCTATGACTCCTGGCAGGTCTTCCTGGGTGACAACTGTCCAGCTTTCCCCCCAAGGCAGTCACCAGAGGGATCTTTGTAAGACATACAAGGGGGAACCCCCAAATCCAGGATCATCTTCCGGAGGGCGGCCCTTTGGAATCGAGGCCTGCCGGCTAGGTGAGTGTTAGGGAACCCCTGGGCTTCCGTGGACCGGCGGGCGTTGCTAGGAGAGGCTGCGCGCGGCTTCAGTGAATTTTTTTTGAAGATTCTTTCAACACGTTTGCCCATGGCGTGACGGGGGATTGACACGCACACCCGGCCACCCCGCACTGAGTGATCAGCAGCTTTTGACCAAAAACTCCAGGACCCCCGCCCCACCCTCCCTAGTCACCGGATATCGCCTCGAGTGACTTTGTTTTGTTTCCTTGGATGAGCCCTTCAAGAGAAACATTTTGGTGATGTGGAAGAGGCGAAACAAAAAACGGCAGAAGCACTAGAAGGCATAAAAATTGGTGAGTTCAAAGACTGTTTTGAGCAGTGGAGAAAGCATCTTGATAGGTGTATTGTATCCAACAGAGAGGACTCTGAAGGCGACTGAAGTTGTTTTTTTTTTAATTTTACTTATTTTTTTTTGAGTCAGGGTCTTACTCTGTCACCCAGGGAGGAGTGCTGTGACACACTCACGGCTTCGGCCTCCTGGGCTCAGGCGATCCTCCTGTCTCAGCCTCCCAAGTAGCTGGGACTACAGGTGTATGTCACCACACCCAGCTAATTTTTCGATCTACTGTAGAGACGAGGTCTTGCCAGTTGCCCAGCCTGGAAGCTTGAAGTTTAAACATGCAAGAATAAATACACAATTATTTATAAATAAATTCCGGGTTTTGGAGCCCCCTTGCAAATCAGGGCACAATGTCCCCTCTCACCGCCCACCTCCACCTCTTTCCCCGTGAGGCCCAGCTCGCCCCAGCCCACGGCCATCGGGACCACACAGAGCCCAAGGGGCAGAAAGGACACGGAGGACCCCAGACCCACTGGGGATTGGGTTCTCCTCAGCTCTCACAGCAAACCATCAGCGCCTCACTGGGAAGCCAGAACCAACACTCACCATCGTAGAAAGTGGCAAGAATACAGATCTTAAAAGTACACGCCAGGACTCAAGCCTGTCATCCCAGCACTTTGGTAGGTGGAGGCAAGAGGATTGCCTGAGTCCAGGGGTTCGAGACCAGCCCGGGCAACTTGGCAAGACCTCGTCTCTATAATAAATCAAAAAAATTAGCCAGGTGTGGCGGCAAGCACCTGTAGTCCCAGCTACCTGGGAGGCTGAGGCAGGAGGATGGCCTGAGCCCAGGAGGTCAGGGCTGCAGTGAACCGTGATTGTACCACTGCACTCCAGTCTGAAGACAGAGTGAGACCCTGACTCAAAAAAAAAAAGAAAGAAAAACAGAAGCTTATTCTCTTTCTTCAAAGTTAAGAGTCTCCCTGCCTCTTCCAGCGTCTGGGGTTCTGTGTTCCTCGGCCGTGGCCGCGGCATCCCACCGCAGCCTCTGTCTTCACACAGCCTCGTCCTGTTCTAGTGTGTTTCTCCTCTGCATCTCTTGGGAGGACACCTGGCATTGGACTTAGGGCCAAGGGAACCCAGGATGATCTCAAGAACCTTTACTAAATGACGTCTGAGAAGACCCTTTGTCCAAATAAGGCCACAGCCATAGGTTCTGGGAATGAGGGTTTGGACATACCTTCTCTTTTTTTTGAGTTGGAGTCTCACTCGGTCGCCCAGACTGGAGTGCAGGGGCCGCTCCCGGCCACCGCAGCCTCGACCCGCTGGGCTCCGGCGATCCTTCCGCCTCAGCCTTCCAGGTAGCCGGAACTACAGGCGCGCGCTACCACGCCCGGTTGACTTTTTGATTTACTGTAGAGATGAGGTCTCGCCAAGTTGCCCAGGCGGGTCTCGAACCCGCGGGCTCAGGCAATCCACTCACCTCAGCCTCCCAAAGCACGGATTACAGGCTGAGCCACTGAGCCCAGTTGACATACCTTTTTTTTTTTTTTTTTTTTGACTCAGAGTCTCACCCTGTCGCCCAGGCTGGAGTGCAGTGGCACGCTCACGGCCACCCCAGCGTCGACCTGCTGGGCTCAAGTGATCCTTCCGCCTCAGCCTTCCAAGTAGTGGAACTACAGGCGTGCACCATCACGCCCAGCTAGTTTTTTAATTTATTGAAGAGATGAGGTCTTGCCAAGTTGCTCAGGCTGGACTTGAACCCCTGGGCTCAGGCAATCCGCTCGTCTCAGCCTCCCAAAGTGCTGGGATGACAGGCGTGAGCCACCGCACCTGGCTAGAGGATGTGGACGCATCTTTTGGGAGCATCATTGGACCCACTACCAAGGGGCAGTCAGGCGCTCCATGTGGGACGTGCTGCATTTGACAGGCCCACTGAACACCCAGGGGGAACATGGGTCTCACTGGGAGTGGGAGAAGCCGTCCAAGCTGAAGACCGGCCGGGAGTGGTGGCTCACACCTGCAATTCCAGCACTTTGGGAGGCCGAGGCAGGACAACTGCTTGAGCCTAGGTGCTCGAGACCAGCCAGGGAAACATAGCGAGACTGCGTCTCTACAAAAACTCCCCAAATTAGCCAGACGTGGTGGGCGTGATTGTAGCCTCATCTACTTGAGAGGTTGAGGCAGAAGGATCACCTGAACCCAGGAGATCGAGGCTGCGGTGAGCCAAGACCATGCCACCGCACTCCAGCCTGGGCAACAGAGTGAGACCCCGACTCAGAAATCACAGATGAGCCGGGCTCGGTGGCTCAGCCTGTAATCCCGTGCCTTTGGGAGGCCGAGGTGAGTGGATTGCCTGAGCCCACGGGTTCGAGACCCGCCTGGGTAGCGAGACCTCATCTCTACAATAAATCAAAAATTTAGCCGGGCGTGGTAGCCCACGCCTGTAGTTCCGGCTACTCGGAAAGCTGAGGCGGAAGGATCGCCGGAGCCCAGCGGGTCGAGGCTGCGGTGGCCGGGAGCGGCCCCTGCCCTCCAGTCTGGGCGACAGAGTGAGACTCCAACTCAAAAAAAAAAAAAGTTGAAGATCACCCTCGAATCACCATCATGGGATTGGGAGGCTGGGGAATGCAGCTCACACCTGGAGACGTGAGACTCAGGTGCATGTGACCAACCGGGACATGACTCTCAGGGCACCGGAAAAGCTAAGCAAAGATGTGCTCTCAGCAGGAGACGCGGCGAGCCTGACCCCACCAGCACCTCTGGGGGACTCAGTTCACCCCAGAGCCAGTGGCACCAGAAGGCAAGCACCGGCCAATGGAGTTCCCGTCCGCCCCCGCCCGCCCCGCCATGCTCAGTCCAGATTCCACAGAACCCACCAGTGTGATGAACGGCTGCTCTGTGCCGGGTCGCGGTGGGTGAACGTATTACGCAACCATAGCAACAGACACGGCCTCTTTTCCCCTCTGATGAATCAGAAAGCCCTGCCCAGGCATCTGGTCTCCTGGCGTGAGCCTGGCTCAGAGCCGCCTCGGAACTGGCCATTTTCAGCCCTCTGACGCACAGGGAAACGGTTCCCGGCCGCCCCTGGTCCTGGCCACCCCGGGGGCCCAGCTCACCCCCAGTTTCCCCTGCTCAGGCTGCCTCACTCCTGTGTCTGCGTTCTGGAATACAGGGGTGTCAACACCTTTCCCTGAGTGTGGCTCTTCAAAACTCTTTTCGGCCGGGCTCAGTGGCTCAAACTGTCATCCCAGCACTTTGGGAGGCCGAGGCGAGTGGATTGCCTGAGCCTGCGGGTTCGAGACCAACCCGGGCAACTTGGTAAGACCTCGTCTCTACAATAAATCAAACATTAGCCGGGTGCAGTAGCGTGCGCCTGTAGTTCCGGCTACTTGGAAGGCTGGGGCGGAAGGATCGCCGGAGCCCGGCAGGTCGAGGCTGCGGTGGCCGGGGGCGTGCCACTGCACTCCAGCCTGGGCGACAGAGGGAGACTCCAATTCAGAAAAAAAGCTTGCAATGTCAGCTTGACCACAAGTCTCACTCTGAGCCCACTGCAAAAGGAGCTGCCTTTCGGGATGGGGTTTGGGGAGCTCCCCCGGGGGAGCCCGTGCTGGCACTAGGACAGACACGCAGACCAATGGCATCGGCTTGAGAGTCCAGAATAAACGCCTCCCTTGATGGGCTTATGCTCAAACGATATTTACCGAGATCCCAAGACAAACCCATGGGGGAACAATCGTCTTCTCAACAAATTGGGACAATCGGATACCCACATGCAAAACAAAGAACTTAGACCCCTACCTCACACTGTACACAAAAACAACTCAAAATGGACCACAGACCTGAATGCAGGAAGTAAACTGATAGCATGTCTAAAAGAAAATACAGGAGAAAATCTTTGTGATATTAAGTTAGGTGACAAGATCTTAGACATGACACCGAAATAGCCATAAAAGAAAAAACAGTAGAAAAACTGGGCTTTATTAAAATGAAGACCTTTTCACTCCCAAAGACAGCATTAAGAAAATAAAAACATTAGCCAAAGACTGGGAGAGAGGATACCTGTATATCATACATCTGATAAGAGACTCCTATCTAGAATATATAAAGATATCTCATACTTGGAGTACCCACATGGCCATTCTGTTTTCCTTTTTTTTTTTTTTTTGAGTCAGAGTCTCACTCTGTGGCCCAGACTGGAGTGCAGTGGCCGCTCCCGGCCACCGCAGCCTCAACCTGCTGGGCTCCGGCCATCCTTCCGCCTCAGCCTTCCGAGTAGCCGGAACTACAGGCGCGTGCTACCACGCCCAGCTAATTTTTTTTTTTAATTTATTGTAGAGATGAAGTCTCGCCAAGTTGCCCAGGCGGGTCTCGAACCCGCGGGCTCAGGCAGTCCACTCACCTCAGCCTCCCAAGGCGCGGGATGACAGGCTGAGCCACCGAGCCCGGCTTGTGTTTTCCATGTTTAGTGCAGTTTTCCACACATCACCTGATATATTCACTGCTTGGTCATAAAATAGGCTTTGTCTAGCACATTGAAGGTAGGCTAGGCTAAGTTGATGTTTGACAGGTTGGATATATTAAATGGACTTTTTTTTGAGTTGGAGTCTCACTCTGTCACCCAGGCTGGAGTGCAGGGGCACACTCACAGCCACCACAGCCTCGACCTGCTGAGTTCAGGCAACCCTTCCACTTCAACCTTTCAAGTAGCTGGAACTACAGGTATGCGCCACCATGCCTGGCTAGTTTTTTTTTTTTTAATTATTTATTGTAGAGACGAGGTCTCGCCAAGTTGCCCAGGCTGGTCTTGAACACCTGGGCTCAGGCAATCCTCTCGCCTCAGCCTCCCAAAGTGCTGGGCTTACAGGCTGAGCCACCGTGCCCAGCCTAGCATGTTTTTAATATGCTTATGAGACATTCTGACATCTCCTTTGGTGAGTTTTTTTTTTTTTTTTTTGAGTTGAGGTTTCACTTTGTTATCCAGGCTGGAGTGAAGTGGCATAATCACAGCTCATCACAGCCTTGACCTGGGTTCAGATGATCCTTCTACCTCAGCCTCCCAAGTGGCTGGGACTACAGGTATGTGCCACCACACCCAGCTAAGTTTTTGATTTTTTTGTAGAGACAATGTCTTGCTAAGGCTGGTCTTGAACTCCTGGCCTCAAGCAGTCTTCCCACCTTGGCTTCCCGGAGTCCTAGGATTACAGGCATGAGTCACTGCGCCCAGCCTTTGGTGAACTTTCTATTCAGATCTCTTGGGGTTTTTTTTTGTTTTGTTTTTTGAGTTGGAGTCTCACTCGGTCGCCCAGACTGGAGTGCAGTGGCCGCTCCTGGCCGCCGCAGCCTCGGCCTGCTGGGCTCCGGCGATCCTTCCGCCTCAGCCTTCCGAGTAGCCGGAATTACAGGCATGCGCTGCCACGCCCGGTTGATTTTTTTGTTTATTGGAGAGATGAGGTCTTGCTGCCCAGGCAGGTCTCGAACCCGCGGGCTCAGGCAATCCACTCACCTCAGCATCCCAAAGGCGCATGATTACAGGCTGAGCCACCAAGCCCGGCTAGATCTCTTGTTTTTAAGTTGAGTTTAAGTGTCTTTTTGAAATATGAGATATCTTTATATATTCTAGATAGGAGTCTCTTATCAGATGTATGATATACAGGTATTCTCTCTCCCAGTCTTTGGCTAATGTTTTTATTTTCTTAATGCTGTCTTTGGGAGTGAAAAGGTCTTCATTTTAATAAAGCCCAGTTTTTCTACTGTTTTTTCTTTTATGGCTATTTCGGTGTCATGTCTAAGATCTTGTCACCTAACTTAATATCACAAAGATTTTCTCCTGTATTTTCTTTTAGACATGTTATCAGTGGTTTTTACTGAACACGTATCATTTTTGCACCATCATACAGTCAAACCATTGGTAACAGGCTGGCCGGGCACAGTGGCTCACACTTGTAATCCCAGCACTTTGGGAGGCCGAGGCAGGAAGATCACTTGAGCCCAGAAGTTTGAGACCAGCCTGGGTAACATAGCAAAACCTCATCTCTACAAAATAAAAATTGAACCAGGCATGGTGGCGCACACCTTTACAGCTACTCAGGAGGCTGAAGTGGAAGGATCACCCGAGCCCAGCAGGTCAGGGCTGCAGTGAGCCGTGAACGTGCCACTGCACTCCAGCCTGGGCAACAGAGTGAGACCCCAACTCAAATATTTAAAAATAGTAACTCAAACCGTCGGAAGTTGGGGACCATCTATCTATCTATATATATATGAAGTGTCCAGAAGTGACAAACGTGTAGGAACAGAAAGCTGACTGGTGACCAGCCAGGGGCAGGAGCCAGGGTTACCAGCACCCAGCACCAGGGAGCGCAATGGGGTGAGGGCCACGCTGTCCTGTCCATCCACCAACACTCAGGGAACTGTGCTCTTGACAGAGGGTTCTGGGTCCGAGAGCTGCACCCCACAAAGGTGTGCCTCCCGTTAGCCAGGCAGCTGAGGGCTGGGGTGACACGGGGGCTGCGGCCCCAGCAGGGAGGCCAGACTCGCTGCTGGAAAAGACCAGGCAGCCAAAACCAGAGAGAACCGGGAGCACAGAGCCGTTCACCCCCGGGGTCAGAAGGACGGGCCACCATCCACCGCCCATGCGGGGAGGGGGGCTGCCCACCCGCTTGGCCGTTCCTGCGAGCCAAGAAGTTTCCAGGCCAAATAAGGCCGTGGCTTTGCCATGCTCCCGGCAAAGATGACATTCCTTTTATGTGCCAAGGTTATAACTGGGGCCCAAAACCTCCCAGGCAGTGCGGTGCCCATTGGGGCCTCCGGGAGCCCCCGGGGCAGCGCCAGGATCAGCACGGGAAGGCCTGCCCTGTCGCCATCCTGGGCCCGGCCGCCAGGGGGTGCGGAGGAGCAGAGCTACCGGCAGGGAAGCCGGGTTGTGCCCCCGGGGGACCGATAACCCCCGCCAGTGGGGGATTGGGGCCCCCGGGTCCTGTGTGTCCCCATCTCAGCAGGAAAGGCCCGTCGCCAAAGGCCCCAGGCTGCACAGGCAGCTTCCTTGTTCTACCAGACGATACTGAGGACACCAGCGCACTTATTAGGCACCAGGCACTGTTCCCAGGGCCTTGTGTGCTTGGCGCGTCTCCTCTTCACAACAGCCCCGCGAGTCAGGCCCTGTGAAGCCCCACTCTGTAGCTGCTGCATCAGGGTCTCCTTCTGTCACCCAGGCTGTAGGACAAGGGCACGGCTCACGGCAGCCTCCACCTTCTGCCACCTCCTGAGCTCAGGCGATCCTCCCGCTTCAGCCTCCCAAAGAACTGGGATTATCGGCGTGCACCACCATGCCCTGCTAATTTTTTTTTTTTTTTTGCAGAGGTGAGGTCTTGCTATGCTTCCCAGGCTGGTCTTGAACTCCCGGACTCGAGCAATTCTCCTGCCTCGGCCTCCCAAAGTGCCGGGATTCCAGGCATGAGCCACTGTACCTGGCAGTTTCCCACTTTCAATAAAGTGTTTTACAGAAGCCGGGATCAGTGACTCAGCCTGTAATCCCACGCCTTTGGGAGGCTGAGGTGAGTGAATTGCCTGAGCCCGCGGGTTCGAGACCCGCCTGGGCAACTTGGCGAGACTTCATCTCTACAATAAATCAAAAAATCAGCTGGGCGTGGTAGCGCGCGCCTGTGGTTCCAGCTACTTGGAAGGCTGAGGCGAAAGGATCGCCGGAGCCCAGCAGGTCGAGGCTGCGGTGGCCAGGAGCGGCCACTGCACTCCAGTCTGGGCAACAGAGTGAGACCCCAACTCAAAAAAAAAAAAAAAAAAAACCAAACAAAACAAAAAAGTGTTTTGCAGAGACAAGGGTCTCACTTTGCTGCCCAGGCCAGCCTCCAGTGATCCTCCTGCCTCAGCGTCCCAAAGAACTGGGATTATCGGCATGTGCTACCATGCCCGGCTAATATTTTTTTTTTTTTTGCAGAGGTAAGGTCTTGCTATGCTGCCCAGGCTGGTCTTGAACTCCCGGACTCAAGCAATTCTCCCGCCTCGGCCTCCCAAAGTACCAGGATTCCAGGCATGAGCCACTGTGCCCAGCAGTTTCCCACTTTGTTTGTTTTTGAGTTGGAGTCTCACTCTCACCCAGACTGGAATGCAGTGGCTGCTCCCAGCCACCGCAGCCTCGACCTGCTGGGCTCTGGCGGTCCTTCCGCCTCAGCCTTCCAAGTAGCTGGAACTACAGGCCACGCGCTACCACGCCCGGCTAATTTTTTGGTTTACTGTAGAGATGAGGTCTTGCCAAGTTGCCCAGGCAGGTCTCGAATCCGCGGGCTCAGGCAATCCACTCACCTCGGCCTCCCAAAGGTGTGGGATTACAGGCTGAGCCACTGAGCCCGGCTCTGTTTCCCACTTGAAATAAAATGTTTTGCAGAGACAAGGGTCTCGGTTTGCTGCTCAGGCCCGCCTCCAGCAATCCTCCTGCCTCAGCCTCCCAAAGTGCTGAGAATATAGGTGTCAGCCATCATGCCCGGCAAGTCCCCCATTTTAGAGAAGAAACTGAGACACAGGGCCATAAGCCCCAGGGCTGATGGGCTCCAGCCTGTGCCACACTGTCCCTCCCACCGAAAGGAACCCACACAGGGCACCTTCAGTGGTGCCCATCAAATGGCTTCACCTCGGGCTGTTCCAGCCCCTGGAAGGGCTGGGGTCTGTGGCTCCCATCAGCAGAGTCACACTTGCGGGCCAGGTGACATTTTGCTTTGGGTACCCTGTTCCTTCCTGGGGAGGCCTACCCCGTCCGGGCCCAACTGCAGGACCCTTGTCAAGCAGCCTCTGCAGATGTTTTCCCAGCGAGGTCTCCCTGGGGGAGGACCGGAAACCGGAGACCCTGCCACCCAGATGTCTTGAGGCATCACCCGCCGGTCCTGGTGGAAGCAGCGGGGAAGGGGAGAAGGCGCCACACAGGCCGGGGGCGTGACGGCCGCGAGACAGACACCGTGTGGGACCCAGGCCTCACGAGGGCCAGAGGCTGCATGCGGGTCTGGTCCCGGTTTCTCCGCACACCCCGCGCACACGGCAGCAAACAGGCTCTGAAGAGGGCAGGGTTCGCTGGTAGCAGACGGCAGTGCTGGCATCTAGCTCAGGCCCCTCGATCCTGGCACCCGCCACCACATGGCAGCGCCGGCCGCCTTCCTGCGCTCCTGGTTCTTCCTGGCAGGATGGCCTCCATGCCAACCCTGCTCTTACTCTAGTGGGCGGAAAGACAGATTCCACGTGGCATCCACGCTGGGATCAGCAAAGAGCCTTTGGCAGCAAGTGACCAAAAAAAAACATGGCAGCCATAGAAAAGGGGATTTACTGGCTCAGGACACGGGGAAGAATGGGGTGGAGGTCAGGTGTGGCTAGATCCAGGCGCTCAAGCACTGTGATCAGGTCATTCCCCCACCTCACTTTCGAGTCTGTTTCTCTTGGCCTCCTTCCCTGCAGACAGGCCTCTGAGGAGGCAGGGAGGGCGTCTGCCAGCCATCTCCAGTTGAAGAGCCAACATCTTTGAGGGTCTGTGTCAGCCTCAGGGCAGAACTCTGATTGGCCGTTTGGAAACTGGCCCTTGCTGAATCTAGGCTTGCTGTGGCCAGTGTGGTGGGGAATGCCCTCTCCTCCAGCCAAGGACGCTCAGCCCCTGTGACCAGGGAGACAAGCACACGGCCCGGCAGGCAAACCTGAACCGGGCACCTCCTCACCTGGGAAGAGCTTCCGCCATGGCCTGTCCTCCCACGTGAGTGTCCAGCCACACGCACTTCCCGCCAGCTGTGGCCAGCAAGGAGGGTGTTCGTGCCAGAGGAAGGAGAGGAGCCAGAGAGGCCCAGGCATCAGACCTGGGCAGGTGGAGGGTGGCCCAGCACCGGCAGGGGCAGAGGGGCCGAGTGTGCGGCCTGGCACAGGGCCATGCTCAATGACGTGCCAAAGAAATGGCGTCCGGGACTGGGTGCAGGGGCTGGAGGCCGAAGCAGGAGGCTGCTTGAGGCCAGGAGTTCAAGACCAGCCTGGGCAACACAGTGAGACCCTGTCGCCACAGAAATAAAATGTTAAAGGCTGCAGCGAGCTGTGCCAGTACCACCGCACTCTGGCCTGGGTGACCACGTGAGACCTCGTCTCCAAAACGAGAGCGGGCACCAGTCAGCCTGGGTGCAGGCCCAGGAAGGAGGCTGAGCCTCATGGGACATGCACACACGTCAGCAGGCGTTAGGGAAAGTGGGCAGAGACCGCGTGAGAAGAGGCTGACCTGGGGAGGCTGGAGGTCATCAGACCTGGGGGGATGGGACAGAGACCCAAAATGAGGAGGGAGGGGCATGGCCTTGAGAGGTGGCGGGAGAACTCTGCAGCTGGGAAGAAGAAGCCCTGGCAAGAGAGGGCAGGCATTCACTGGGGCGCACAGCCAGCACAACGAATGGCACACGCGTATATTTAATGATTAAATACTTCTATTCATATATCCCTTCTAAGCAAAACCCCGAGGCTGAAATCCACCCGTGGGAGGTTCTGGCGAAAAGCCAGGGGGGAGGGCGTGGACAGGGCTGGCCTGGCCCTGCGGGGTTCGCAGACGCCCCGAACAGCCGGCCTGCCCCGCACAGGGTACTGGGGAAGGGCTGGCCGGAGCCTCGTAAACCAGGACGGGACCGAGACCAGAGAGCCCTGCGGAGGGGGGCGGGGTGGCTGCGGGGTCCAGGAAGCAGAGGACAGGGGCCCGGCCGGCAGCCACCCCGCGGGACCCGTGGTGAGCCCCGCGTCCCAGCCTCCAGCTCCGCCGGCGCCCGCCCCAGGCTCAGGCCCACCTGCCCGGACAGCAAGGGTGGGGGCCACTCTAACGGAGTCCCGGGACAGAACCCCCAGGGGACGGAATCCCAGCGGGAGGGACGGGGCTGGGGAGCGGCACCGGCCCACCCTGCGCCGGGACTGGGAGCGGAACGGCCACCCGCTGGGGGGCGCTGTGCCCAGGTGCCTCCTGCAAGTGTGACGTTGGAAAAGCCCAGCCTGGGGCTCAGCGGGCCAAGCCGCACAGACCCCTGCGCCCCACGGCCTGGGAGAGCATGGTCTGGCGGCGTCTCGGGCGCGGCACAGGTGGGCTCTCCCTCGGCAGCCCTGACCCTCGCCACGCCCCCTTCTCCTGGCCACGCCCCTCCGCCGGCTCCCTCTTGGCCACGCCCCTCCATCGCCGTCCTCTTGGCCACGCCCCCTCCCCTCCCCCTGTCACGCCCCCTTGTCCTTCCTCTTGCTGGTCCTCTGCCCGCTGAGCTCGCCCAGCTTCTTGTCCAGCTTCCTCTGCAGCTGGGCCCTCCTGGCGGGGTCCAGGGCCCTGTCCCTGGTCCCGCTGCCGGCATGGACGACCCCTTCCCGGCTGAGCCTCTGCCGGGCGTGGGCGCGTGCCCGCTCACCACAGCCGTGGACCTGGGGAGGACAGAGTCCGGGTGGGCTTGGGGGCGGGCGAGCCCCGGGAGCTCACCAAAGGCGCGGGACCGGGGAGCCCCGAGCGGCGGCGCAGAGGCTGCGGGCAGGGCGGGGCACGGGGTGCTGGACAGGAGGTGGCACCGCCCGGACCAGCCACACAGCCCCTGCGGCCACTTCCCGCCGCTTCCCCGCCATCGGCACCATGGGAAGGGGTCTGGTGACTCCACGGCCCTGCTGGCACCCTCTGGTGCGCCCCGCCACCTTCCCATCAGGCCTGAGTCCAGGAGTCCCCGGCCTCCCCCGGCCTTGCCTCTCCAGCCTCGACTCCTCCCGGCTCCCTGTTGGCGCTGGGGCCTCACGCCCCGTAAGGGCTGTGTTCGCCTGCCTGCCTGCCATGACAGGCCCTGCCCTCCCAGCCAGCTCCCCCCAGGTCTCAACCCGAGTTACTTCCTCCAGGAAGCCCCCTCTGACTGTTGCATCTGGGTACCACATGCCAGTCTCTTACCCAGGGCAGAGCCCCCAGGGCAGACACGAGGCCTGCTCCAGCCCCAGCTCCTGGCAGCACCACACCCGGCCGAGAGGGCTGGACACGTGCTCGAGGAATGAACAACAAGATGCCCAGGCTGCCGGTGACTCAGGTACCCTCATGCCACCTCCCCTGCACCAGCAGACCCGATGAGCCCGCAGCAGACCCCAGGGCGCTGGGTCAGAATCCCTCTGCCTGGCTCCCACTGCCGTGGCTGTCCCTCAGCAAGCACAACACGCCACTTACTCGTGCCAGATGTGTTCAAAACGGACCATGAGTCCGTGTCTTTTCTATTTTTTTTTTGAGTCGGAGTCTCACTCTGTCACCCAGACTGGAGTGCAGTGGCCACTCCCGGCCACCGCAGCCTTGCCTGCTGGGCTCCGGCAATCCTTCCGCCTCAGCCTTCCGAGTAGCCGGAATTACAGGCATGCGCTACCATGCCCAGTTGATTTTTGATTTATGTAGAGATGAGGTCTCGTCAAGTTGCCCAGGCAGGTCTCGAACCTGTGGGCTCAGGTAATCTCACCACGGCCTCCCAAAGTGCTGAGATTATAGGCATGAGCCACTGCACCCAGCCGTCAGATATTTTTCCTTTTTCTTTTTTTTTTTTTGAGTTGGAGTCCCACTCTGTCGCCCAGACTGGAGGGCAGTGGCCGCTCCCGGCCACTGCAGCCTCGACCTGCTGGGCTCCGGCGATCCATCCGCCTCAGCCTTCTAAGTAGCTGGAACTATACAGTGTGTGCTACCACGCCCGGCTCATTTTTGATTTATGTAGAGATGAGGTCTCGCCAAGTTGCCCAAGCGGGTCTCGAACCCGCGGGCTCAGGCAATCCACTCACCTCGGCCTCCCAAAGGTGCAGGATTACAGGCTGAGCCACCAAGCCTGGCTGTCTTTTCTATTTTTCAAAGAAAACACTCAAACTATTCGGGGCTCATGACACGCTGGCTTTTCTGTCTGGAGTAAGTCTTGCTGGGGAGGAAGCACCCCCACCCTCCCCGCCACCCCAGCCCAGGGAGGGAGGCCATGACCATGACAGGAAGCTCCCCCCCCACCCGAGGGAGGGAGGCCGTATCTCGGGGAGGAAGCTTCCCTACCACCATCCCCCGCTGCCCATCCCAGGAGGGAGGCCGCGTACCTCGGGCAGGTGGTGGCTGAGGCAGTAGCGGTGGCCACAGAGCTGGCAGAACTGGCCCAGCGTCGCGACGCTGGCGGTGCACTTAGCGAGGCCACACGTGTTGTCAGCCTTGATGGCCGCAGAAACCAGGGCATCAAAGTCATCCTCTGCAGGCAACGGACGTTCACACGTCCTGGGGAAGGACAGGGCTGCTCAGACAACCGGGAAGGGACGATGACTCGGACCTAAACGCGCCCCTGGGTGGGGCGGATGAAACCACGCGGGCCCAGGTCTGCCCCCCGTGCAGCGGGCTGGGCATCCCCGCTCCTGGGCTGACCGCGTGTGTGCAAACCACGCTGCAGCAGACTGGATGACCCAGCGGGAGTGAGTCACCCCTCGGCCTCGCCCTTGTCTGCCCCCATAACATCCCACTCAACACAAGGCCATCACGGCCAGGAGGGGTGAGATAAGCGTTTATCTCGACAGAGGCTGGCGGTGCACACAGAGCATCTTTGGAGGGGCTAAGCGGGAGGGTGATCCTTACGCCACTGACCACGGAATCAGAAACCCAGGCCAAGGCAGGAGTCCATGCCAGGGACACAGCTTGACCACAGGAGACCCTTGGCGTCGTAACCAGATGTGTGACAGTATTTCCAAGTTGAAGGAAAACGCTCGTGACTGGAAACAACACCAAGCTCCGAGTGGTCGTCAACACGCGAGGAACGTGGACCCGCGTGTGCACAGACACAGGGTGCAGGGAAGACGGGGGAGCACACGTGGGTGGTGGGCATAGCGAACACGGCAGTGACCCCGAGGCCCTATGGTGCTCTCCGCTGGGCACCCCGCCAGGGTGGTCAGCCTCTCGGGTGGGGACGTGAAAAGGCCACAGCACCTGCCCACGCACCTGCCCTGGGTCTCTACCGCGCGTCCTAGGCAGGTGCTGCTTCTGCCACGGCTGCCCTGCCACCTCCCCCTGCAGGGCTGCGGGTGGGGCGAGCTTTCCTGTGCCCACACGCGAGGCTGGGCCACCCAGCCGGGGAAGGGGGCGAGGCTGAGCCTGGCCATGCCCCGAGCAGCCCCGGGGCTGGAGGAGGCCTGGGTGACGCGCCGCACGACACAGGCCCGTTCCCCAGTGTCCTCGATGGAGCAAGGGTCCTAGGGGACGGACAAGATCGGAGACCAGCCAGTGGGGAGCGTGGCGCAGAGGGTGTGCTGGAAGACCCAGTCACACGGGCTGGCCTGTCTGTCTCAGCCCGCCACCCCCACGCCCCACCCAGGCTCATATGACTAGGCCGATCTCCTGCGTGATAGCGGGACCGCCCCAGCCCCAAGGCAGGGCCCAGGCACACAGCCAGATGGCCTCCACACCCACGGCCCCTGCCTCCCGGCTGCTGGATGAGACCTGTTCGAGATCTTGCAGGACAGGTCACGCTCCGGGCAGGAGTGGCAACATCGATTCTAAAGGTGGCGGCCCAAAGAATCGTGCCAAGAAGGAGTGGCGTCGGCAGCCCCAGAAGCAAGCAGACCCCCCCGGGACGTACCCTGAGTGACCAGGAATCCCCAGCCATGCTTACGCTCCTTCAGGAGGAAGCCAGGTCCTGCTGTCACGCAGGCTTGGGCACCCACGCTGGGCACGTCATGCTCGCATCCACTGGGTTAAAGCAGCCCCAGCCCTTCTGCTGTCCGGCCCATGCCGGCAGGCTCACTCCAGCAGGATCCGGCCTCAGCAGTGGCTGGACACTCATTGGTGGAGTCATCAACGAGCCTCGGCCCCGGGGGCTTCAGGACCACGCGCCGCAGCTTTCTCGCGGGAAGTCAGCAACTACGGGGAGGGTGACTGCCCGTGCTCTTGCTCGTGACAGGCCTCCCCCAGAACTCTCCGGAAACTCTGGGGGCACCTGACCAGCTCAGGCCAGTGTGTGACTGACCGGCTCGCCGAGCAGCTGGAGTGCCCCACGGAGGTCAGCGCAGGAGGCCACAGACAGGGCGTCCGGCCTGTCCTGGGTCACCTCGTGTGACGGCAAGGACACCTTTGTGCTCCACGAGCCCCTGCGGTTCTGCGCGCTTCCCCAGCTTCCAGGCTATCAGGCGGCGCCCTGTCTCCGCACAAGGCAACCCACCCCTGGGTCCCGCAGGACAGGTCGTGAGTGCTCCTGTCCCCAGAGGGACCCCAGTGGCTCCCTCCACTGCAGTGGACACACTCTGAGCACATCCTAGGAGCCGGGCCTTGTGCGAGACTCTAAGGACGAAGTGACCGTGACCCTGTCATCACCCAGGAAAAGCCCAGGCTGAGCTGGAAAAGGAAAGCCACATCACCGAAAATAAAACAAGCCTGGTGCACTGGCTCAGCCTGTCATCCCAACACTTTGGGAGGCTGAGCAGGAAGGACTGCTTGAGCCCAGGAGTTTGAGACCAGCCTGGGCAGCAGAGTGAGACCTCGTCTCCACAGAAAATAAAAAAGTTAGCCAGGAGTGGTGGCGCACACCCATAGTTCCAGCTACTCGGGAGGCTGAGCCCAGGAGGCTGAGGCTGCAGTGAACCAGGATCACACCACTGCACTCCAGCTTGGGTGACAGAGCCAGACCCCGTCTCCAAAAAGAAAAGAAAGCTAGTGTGAAATGACGGGCAGGGGAGTTGGCAGGAGAAGGCCTCTGAATTTTTTTTTTTTTTTTTTTTGAGTTGGAGTCTTACTCTGCCGCCCAGACTGGAGTGCAGTGGCCGCTCCCGGCCCCGCAGCCTCGACCTGCTGGGCTCCGGCGATCCTTCCGCCTCAGCCTTCGAGTAGCCGGAATTACAGGCGTGCTACCACCCCGGCTGATTTTTTGATTTATTGTAGAGATGAGGTCTCGCTGCCCAGGCGGGTCTCGAACCCGCGGGCTCAGGCCATCCACTCACCTCGGCCTCCCAAGGCGCGGGGTGACAGGCTGAGCCGCCGAGCCCGGCTTGGCCTCTGATTCTTTCCGCAGCAGGGCCGACGCCCCCAGGAGGGGAACCACGACTGGGTCATTAGCTGACACGACTCACCTTTCACTTCCTTTTTCTTCTTCCTTTCCAGAGTCTTCTGCTGGCCTTTCTTGGGGGGCTGCTCCTGCCCACCCCTCGGCCCCTGTGGCCTCTCCACGTGCAGCGCCCTGAGGTCCAGCGGGGCCGGGCCACGCTGCTCCTCGGGGGTGTGCTCGGTCTCAGCAGGACCGGGGGGTGCCGGTGGGAGGGGAGCTCGGCCACCAGGCCCGGCCGGGGGTGTCGGGGCTTCCAGGGCCGGCTTGCTCACAGTGACGGCCCGCCGCCTCCCCTCCCCAGTGCTGCCATGCCGCAGTCCCAGCTCCTCGGCTATCTGGTGGACCTGCAACCTGTCGTGGGAGCTCAGGGACGCAGGGAACTCCAGCTGCGTCTCGTCACTGGCCACGAACCCCGCGATCACGGCGCGGAAGCGGTCCACACCGTCTCTGCTCTCGGCGCCCTCCGGGCCGCTTCCACCAAGGCCAGGGTGAGCAGGGGCCTTGGAGCCCGTGGGCTTTCCACTCGGCTTCTTCCCGTCCCGTCTGGTGGCTGCTCTGGGTTCCCGGTCGCCCCCCTGCCGCCCGGGAGTTTTTCCGGTGGATGGGGCGGGGCCTCGGGGCTTCCCGGTGCTGTGACCGTGGCCCTGGGGACCCTTGTGAGAGTAGTTTTCCGGGACGATGTCATCCAGATACTCAAAGGCTGTGCGCACCTCTCCGTGCTCCGTGAAGTGCTCCACCAGGTTCCTCAGGAACGCGTGGCTGGTGACGGTGCGCGAGTCACAGACGACGGCCACGTGGCGCCGCGCGCGGGTGACGGCCACGTTGATCCGCCGGTCGTCAGCAAGAAAGCCAACGTCACCTGCGGAAGGGCCAGAGCAGAGTGGGGGCAGGTCCTGGCCGAGGAATGGCGACAGGCCCCACGCCCAGTTGGCAGCCACCACCACATGCCATGTCCTCAGCACCCTTGGCCGCCTGCACACCCCATGCTGCCCGACTCCACATGGTCGCAGTCACGCCACGCCTGCCTGGCACTGGCTGCCACAGGGACCAGTGGAGCTTGGGGAACCCGGTGTGGGTGCTGGTAGCCCTGAGTGTCACTGCTTCCAAGGCGACTCCTTCTTCCTAAGCCCAGACTTGGGACTGCACAGGGAACGTGGCTGCGGCTGACACGGAGGGACACGCAAGGGCCGCCCGGGGCCTTCTATCCTCTCCCCACGCAGCAGACTCACCGCCCCCTCTGCTGTCAACCTCCCACCGGAAACACGAAGCCCATCTACGAACTGTGGTTCTGAGCACAACTTTTTTTTTTTTGCGTCAGGGTCTCACTCTGCCGCCCAGGCTGGAGGGCAGTAGCACGCTCACGGCTCACCGCAGCCTCAGCCTCCTGGGCTCAGGTGATCCTCCTGCCTCAGCCTCCCAAAGTGCTCAGATTACAGGCTGGAGCCGCCCAGTCTGGCCTGGGCACAACTTTCTCACTGAACGAGACACCCGCAAACCCCAGCGGCATGAGAACTGCCCCTGAGGCTGATTCACATCAGGCTGAAGACAAGCTCTGGGCTTGGGGCTCCATCTCCTCGGAAGGGCGTCCAGGCCGCTTCCAGCCCAGGGTGTGCTCCCAGCCCGCACCCCAGCAAGCTGCACCCTGAGCACACGCGCGTGCCTCTGGGCCTCCACAGACTCTGTTCCTTCTGCCTGGAACACCCCCACCCCCTCCCCTTTCCGCCCCCCCGGGCTGTGCTGGGGACAGCCTGCCCCACCACCAGGGGCTGGGTCAGTGAGGCCGCTCACCTCGCCTATTGGATCGGACGAGGGACAGGACCACAGCCTCCTTCTCCCGGCCTTGGAACCCGTCGACGGACTTGATCTCCAGCTCTGGGTGTCTGTGCGCGAGGCTCTGTCTCAGCAGGTCCACCTGGAAGAGCAGTGGGACTGTGGCCTCCTCACGCAGCCCCCGCGGAGGCGCCGTGGCCCGGGGAGCCCTGCAGGAGCCCATGGTATCCCCACATGCCCTTCTCAGACACACAGACAAGCAGGTCCGACACCCCGTTGTGGGCATTGTGTCACTTCTGGCACCTGACAGCTTCCAGCCGCAACCCTGTGTGTGACACCTACACCAGGGGAGGGAACAACCAGGTCCCCGGATCCCACCATACTTGAGCAGGTGTGCTTTCCCTCTGCTTTTTCTTGTTTTGGGCAGGGTCTCATTCTGTCACCCAGGCTGGAGCTCGCTGCAGCCTCAACCTCTGGGGCTCAAGTGAGCCTCCGGCCTCAGCCTCCCAAGTAGCTGGAACTCCAGGCCTGCGCCATCACGCCCAGCTAATTTATTTTTATTTTTTGTAGAAACGAGCTCTTGCTGTGTTGTTCAGGCTGGACTTGAACTCCTGGCATCAAGCGATCCTCTTGCCTCAGCCTCCCAAAGTGCTGGGATGACAGGCATGAGTCGCCACACACAGCCAGGTGTGCCTTTCCCACCAAGGGAGGGATGTGGAAGGGACCTGAGCTAAACCAGTAAGACTCACAAGGAGAGCCTCTGTGGGAAACCCCACGGACGGACAGGCTGCTTCGCCAGCCTTGGCCCAAGGTTGCCGGGCACCCGGAAGAGCTGGCCGTTGAACGGAGACAGCACAGGGGAACCGGGCGGAGAGGTCAGGACGGGGCGGGGGCGTGGCAGAATGAGGCAGACGGACAAATGGAGGACAGACAGATGGGCAGGTGGAAGGGCTCTTGTTGATGTCCTGTGGGCCCTGGACCCGATCACAATGAAGCCCACCCCAGCTCTGGACTTTCTGGTCACAATAGCCAACGAATCACCCTGTCCTTTTAGCCCCTGGGCTGGGTGAGTCCCACCTGCTTTGCGGACTCACCTGGGTCCCTCTCTCACCTGGAGATTATAGGGTGTGATGACGGCGATGTCCTGTGCCGGGACGCCAGCATCCACCAGGGCCTGGATGTGCAGACCCACCAGGCGCACCTCGCCTGGGGAGAGAGAGTGGGCTTGCAGATGAGGGACACGCTGGCTGGCACCTGTCCTTTATGCTATTTTGTCATGACCGGCTGATCCCACCCTGTGCCTGAGTGGTCTTGTGGGAGCAGGTCATCTGAGTCAGAGGGCGGCCAGGGTGGCAGCGCCCAGTTGACCTGAACTATTTTTTTTTTTTTTTAGTCAGAGTCTCACTCCGTCACCCAGGCTGGAGGGCAGTGGCACGCTCACAGACACTGCAGCCTCGACCTGCTGGGCTCAGGCGATCTTTCCGCCTCAGCCTTCCAAGTAGCACGCCACCATGCCCGGCTAATTTTTCAATTTATTGGCGAGACAAGGTCTCACCAAGTTGCCCAGGCTGGTCTCAAAACCCTAGGCCTAGACAATCCTCTCGCCTTGGCGTCCCAAAGTGCTGGGGTGACAGGCGTGAGCCACTGTGCTCAGCCTGACCTGTGTTTCACATGGCAAAGAGCACCTTCTGGGGACATGTGGGCGTGCATCCTGGGAGTCTGAGGCTGGGAGGCGGGAGAAGTCGCCCGAGTCGTCTCGTGGCCAGACCCGCCAGGAAGACAGGCCACTGTGCCCGGGGGAGACTGAGATACCGCTGGCTTGCCCTGCTGAACTGGCCTGCCCCAAGGACAGCACGGGTGATCCCAGCCTCCGGGGTGCTGGACTCCAGGTCCCTCCCCTCCTGCCTTCACTCAGCTCCCCGATCAGGCCGCCTTCTACAGACCCCCGCCCCCCACAGGCTCACCGGGGTTTCCCTTGGACTGCTCGTCCCCCTCCAGCTCCAAGAGCCCACAGCCGGCCGTGTCCACCAACAGCAGCGGTACGCCCGTCTCCTCGGTGGCGGCCACGCCCGGGAGGTCCCTGGCATCGGGCAGGAAGGCCACAGGTCAGGGCCAGGCCAGGGGGCGGCCAAGACCCTTCCTGAGAGGGAATGAGGGCGGGGCCTACCCTGAGGAGCCACAGTGGGGACCCCGAGCAGGCCCAAGCCAGCTTCAAGGGCGAGGCCACGTCCCCTCCAGAAAGTCAGAACCTTCCAGAACATGCTTCAGGCTGGCTAGCTGCTTAGAAACGGGGGATGCGGGTGGGCCACTCGGGGAAGGAGGACGAGGAGGGGAGGCCGGGCGGGGGATGGAGGAGCCACTCGCCTGAGGAGGTGGCCCGCCACGGAGGGGTGGGCCGTGAGCCGCCCGCCGTACATGGCCTCCGAGGCCCAGCGCATGATGGCCTGGTGCATGCGGTATTGCACGGTGAGAGTCCGCACCGCCGTCCCTTGCTCCTTGGCCAGGCGCTCCATCAGGCTGAGCGACAGTCCTGCCAGCGCGGCTCTGTACCCGGGGAGGGACAGGAAGGAGGGCCTGAGTCCCGGGCACAGGTGGGAAGCCACGGGCGAGCGAGGAGGGTGGCCCAAACCCCAGGAGCCCCTCACCCGGGTTCCCCCCAAAAGGCGACCCAGGGGAGGGGGTGGCCGAATCACAGCCCCAAAGACGCCTACACCCTCCGCGCCAGGATCTGTGAATATGTGTCCCTCGTGTGACAACACAACTCTGCAGTAAGGTCAGAGACCTTGCATTATCCCTGTTCTGGTCACAGAGCCTGGGGGCGTCAGAGAAGGCCACATGACGAAAGCCTGGCAGATGCCACGTGGCTGTCTTCGAAGACAAGAAGGCGCCACCAGCCCTGAGATGTGAGTGGTCTCTAAAAGCCAGAGAAGGCGAGGCCCAGGTCCTCCCCTGAAGTCTCCAGAAGAACCAGTCAAACATTGACTTGCACCTAGTGAGACTGACTTAGGACATCTGGCCTCTGGCAGTATGAATTCGTAAATCTCTGTTGTTTGAAGCCACCACGTTTGTGGTGATCTGTTACAGCAGCTATGGGAACCCGGTAGAGGTAAGTTAAACAGGGAGCCCTCATCCACCCTCACGCAAGGGCCTGCTCCTCCTGGGAAGAGCTGGCAGTCTCTGACTTTCCCGGGAGCCAGGCACAGGCACACCACATGTGAATTAACTCACTTAGTCCTCACAGCCCTGGGATGCGGGTGTTGTCATGATTCCCGTTACAGTAAAGGGAGCACGACACAGAGAGGCTGAGGCACCCGCCCCAGGCCACCCAGCTGCTGAGCTGCAGAGTCAGGACCCACCATCTGCAGCGTCTCCCTCCAAGTGGACAACCACCAAACCCCGCCGCCGGTTATCTGGAAAGTGGAACTGGGAAGACCGTTAAGTCCCCTTCCGAGACCCCCCACCGGAGCTCCAAAGTCCGCTGTGGTCACCCACCATGCCAGAGCTCGCAACTAACAATCGCCAACGCCGAGGAGGGAGGCCATCATGCGATGACCTGAGCCCGCGCGGTGACCCAAACGAGGCAGCCCCAGAAGCTCCCAGCCCGCCTCCGCCCAGCGTCCCACACCAGCCCACTCTCTCTGTCTCCAGGGACCCAGCGGGGTCCCCGACGTCCTCCACCCAAAGCTTTCTGGAGGACGAGGCCCTCTTCTGAGGACGCCGGAGAGCCTCCCGGGACAAGCCAACAGATCAACACCCCGCCCCAGCCCTCCTCGACCGGGGCGTCTCCGCTCTGACCCCTGCACGCTCCCAGAGGACGGTCCCCCATCTTTGCTTCAAGCACCTGCTCGCAAGCTCCTGCTCTGGGGCAGTAGCCCTGAGGACTCCTTCTCCGCGGCCGGCGGCCCACAGCCCCCTCACGAGATTACACGTCACAGACTTGCTGGCTCAGCTTCCAGTCCGCAGAACACCCGCGAGCCCCCAGCTCGTGACTCCAACACGCCTGCGCGCACTCCAGAGAGCAACAGAAAGCAGAGGAAAGCCAGGCAAGGGGCCCCACGCCTGTGAGCCCAGCCTTGGGAAGCTGAGGCACGAGAACTGCCTGAGACCAGGGGCTCGAGACCAGCCTGCACAACTTGGCGAGACCCGGTGTCTGCAATAAATCAAAAAATTAGCCAGGTGTGGTGGTGCACGCCTGGAGTTCCAGCTACTCAGAAGGCGGAGGCTGAAAGATCGCCTGAGCCCAGCAGGTCGAGGCTGTGCGGCCATGGACATGCCACTGCACACCAGCCTGGGAGCAGAGTGAGACGCCGAAGAAAGGGAGGGAGGGAGGGAGGAACCAGAGAAAGCAATCTTCTCCAGGTGGAAGGACATCTTCTTGAAGAGCGCCATTCCTCAAGGACGCCTTCCTGAACTCAGACTTATTCAAAGACAGCCTGCATGCCAGGCCCGTTCACAAACCTCACAAAACTTACATTCTAAAAGGGAAGGTCAGCAAGTGGCCAGGTGACACCCGGCACCGTCAGGAGTGACACGTGTGAAGAAAACTAAGGCAGCCAGGACAAGGGGCTTGAGGGGACAGAGCAGTCACGGGAGCCCCCACAGAGGGGTCACCTGGAGGGAGCACGCACCCCACACCTCCAGGGGGTGGCATGGTCCAGGCCGGGGGGGCAGCCAGGCCCTTGTGGCCCATGCAGGGCAGGAAAGCGTGGGAAAGAGGCCAGAAGGAGGCAAGGGCAGCTCTTCCTGCCGCCAGGGCAGCTTGTGCCGGGCCACAGCCCCATAGCACTGATGTCTCTGCAGGGCGGAACACGCCTCGCTGTGTCCCCCACCCAGCGTCCGCCATCTGGGGACATGTCTGCAGGATGAGGGCCGAGGAATCTATGTCGGCTGTCAGCTGACTCATGGCCGGTGAGCCCAGCCCAAGGGACGCCACCACCAAACCCGCCTGGCTCATGAGGGGACATGCAATGCAACATGCCGGGTCCAGGCGGATCTCAGGCCGCAAAGATAAAGGCGTGCCAGATCCCGTATCTGGACGAAGAAACGCGATGAAACGGGGTGAGAGGGATGACCAGGCAGTGTGCAGAGGAGGCCTCCCCACGAGTCCAGAACCAGCCGCTGGACCAGAAGGACACGTAAAGGGGAGGCAGGGAGGGGCAGAGAAGGGCGCCTGCCCCGGGGGCCTCACTTGTGCGAGACAGTGGTGGGAGGCAGCTGCTTGTGGTCTCCAGCCAGGATGCATCTTCTGGCCTGCAGCAACGGGATCCAGCAGCTGGCCTCCAGGGCCTGGGCGCACTCGTCCACCACGACGACGTCAAAGTGGCCCTCGGGCAGCAACTTGAGAGGACCGTCGGGAGAAGCTCCTGCACGAGAGAGGGAGCTGGAGCCTGCAGGGGACGCTGGTGGCTTCCCCAGGGTCGCAGGCACAGTGAAGGGGATGAGCTGAGTCACAGTGAAGATCTTTTTTTTCTGAGGCGGGTCTCACTCTGTCACCCAGGCTGGAGTGCAGTGGCACACTCATGGCACACACTCTTCACAGCCTCTACCTGCTGGGCTCAGGCGATCCTTCTCCCTCAGCCTTCCAAGAAGCTGGAACTACAGGCGTGCACCACCACACCCGGTTAAAGCCTGTGTTCAAACAGTGTGAGCTGGGCACAGTGCCTCATGCCTGTAATCCCAGCACTTTGGGAGGCCGAGGCAGGAGGACTGCTTGAGCCCAGGAGTTGGAGACCAGCCTGGGCAACATAGGGACACCTTGCCGCTAATAAAAAAAAATTCAAAAAAATTAGCTGGACGTGGTGGCGCATACCTGCCGTCCCAGTTACTCTGGAGGTTGAGGCAGAAGGATCACCTGAGCCCAGGAGGTTGAGGCTGCAGTGAGCTGTGATTGTGCCACCGCACTCCAGCCTAAGAGACAAATCGAAACCCCAACTAAAAAAAAAATAGAGCCAGGCTCAGTGGCTCAGCCCGTAATCCTAGTGCTTTGGGAGGCTGAGGTGAGTGGATTGCCTGAGCTCGCGGGTTCGAGACCCGCCTGGGCAACTTGGTGAGACCTCATCTCTACAATAAAATCAAAAAATTAGCCGGGCGTGGTAGCACACATCTGTAGTTCCAGCTACTTGGAAGGCTGAGGCGGAAGGATCGCCGGAGCCCAGCAGGTCGAGGCTGTGGTGGCCGGGAGCGGCCACTGCACTCCAGTCTGGGTGACAGAGTGAGACTCCAACTCAAAAAAAAAAAAAGAAAACAGTGTTTAACTACAAATTTAATTTTTTGAGTTAGAGTCTCACTATGTCACTCAGGCTGGAGTGCAGTGGCACACTCATGGCCACTGCAGCCTTAACCTCCTGGGCTCAGGCGATCCTTCCACCTCAGTCTCCAAAGTAGCTGGAAGTACAGGTGTGTGCCACCACACCTGGCTTGTTTTTTTATTTTTTGTAGACACGAGGTCTCGCTATGTTGTCCAGGCTGGTCTTGAACGCCTGGGATCACGCAATCCCCCCTTCTTGGCCTCCTAAAATGCTGGAATTACAGGCATGAGAAACCGCACCTGGCCAGAATTTGTAGTTAAAAACTCTGCAAAGAATATTTCAGATTCAGAAGGTTTCACTGGTGAACTGTACCCAACATTTAAGGACAAAATACCAGTTCTACAAAAACTCTTTCAAGCCGGCACGGTCGCTCATGCCTGTAATCCTTACATTTGGGAGGTTGAGACAAGAGGACTGCCTGAGCTCAAGGGTTCCAGACTAAACTGGGCAACTTGGCAAGACCTCGTCTCTACAATAAATCAAAAAATTAGCCAGGCGTGCTGGCATAGGGCTGTGATTCCAGCTACTGAGGAGGCTGAGGCGGAAGGATCGCTGGAGCCCAGCAGGTCAAGGCTGCGGTGGCTGTGAGCGTGCCACTGCACTCCAGCTTGGGTGACAGAGTGCGACTCCGACTCAAAAAAAAAAGCTCTTCTAGAAAACTGAGCTGGGCTCGGTGGCTCAGCCTGTAATCCCGTGCCTTGGGAGGCTGAGGTGAGTGGATTGCCTGAGCCCGCGGGTTCAAGACCCACCTGGGCAACTTGGCGAGACCTCATCTCTACAATAAAAAAATTAGCCAGGCGTGGTAGCGTGCGCCTGTAGTTCCAACTACTTGGAAGGCTGAGGCGGAAGGATCGCCGGAGCCCAGCAGGTCGAGCCTGCGGTGGGTGGGAGCGGCTACTGCACTCCAGTCTGGACGACAGAGTGAGACTCCAACTCAAAAAAAAAAAAAAAAAAAACTGAAGAAGAGGGAATACCCCATCTCCTTCTCTGAGGCCACACAGCGGGGGGAGGGGGGTGGCAACCCCTCACCTGTGTTTGTGGCAAGGACCACATCCGCTGAGGCGAGGCTTTCCCGCATGGCCGCCTCCTCCCGTTCCTTCAGCTCTTTCCTCAGAAGCTTAATTTCATTCCGAAAATTACTCTTCTCCTTCTTATCCTGGGTCTTTCTGTTTTGGGCCTACAAAGGGAAGCCAAAACCAATTATCCACAGGGCTCTGCACTTCTTTCACTCCATCTATGAGGTGCTTTTGTTTGTCATCCGTTGCGCAGCTCAATACCCTTCCAGAAAAGCCGTTCACGTCAAGAACTGTTCCTGAAGAAGCCACAGCCACAAGCAAGACTAAGCACCGTAGACTCTAAGTCACCTGAATGTCATGGTCACCTGCACAGGGAGGGCTGGAAGGGAACGTCTGAAGTCCTGGAAGGAGACTGCTCGTCACCGTAAACTCAGATGAGTCAGGACCTGCCCGGCCCTGCATGGTGTCCTGCTGACACCCTCGGGTGAAGCGGTAGCCACTGCCCCGCACACGACCTGGGCTGCAGGCATTCATCAGCAGACAGGCCGAGACCCACTTAGTGGTCCGTGTTTTCCGAGAGATTCAAAAATACTCTCTCAGGTCGGGCTCAGTGGCTCAGCCTGTCATCCCAACACTTTGGGAGGCCGAGGTGAGAAGAATGCCTGAGCACAGGGGTTTGAGATCAGCCTGGGCAACTTGGTGAGACTTTGTCTCTACAATAAAGCAAAAAAAAAAATTAGCCGGGCATGGTAGCTTGCATCTGTAGTTCCAGCTACTTGGAAGGCTGAGGAGGAAGGATCGCCGGAGCCCAGCAGGTCGAGGCTATGGTGGCTGTGAATGTGCGACTGCACTCCAGCCTGGGTGACAGGGTGAGACTCTGACCCAAAAATTAAAAAAAAATGCTGAGTACAATTCTCTATTGATAATAGGCAGTCTAACTGGGCTCGGTGGCTCAGCCTCTAATTCCAGCGCTTTGGGAGGCTGAAGTGAGTGGATTGCCTGAGCCCGCGGGTTCGAGACCTGCCTGGGCAACTTGGCGAGACCTCATCTCTTCAATAAATCAAAAAAATTAGCTGGGCGTGGTAGCGCGCACCTGTAGTTCCGGCTACTTGGAAAGCTGAGGCGGAAGGATCGCCGGAGCCCAGCAGGTCGAGGCTGCAGTGGCCGAGAGCGTGCCACTGCACTCCAGTCTGAGCGGCTCCAACTAAAAAAAAAAAAAAAAAAAAGAAAATAGGCAGTCCAGGCCAGGTGCAGTGGCTCAAACCTGTACAAGCACTTTGGAAGTCCAAGGCAGGAGGATCACTTGAGGGAGAGTTCAAAGCCAGCCTGGGCAACACAGTGAGACCCATCTCTACACAAATTTTAAAAATTAGCCAGGTGTGATGACACACGCCTGTAGTTCTGGCTGCTCTGGAAATTGAGGCAGGAGGATCACTTGAGTCCAGCAGGTCGAGGCTGCAGTGAGCTATGAGTCCGGCACAGCACTCCAGCCTTGGCGACAGAGCAAGATCCTGTCTCTTAAAAACGAACACAAAAATGGGCAGTCCAGTTTTTAAAGTTAGTAAACGAGCTGATGGGCCCGAGAGAAAAGCAAGAGGTGTGCAGAGGTGACCACTCCCTGAAAGACCACGGGCTGCAATACCACCCGCCAAGCAGACACCAGCTGAGATACATACAAAGACCTGGTCGATGTCCTTCCTGATGTCGGCGACAATCTGGGCATTGTCGCTCCGTGCCAAGACCGCGTCCAGGGAATGCTGCTGGATGGTCTCCAGGAGGCGCGCAGGGTGCCCCAGGCGCAGAATCCGGCGCTTGCAACGAGCCAGACGCTCCACCAGATTATCCACGGCAATGTTGGAGGGCGCGCAGCACAGAACCTGGGGACACCGGGCTCAGGTTAGGGTGCGCTCACTTCTCTGTTAAACCACTTGAGGCGACACAGAAACAGCAGAAAGCCCCAGAGGGAAAGAGAAAAGGAAGGCCAGGCCCAGGGGCTCATGCCTGTCATCCCAGCACTTGGGGAGGCCCAGGTGGGAGGCTCACTGGAGCCCAAGAGTTCAAGACCAGCCTGGGCAACATAGCAAGACCTCTATTTATAAAAAATACAAAAATTTCCTGGGTGTGGTGCCTCACACCTGTAATCCCAGCACTTTGGGAGGCCAAGGCGGGAGGATTGCTTAAGCCCAGGAGTTCAAGACCAGCCTGGGCAACACAGCAAGACCTCATTTCTTAAAAAAAAAAAAAAAGAAAGAAACAAAGAATATATACATACATAAACAGTTTTAAAAGGCCCTTTTTCGAGCATAAAGAATGTAAGTGGATAATGAACTTTATATTCTACTTCTCAGGAAAGCAGTCATATGTGAGCTGCACACGCGTGTCCTATCAACCAGACTATCTGATTAACTGTAATACCCTCTCTCCCTCGACCAGACACTGGACTCCTGAAAATCACAGAATGGGCCCTGACCAACCCCACACACCTCTAGCATGCTCACACACACAGCAAAGTCCTAGCTTACTTTTAATTTAAATAGAAGGTGCCCAGTTAAACCACCCGCACTGCACCCTGGTCGTCTGTCCACAAAGGCTTCTGCAACCACAGAGACTTCCAGATTCTTTCTCGGGAACCCAGGCCAGTGTTTCTGGGTCGGTTTCCCAAGTCTCATGGGACGGCAGGAAATCAAAAGGGCTGCCAGGTGTGGCGGCTCACGCCTATAACCTCAGCACTTTGGGAGGCCGAGGCAGGAGAATCGCTTGAGCCCAGGAGTTCAAGACCAGCCTGGGCAAACATAGCAAGACCTCGTCTCTACAAAAAGATAAAAAAATGAGCTGGGTGTGTTGGTGCGTGCCTGTAGTCCTAGCTACTTGGAAGGCTGAGGCAGGACAGCCAGGAGGTCAAGGCTGTGCTGAGCCAGGATCGTGCCACTGCGCTCCAGCCTGGGCAGCAGAGTGGGACTCCAACTCCAGAGAGAAAAAGAAAAGAAAAGTCAAAAGGGTCAGCCCATCCTTCATTCATGAGCACCCGGTAATGAGCCCAACCAAGCCCTCCTCAATGCCTCCCCACCTGAGACTGGGACCCCGCTGGGCATGACGGGAGGCCCCACCCGCTGCCCACCTTTAAGCCTTGCTTCACAGCTTGAAGAATGATTTCGACCACAGTCGTGGTCTTCCCGGTGCCAGGAGGTCCATGGATGATGGCAAGTTCCTTCTGGGTCAGCGCAAAAGAAACCGCTTCCTTCTGGGAGGCATCCAGGGAGGCGTTGAAGAACGTGAGAGCGTCTGCGGAAGAAGCGACCACGTCAGACTCTAGTGCGCTGGTTCAGGGTCCCCAATCCCCGCCACAGACCTTAGAAACTGGGCCACACAGCAGGAAGCGAGTGGCGGGTGCGAGAGCAAAGTTTCATCTATGTTTACAGCCGGTCTCCATCACTCGCATGACCGCCTGAGCTCCGCCTTCTGTCAGATCACCGGCAGCCTGAGATTCTCATAGACGTGCGAACCCTATTGTGAACTGCGCACGTGAGGGGTCTAGGTTGCATGCTCCTTATGAGAATCTAATGCCTGATGAACTGAGGTGCAGCTCAGGCGGTGATGCCAGCGCTGGGGAGTGGCTGCAAATACACATTAACAAGAGCAGGGAGGCTGGACTGCTCAGAGACCACCATACATCAGATGCTTGCAGACTCATGTCAAAACCCTCCCAGTGAGTGGCAAGTGAGTGGATAGACTTCAGTTATACAGCTGTGTCTGGGGGTCAGCTTTAGGTCACATCTGATGCTTCTTTTGTTCCACACATGGCCCACCCATGATTTTATTTAACACTTCCGTCCATGCCTCTTTTTTAAAAAATGGGGACTTGTATAATTATTTCATTACATATGACAATGGAATAATAATAGAAATAAAGTACACAATAAATGTCACATGCTTGAATCATCCCGAAACCACCCCCATGGAAAAACTGTCTTCCACGCCAGTCCCTGATGCCAAAAGTTTGGCAATCGCTTTTCTAACTGCTGTTCCTCGTGGGTATGCACACAAGGAAGCTGCTAACCTCCACAAGGCTGAGCAATCAACGCAAGAGTAATCGGTTTTATTTTCAAAAGAAGTTTCTCCACAAACAGGCAGGTGCAAACCGTGGACCACATCTAGCCGGCTGCCTGTCCTGGTCGGTACGATGGAGCACGCCATCCCCCATCCAGGCACAGACCACCGTTAACACTTGCTTCTGTGTGGTGGCCCGCAAGGCCTGAATGTTCATCACCTGTTGCCCTCTGGGAAAAGCGGCCAGCTCACACTCCAGAGTAATGGCACTGAGGTCAGCGTTTCCTGGAACATGTAAATGTCTACCACGCTGGCCCTCTTCTAATTACGCATCAAATAACAAAAACAAATGACAAGAAAAGATGAACGGATTCCAGGACTGTGTTTCTATTCTGAATCTTCCACAACCACCTGCTTCTTGGGCTCTGAGCTCTTGAGAGCAGGCACTGTCCTGCTCAGCCTTGCGGTCACAGCGTTCACGACACGGTGCCCCTCCAGAAGGGCCCAAATGATGAGGGGCAGGAGTCATGGGCACACATGCCAATTAGACTCCTGAGACTGAGGTCAGCACGTAAGACAGTTACAGTAGCCAGGCGTGGAGGCACATGTCTGTAGTCTCAGCTACTCTGGAGGCTGAGGCAGGAAGATCACTTAAGCCCTGGAGTTCAAGGCTGCAGTAAGCTATGATTGTGCCACCGTAACCCCACCTCGGCAAAAGAGCAAGACTCCATCTCTTAAAAAAAAAAAAAAAAAAAAAACCCTAGCCATGAGGGTAGAATATGGGTCTAGTGACAGGCCATCGATTCCCAAGTTCCAGGCACAACCCCCTAATCCACACCTCAGCCTCTTTGTTATAGCTAAACTCAAAACATACTGAGGTCCCTAAAACATAGTAAATAATTTCCAAATGCTGTACAGTAGCCCTCAATCAATATTTGGCAGAAATAAAATACTGAAACATTAATTAGAATTTCCACAGGAAGGAGCCAGGCCTGTAATCCCAGCGCTTTGGGAGACAGAGGTGGGAGGATCGCTTGAACCCAGGAGTTCAGGACCAGCCTGGGCAACATAGCCAGAGCTCGTCTCTATGAAAAAAGGTTAAAAAAAAATAAGCTGAGTGTGTTTGTGCATACCTGTAGTCCCAGCTACTCGGGAGGCTGAGGCGGGAGGATCACTTGAGCCCAGAAGTTAAAGGCTGCAGTAGCCGGGCTCGGTGGCTCATCCTGTAATCCCGTGCCTTTGGGAGGCTGAGGTGAGTGGATTGCCTGAGCCTGCGGGTTTGAGACCCGCCTGGGCCACTTGGCGAGACCTCATCTCTACAATAAATAAATAAAAAATCAGCCGGGCGTGGTAGCGCACACCTGTAGTTCCAGCTGCTTGGAAGGCTGAGGTGGAAGGATCACCGGAGCCCAGCAGGTCGAGGCTGCGGCGGCCGGGAGCAGTCACTGCACTCCAGTCTGGGCGACAGAGTGAGACTCCGACTCAAAAAAAAAAAAAAGGCTGCAGTAAGCCATGATCGTGCCAATGCACTCCAGTCTGGGCCACAGAGCGCGACCCCGACTCAAGAGAGAAAAAGGAAGAAAACCCCAAAGTGCTTACGTATTTCACTGGCCGGACTGGGGGCCGCCACGCCAAAGAGCACGTCTATGAGTGAGGCTGTGGGGCCAGAGTGATACTTCTTCAGCGCAATCAGAGCCCTGCCGGGAAGAAGGCCACAGTTAGAACTCAGCAAAGCCCAGAGGGTCAGCGCCCCAGCCCCTGCCAGTGCTGCCACCATCGGCGTGGGGGGTTCATGGCTTGCTGCTCTTTTGTTCTGGAAGCGGCCAGCGTTAGCTGTGTTTACAGAAGACGCCAGCGGGGATGGCCAATCACACTCACTTACTTCTTCATTCGCTGGTAAGTGATGTCATTGTCAAGTTTCAACAGTCTGTAGGAACTCTCTCGGTCCAAGCTCAACTGGAAATCGTGGGACTCGTCAAAGGCCACTGTGACCAATTTCTGAGTAATGCGGGTCACGATCCCAGTGGCCAGCTGACTGCTCTCAGTAGCCGTGTCATACAGACCCACGATGTCGCCTGCAAGGCAAAAGCTCCGTTACACAAAACGCCAAACAAAAGTTAAACGCTAGCTGGGCTCGGTGGCTCAGCCTGTAATCCCGTGCCTTTGGGCGGCTGAGGTGAGTGGATTGCCTGAGCCCGCGGTTTCGAGACCCGCCTGGGCAGCAAGACCTCATCTCTACAATAAAATCACAAAATCAGCCGGGCGTGGTAGCGCATGCCTGTAATTCCGGCTACTTGGAAGGCTGAGTTGGATCGCCGGAGCCCAGCAGGTCGAGGCTGCAGTGGCCGGGAGCGGCCACTGCACTCCAGTCTGGGTGACAGAGTGAGACTCCAACTCAAAAAAAAAAAAAAAAAAAAAATTAGCTGGGTGTGACAGCATGCGCCTGTGATTCCAGCTATTTAGCAGGTTGAGGCAGAAGGATCGCCTGAGCCCAGCAGGTTGAGGCTGTGGTGGCCATGAGCATGCCACTGCCCTCCAGCCTGGGCGACAGTGAGACGTCTACTCAAAAAATAATATAACAACATTTTGTTTTATCGAATATACAAAAAGTATTGTTTCGACATATACTCATTTTTCCAAAACACAGCTCTTGAGATATTCCTAATTGTCTTCTAACTAAATCTTCAAATTCCAGTGTGTATTTTGTACTGGCAACAACCATGGGCCACATTTTAGGCGGCCGATGACCAGGCGAGGCCAGCAGCTGCCATTTTGACCAAAAGGCCACACGAGCGTTGGCCTTCTCATCAAGGGCCATCACCACCCAGTCTCCGTGAGTGCACGAGCTAGGGTTGGAACGCCGGCCACACTCTGGGATACACACACACACACACACACACACACACACACACACACACACACACACACACACACACACACACACACACACCCGAAGTGAAACTGCTGCTGGGAAGCGCCGCCGCAGACCCGCCTCTCCGGGGCTCGAAGGTGACCAGCAGTCGTCCGTGTAGCCCAGTGCGCTGGCTGGACACCTGCAGTCTCAGCAAGCACACGCCTCGGCTCTGCAGCTCCTTCAGAGAGACGCTCTCCTGCCAGGACCTGGGGACACCAGCATTGAGGCCTTAGGACGGCACCTTGACCAGCGCCCACCTCTCCCCAGGTCAAAAGGTACACGGGAAGGAAAAAAACGGATAAAGATCTGTGCACAGGCCGGGCACGGTGGTACACGCCTGTAAGCCTGGCACTTTGGGAGGCTGAGGTGGGAGGATCACTTGAGGCCAGGAGTTTGAGGCCAGCCTGGGCAGCATAGCGAGATCTCGTCTCTACAAAAAATGAAAAAAAATTAGCCAGGTGTAGTGGCGTGCGCCTGTAGTCCCAGCTACTCAGGAGGCCGAGATGGAAGGATTACCTGATCCCAGAAGGTCGAGGCTGCAGTGGCTGTGATCGTGCCACTGTGCTCCAGCCTGGGCAACAGAGTGAGATCCCGACTAAAAAAAAAAAAAATCTGTACACCAGTGCTAAGTCAGCCCCAACAGACTCTGAATCTGCCCACTCCAGAAGCAGCTTCCCCTTGCCCCCGGGGGCAGTTAATGCCAGGACCCTCCTCCCAGTCACCCAAGACAGCCCCTCTCTCACTATGCCCGCCCTACTGTCCCTCCCACATCCAGACTCCCACCTGTCCCCATGTCCATTGGGACCCACCCATTTCTTTCTTTCTTTCTTTTTTTTTTTTTTGAGTTGGAGTCTCACTCTGTCGCCCAGACTGGAGGGCAGCGGCCGCTCCCGGCCACCGCAGCCTCGACCCGCTGGGCTCCGGCGATCCTTCCGCCTCAGTCTTCTAAGTAGCCGAATTACAGGCACGCGCTACCACGCCTGGCTAATTTTTGATTTATTGATGAGGTCTCGCCAAGTTGCCCAGGCGGGTCTCAAACCCGCGGGCTCAGGCAATCCACTCACCTTGGCCTCCCAAAGCGCTGGGATTACAGGCTGAGCCACCGAGCCCAGCCAGGACCCACCCATTTCTACCCCGACTTCCTCTTGGCCTCTCACCCTGGCGGCCACCGCCCTGGTTCAAGACCACCTCATCATCTTCCTGGACTACGCACAGCCTCCTAATTCCTCGCCTCTGGCCTCCACCTGTCCAAGCTTCCAAGCACCAGCGAGAGCAGCCAAGCCAGCCTCCTAAAAGGCAAATCCGCTTGCCTGCCTCGCCTGCCAGCCGCCCTCCCCACATGAAACAGCACGGCCCTTCTCAGCCTGGCCCCTGCCTATCCTGTCACCAATGTCCCAAAGAGCCACCACCGCGGGTGCTTACTCTGCACCTGGTACTGCGCTGAGTACTTGACCAAGAGAGGATTATCTCGTTCCGGGGCAAGCCTGTCCGGTGGGGGTGGGAGGAGCCTCCTTTTATTTTACTTTATTTTTTTTTGAGTCGTACTCTCTGACGCCCAGGCTGGAATGCAGGGGCACACTCACAACCACTGCAGCCTCGACCTGCTGGGCTCAGGTGATCCTCCCGCCCCAGCCTTCCAGGCAGCTGGAACTGCAGGTCCGTGCCACGACGCCTGGCTAATTTTTTGATTTACTGTAGAGACAAGGTTTCGCCATGCTGCTCAGGCTGGTCTCAAACCCCTGGGCTCAGGCAAGCCTCTTGTCTCCACCTCCCAAAGTGCTGGGATGACAGGCTTGCGCCACCGTGCTCTCCTTATACACACACATTTTTTTTTTTTTGGAGTCAGAGCCTCACTCTGTCATCCAGGCTGGAATGCAATAGCTCGCTCCTGGCCACTGCAGCCTTGACCTGCTGGGCTCAGGCGATCCTTCTGCCTCAGCCTTCCAAGTAGCTAGAACTACAGGTGCAACACCACCATGCCCGGCTAATTATTATTATTATTATTTTAATTTATTATAGAGATGAGGTCTCGCCAAGTTGCCCAGGCTGGTCTTGAACCAGTGGGCGCAGGCAATCCTCTCGCCTCGGCCTCCCAAAGTGCTGAGATGACAGGCGTGAGTCACCATGCCTGGTTAGGAACCTCCCATTTTTACAGATAATGCCCGCAAGGCGTGGAGCCAGAACCCACAAAGTCACACAGTCATAGACGAGGCAGCTGGGATCCTGACAAGACCGATATGGCTGCAAACGCTCTTCACGGTCACGATCAAAAGCCTCCCACATAATCAATCTTGTCCGGGAACAGTCCAGTGTGGGCGCTGGAACCGGGCTGCCTGATAGAAATCGAGACTTACAGTGTTAACCCGGGCAAGCTGCTCAACCCTTCTCTGCCTCAGTTTCCTTAGAAGGCAGATGAGAGGGCCAGTGACCCCCTCTGCAGTGCTGACAAGAGGCTTAAAAAAATTAACATGAGGAAAGTGTGCAATTCAGCTCCGAACGTTCCAGGCCTTCGGAAACAAGCCAGGCTGTGCCAAGCCTCCCCGCCACTTCCTCCCACGCTTGATCCACCTGCACCACCCCTCTTTCCTGCTGGCTTTGCCTAGGCGCCACCTCCTCCATGCAGCCATCCCGGCTGTCCTGGAGGGAAGGAGGCCTTCCTCCAGCGTCCCTTCCTCTCATTACACACAGCACAGAGCCAGCACTGAGGAGTGTAAGTTTAGGAAGGGGGTTTCGAGCCGGGTGCAGTGGCCCACACCTATCATCCAGCATTTTGGGAGGCCGAGGCAAGAGGACTGCCTGAGCCACGGGTTCAAGACCACCCTGGGTAACATGTCAAGACCTCGTCTCTACAATAAATCAAAAAATTAGCCGGGCATGGTGGCATGTGCCTGTAGTCCCAGCTATGTGAGAGGATCACCTGAGTCCAGGACATTGAGGCTGTGGTGAATCCTGATCAGCCACTGCACTCCAGTCTGGGCAACAGAGTAGGATCCTGTCTCAAAAAAACCCAAAACCTGGCCGGGTGCAGTGGCTCACACTTGTCATCCCAGCACTTTGGGAGGCCGAGGTGAGAGGATTGCCTGAGCCCACGAGTTCGAGGTCACCCTGGGCAACATGGCAAGACCTCATCTCTACAAAAAAATCAAAAAATTAGCCGGGCGTGGTGGCGCGCACCTGTAGTTCTAGCTATTCGGGAGGCTGAGGCAGGAGGTTTAGGCTGCGGTGGACGTGAGCGTGCCCCTTTCCTCCAGCCTGGGCGACACAGTGGAACTCCGACTCAAAAAAATGTGTGTGGGGGAGGATTTCGGGTCTAGAAAAGAAAGCATCTTTAAGGGTCCCCAGAGAAATTGGGCTGCCCGGAGGGGGTAAGATTGCCATCTCTGGGGGTAACCAAGCAGGGGGCCAACGGGGCCAGCCAAGCCTCGGGGGGTCGGGCAGGTAACCCCCGCCCCCGGCCAGGCCTCGGGGGTCGCGGGAGAAAACCCCCGCCCCGAGAGGCCGATCAGGCCGAGCCCCCCGGAGACTCCGCCCGGGGCCCCGGCGGCCGCCCGCACCTGCGCTCCTCCACCTCCGCGTCCCTCTCGAGCGCCAGCAGGTCCAGCTGCTTGGCCACGAAGCTCTCCACGGCCGCCGAGGCCATGGCCGCCGCCGCCCGGGCCCGCAGCCGCCCAGCTCCAGCCTCCGCGCCGGACCGGTGTCCCCGCGGAGCCGGTGTTCCCCGCCGGGCCCGTACGTCGACGCACGAGGTCCGCGCCGCTTCCGTCCCCGCTTCCGGCGGGGCTGCGGAAAGATGGCCGCGGCCATGGCGGCGTCCGCCCTGGCGGTCACCTTCGGGCGGCGGGTGTCCGCCTGCGGCCGCAGCCTCCTGAAAGCCCCCGGGCCCGGAGCGGGTGAGACCCGGGCGGCGGGCGGAGGGAGGGGGCGGAGGTGGGGCGGGCGGCGCGTCCTGCGGCCCCGCCACGTGGTCAGGGTCCGACGGGCGCCTGCCGTGTTGAATATGGCGTGGGTTTTGAGTCCGGGGAATCTGGGTTCGGACCCCGGCTCCTCGAGTTAGGAGCTTGACTCCCGACGGCAGCCTTTCCCTTCTGCAAAAGCCCCGTGTTGTGGGGGAGCAGACCGAGGCTCAGAGGCGTTAGGGAACCTGCCCAGGGTCACACAGCAGGGAGGGTTGATGGGGGCGTCTTGGTTATGTATTTTAAAATGATCTTTTTCATTAGCCGGGCGTGGTGGCGCACACCTGTAGTTCTGGCTACTTGGAAGGCTGAGGCGGAAGGATCGCCGGAGCCCAGCAGGTCGAGGCTGCAGTGACCGGGAGTGGCCAACTGCACTCTAGTCCGGGTGACGGAGTGAGACTCCAACTCAAAAAAAAAAAAAAAAATCTTTTTCAGCTGGTCGTGGTGGCTCATGCCTGTCATCCCAACATCTTGGGAGGCCGAGGCGGGGGGGGGGGGGGGGAAGGGCGGATCACTTGAGACCTAGAATTTGAGAGTAAATAGACTTGTTATTTTTTGCTTAAATTCATTTGAAAGGAAACTATGCCTTTATTAAGATTAGAGACCTTGGCCAGGCTCGGTGGTTCATGCCTATCATCCCAGCACTTTGGAAGGCCGAGGCAAGAGGGTTGCCTGAGCCCGTGAGTTCAAGACTAGCCTTGGCAACTTGGTAAGACCTTGTCTCTACAATAAGTCAGAAACTTAGCTGGGTATAGTGGTGCACACCTGTAGTTCCGGCTGTTTGGAAGGCTGAGGTGAAAGGATCGCCTGAACCCAGCTGGTCGAGGTTGCGGTGGCCGTGAGCATGCCACTGCCCTCCAGCCTGGGTGGCAAAGTGAGACTCCCACTCAAAAATAATACTAATAATAATCTTTTTCTTTTACATCTACTGACATCTTTGCTGACAAAACAATATGTCTGTGATTTACTTAAAAATCTCTGAACTCATTGATATTTACCCAAAGGCGTTGAAAACTTAGGTCCACACAGACACCTGCACATGAAGTTTAAGACAGCTTTATTCGTGATCGCCAAAAATTGGAAGCAACTCAGAAGTCCTTCAGGTGAATGATTGAATGCACCAGAGCACATCTGTGCAATGGAATATTACTCAGCTAAAAAGAAATGAGTCATGGAAAGACATGGAAGAAACATGCGTGCATATTACTGAGAGAAGCCAATCTAACCCGGGCACAGTGGCTCACGCCTGTCATCCCACACTTTGGGAAGCCAAGCAAGAAGGTTGTCTGAGCCCTGGGGTTTGAGACTAGCCTGGGCAACCTGGCGAGACCTTGTCTCTGCTATAAGTTAAAAAATTAAGCCTGGCGTGGTGGCTCACGCTTATAATCCCAGCACTTTGGGAGGCGAAGGCGAGAGGATTGCCTGAGACCAGGGGTTCGAGACCAGCTTGGGCAACTTGGTGAGACTTCGTCTCTACAATCAAAAAGTTAGCCAGGCATGGTTCCAGCTACATGGAAGGCTGAGGCAGGAGGATCATCTGAGCCCAGGAGGTCGAGGCTGTGGTGGCCGTGAGCGTGCCACCACCCTCCAGCCTGGGTGACACAGTGAGATTCCAACTTTAAAAAAAAAAAAATCAAATAATTAGCCAAGCATGGTGATGCACTCCTGTAGTCCCAGTTACCCAGGATGCTGAGGCAGAAGGATCACCCGAACCCAGGAAGTGAAGGCTGCAATGAGCCGTGATCAAGTCACTACACTCCAGCCTGGGTGACGGAGTGAGGCCCTGACTCAAAAAGAAAGAAGCCAATCTGAAGAGGCTACATGCTGTGTGATTCCCACTCAGTGACATTCTAGAAAAGGCAAAGCTATGGAGACAGTAAAAAGATCAGTGGTTGCCCCGGATGGGGGGTCAGGGGTGGAAGGGGAGGGGAGGAGGAACAGACAGAGCACAGAGGGTTTTTAGGCTGAGCAACATTTCTGTGTGATAATATAATAAAAGGTGCGTGTCGCCATATCTTTGCCCAAATCCACAGAATGCACAGCAGCAAGAATGAACCCGTGTGTCAGCCACAGAGTTTGGGTGATGATGTGTCAGTGCAGCTTACCAATTAACAAATGCACTACGCACCTCCGAGTTGGGCCAGAGGCCATCCCGATGGCAAGATAGACCATGAGCTGATGATACCTGTGAACCCTGGGGACAGATCGGTGAGAGGTCACCATTCTGTTCCCTTTACTTTGTATGCTGGACCCTTTCCAGAATAAAACTTGGGTGTCAGTAGGCAGGGAAGTCTTTACAAAAGCGGTGGGACTTGGTCCATTCTGCCAAGATAAAACCACCTCTTGAGTGCTGTGTTCAGTACAGACTCACACTCCAAGAGACAAAGATTCACAGTGGAGGACGGCGGAGGGAACCAGGTGCTGAGCGGGCGGGGCCTTGAAGGGTGAGTGAAGGAGGCAGGACGGAAAGACAAAGTCACAGGCGCCAGGACAGCCCCGTGGGAGGAGAGGGCACATCAGTTCCCTGTGGACCCAGGGCAAAGCCAAGACACAGGCGAGAGTTACCGGGAAGCAGATTGGCTGCAGAAACTTGCTAACTGAGCTTTCAACAGTGGGATGACCCAAAAGAGGTACTGAGTTCCCCGTCACTGGAACATTCCAGCAGAGGCTTTAGTGGATGGCTTAGTAGAATAAATATCGTTCACCATTTGCTGAGCACCTGTCTAGGGTGGTGACTAAGTCAATAATAAATACAGAACAGACCCTGAAAAGTGATCAGAGAGGCCCCAAGCTTTCCTTTTCCAGTTCGGCACTGAATTGGGTGAGGAGTTCTTACCAATGCCCCTAATAGCCATGCCACCCAAGGGCCGTCTGCAGTCCACACAGGTCTTTGACCAAAAGAAGACAGCCACAGCTGTGGCGGACTGCGAACACGGCAACGGCCTTATCAAGGTGAGCGGGTGGCCCCTGGAGATGATCAAGCCACGCACGCTGCAGTGCAAGCTACTGGAACCAGTTCTGCTTCTGGGCAAAGAGCAGTTTGCTGGCGTGGACATTCATGTCCATGTGAAGGGTGGCGGTCATGTGGTCCAGATTGATGCTATCTGCCTGTCCATCTCCAAAGCCCTGGTGGCCGATTACCAAAAATACGTGGATGACGCTTCCATGAAGGAGATCAGTGTGACCAGACACTGCTGGTAACTGACCCTCATCACTGAATTGAAGAAATTTGGAGGCCCTGGTCCTATGCTCTCTACCAGCTATCCTACAGATAAGCCCATCACAAGGATCAGGGTTCACCTGTGTAATAAACAATGTTTATGGGGAAAAGAAATAAATGAATGCAAAACAAGAGTCCCTGCTTTTAAGGGGACTCACATTCTGATGGGGAGGGGTGGCCATGTACAGAGAGGCAATTTTTTAAAATAAGCAAATTGTACAGGATATTATGTACAGTTTGCTTATTTTAAAACTCATAAAAAAGAAATCATGAGTCGGGAGGGAGAGGTCTTTTTTTTTTTTTTTTTTTGAGTCTGAGTCTCATACTGTTGCCCAGGCTGGAGTGCAGTGGCCGCTCCCGGCCACCGCAGCCTCGACCTGCTGGGCTCCGGCGATTCTTCCACCTCAGCCTTCCAAGTAACTGGAACTACAGGTGTGCGCCACCACACCTGGCTAATTTTTTTATTTATTACAGAGGCAAGGTCTCACCGTGTTGCTTAGGCTGGTCTCGAACCCCTGAGCTCAGGCAATTCTCTCGCCTCCGCCTCCCGAAGTGCTGGATGACAGGTGTGAGTCGCTAAGCCCTCCCGAGAGATTCTACTTTAAATAGGAGGTGGAGAAAAGCCTCACTGCTGAGACAGGGTTTGCATTGCTTGCATGGAGGCCTGGGGGAATTAGCCCTGGGGATGCCTGGTGAAGCAGGGGCCCAGACACTGGCTCCGATGTGCCTGGTGTGTTCTGGGAATCATGAGGAAGCAGGTGGCAGGTGTGGAGGGGACTTAGAGCGTGAGGGGTGGAGTCAGAGAGACAGGAGGGGCGTATTGCCCTTGCACTGTGGGCCACCATGCAGGTGTTGCCTTTTTCTCTAAACGAAAGGGGACGCCTTGGGAGACTCGGTAAAATGGTGACGTGATCTGAGTTTTAACAGGATCCCCTCAGAAGCCATGCAGAGAGGGAAGGCTAGAGCGGGGGGGAGGTGTTGGGAGTCACCCAGGCAAGAGGAGGACGAAACGGGCAAGTCCTGCCCCTCAAAGGCAGAGCCAGCAGGTGCGCTGAGCCGGCAGGTGCGCTGGTGGCTTGGCCGAGGCATGTGAGAGCAGGGTTGAGTGACAGAGGGGCCGGGCTAAGCAACTAGCAGGACAGAGCTGCCCTCATGGGAGATGGGAGGAGCGTAGGGCAAGCAGGCCCGGGGCATCGGGGGCTCTGGATGTGAGGTGCCCATAGATGCACAAGTGTTTTTGTTTTGTTTTGTTTTGTTTTGAGTTGGAGACTCACTCTGTCGCCCAGTCCGGAGTGCAGTGGCCGCTCCCGGCCACCGCAGCCTCAACCTGCTGGGCTCCGGTGACCCTTCTGCCTCAGCCTTCCAGTAGCTGGAACTACAGGCGCGCGCTACCACACCTGGCTAATTTTTTGATTTATTGTAGAGATGAGGTCTTGCCAAGTTGCCCAGGCGGGTCTCGAGCCCACGGGCTCAGGCAACTCGCAAGTGTTAGTGGCAGATGGATGGGTGCAAGCCCAGAGGAGGAGTCCTGGCTGGGGGTGTCAACATGGGAATCCTCAGCTACAGGGGACGTTTAAGTCCGTCTGACGGGATGCCGTCATGGGGGCGTGGCCATAGAGAGGTCAAATCTGAGGGCCAAGCCCAGGTGGGGTGGAGAGGAGACACTTGCCAAGAAGGCACCAGCAGGAAGCCGCTGCTCATGGGTGAGCTCTCGGGGTGGGGTGGGGGGATTTATGGTGTGTGAATCACAGCTCGGCTATTTGTCCCATTTATTTGTTTGTTTATTTTTGAGTCAAGGTCTCACTCTGTCCCGCAGGAGGAGTGCAGTGGGCCTAGACCTCCTGGACTCGAGCAATCCTCCGCCTCAGCCTTCTAGTCCCTGAGACTATAGGTGTGCACTGTCACACCAGGTGAAGTTTTTATTTTTGGTAGAGTTGAGGTCTCGCCGCATTGCCCAGGCTGGGTTTGAACCCCTGGGCTCAAGCAGTCTTCATGCCTTGGCCCCCCACAGTGCTGGAGTTACAGGCCTGAGCCACCGCGCCCCGCCTCAGGCGCTTTCACGTGGCGTGGGAAGCGTCAAAGCTCTAGATGATGTCCTGGTTCTGTCTACGGCGGCGTCTCTAGGTGCATCACAAGGTGGTTTAAACCAGACACCGGTAACAGCCGTTGTGCGTCTGGCATTACGAGGGCAGTCTGTGTTTTCCAGGAGTGACGACCACGTCCCCCTTGTTCCCTCAGCCTCCCTGTGGTTGGCTTCTCGAAGGTTCCGTTCCCAGAGCTCTTCGCTTCCACAAAGGTAATGTAAGATGTGGTCTGGTGACTGTTCACTTGTAGAACCATCTTTCTCAAGTCAGAACTTCCTACTTGGGGGTTCCGAGGATATTTAAATTTCTCTTAACCTTTCAAACTGTATTTTTCTCAAACTCTTAAAATAGATTTAGACAAAACTGCAAAAGACCGGAGAGAAAGGAGAAAACTGTCTTCACTCATTTATTACAGGGAAGCCATGAGTCCTCACTTGAGATCTCCAAACGGGAGGTGATGTCACATTCTCTAGAAGGAAGCTGTAGAATTTGAAAAAGCACATTCAGTGTTAAAATTTTAGCCAGGCTCGGTGGCTCAGCCTGTAATCCCGCGCCTTGGGAGGCTGAGGTGAGTGAATTGCCTGAGCCTGCGGGTTCAAGACACGCCTGGGCAACTTGGCGAGACCTCATCTCTATAATAAGTCAAAAATTAGCTGGATGTGGTAGCGCACGCCTGTAGTTCCAACTACTTGGAAGGCTGAGGTGGAAGGATCGCTGGAGCCCAGGAGGTCGAGGCTGCGGTGGCAAGGAGCGGCCACTGCTCTCCAGTCTGGGCAACAGAGTGAGACTCCAACTCAAAAAAAAAAAAAAAATTTATACAAGGAGGCCGGGCTTGGTGGCTTAGCCTGTTGGAAGGTCGAGGCAAGTGGATTGCCTGAGCCCATGGGCTCAAGACCAGCCCAGGAAACTTGGTGAGACCTTGTCTTTACAATTGCAAAACTAGCCTGGCATGGTAGCGTGCACCTGTAGTTCCACTGCTTGGAAGGCTGAGGTGGAAGGGTCGCCAGAGCCCAGCAGGTCAACGCTGCGGTGGCAATGAGCATGCCACTGCCCTCCAGCCTGGGCGACGGAGTGAGACTCAAAAAATTTAGAAAATGTATACAAGGAAAAATTTATAAGAGGATTATTATACATCATAGATCACATTTGACAACATCGTGCTCACTGAGAGGGAACACGGGAGCAATGGAGGGTGGTGGTGCCTGCAGGGACCCCGCGTCCACCCCTAGCCTGGCCCTCGGGGCCCGCAATGTCGGGCCTCTGCTCAGTGGAAGTGGTAGTGGTGTCTGTCCCCATGGGGCTTGGTGAGAACTAAGAAAACGTGTACATTTGAGGAGCTTGGAGCGGTGCCCTGCATACGGTAGGCACTCGGACATGCTGGCTGCCGCGAATGCAGCGCCAGGGTTCTCAGCAGCAGTAGAGGCAGGAGTCTTCTGCTTCTCAGAGAAGACGGAAACTTGAATCGGGTGTGGGAAGGAGTCACAGGTGAGCGTCTGGCTACATGGGGCTTCTCTTCTGTGTCCCATGTGGAAGGACAGAGCCTCTCTGCCAGGGCCAGTGTGCCCAGGGGTTTGTGTGTGGGGGTTTTGTTTTTGTTTTGAGTCAGGGTCTTGCTCTGTTGTCCAGGCTGGAGTGCAGTGGCATGATCATGGCTCACCATGTCCTCTACCTCCTGTGCTCAGGCGATCTTCCTGCCTCAGCCTCCCGGGTAACTGAGAGATTACAGACACGCGTCACCTCGCCCAGCTAATTTTTTAAATTTATTGTTAGAGACAAGGTCTCTCCAAGTTGCCCAGGCTGGTCTCGAACTCCTGGGCTCAAGCGATCCTCCTGCCTCGACCTCCCAAAGTGCTGGGATGATAGCCGTGCACCTCCACACCCAGCCTAGTTTTCCCAGTTTTGTTCTTTTCACCCTGGGCACTGCCAAACCCAGTTGAAGAGACCAAATGTCAGCCGAGTCAGGGTTTCTAGAGGCACCGCCATCCGGCTCCCGTCCCTCGAGGCCACTGCCTGGCCACAAGCCAGAGAGCTCGTGCTTCTGGGAGCGCTGAGCCAGCAGGCAGGAGAGCAGTCATGCCCTTGGGATCGGTGTGGCCTCCCTCACTGGTGGATGGGACAGGTGGCCCAGTCCTCGTGTGGAGCCCGGCCTGGTCCTCACCGTGGGGGTTGGCCCGTCTTCCCACAAAGCAACCCTTTCTGTCTTTTCTTTTTCCTTCCTCCCACAGCCCTGGGGTAGAAAGACTGAAAGTTCACATTCTGGCAACAGCGGCCACAAACGCTTAAAAACAGTCTGAACATTTGGGCTCTACCCTCTCCTCCCCTCTGTAGATAGCCAGTTAGACCCCCCTCCGACCAGGCCCAGTGGCTCACGCCTGTCATCCCAGCACTTTGCGGGGCAGAGGTGAGAAAATTGCCTGAGCCACGGGTTCAAGACCAGCCTGTGCAATATGGCGAGACCTCATCTCTACAGTCAGTCAAAAACTGAACTGGGCATGGCGGCACATGCCTGTAGTTCCAGCTACTTGGAAGGCTGAGGCAAAAAAATCGCTGTAGGCCAGCAGGTCAAGGCTGCGGTGGCCGTGAGTGTGGCCCTGCACTCCAGCCTGGGTGACAGAGTGAGACTCCGACTCAAAAAAAAAAAAAAAAGAAGAAAGACCGCCCTCCTCATTCTGCGTCTGGTCCTCTTCTCACCTTTCTCCCTCCCTTACCCCCCCCACACCCTCCCAACCCACCCCCAACCAGGCCAGGTGAGGAGACAATGTCTGGTGCCCTGATGCCTGCCCCAGCTTGGCATCCCTGGGGCGGACAGGGCAGGGAGGCAGGTGGTGACCCCAGGACGGGACAGACGGGGCAAGGCTGCTTGTGAGTGCCGAGAGTGTCCCGTTCCCCTCCACCCCCGTCCGCTGTTTGCACTGGGAACCCTGTCCCATCTGAGCCCTCCATAGCCCCTCAGGGCAGGTGCGTGTGTTCCTGCTTCTCAAACCAGGTATGAAACAGGGACAGGCGCCCACCCAGGAGGAGTTAGGGGGCTGAGGAGGTGGCAGGGAGAGTGGCCCGTGGGGCCCCTGGATGTCAGGAGAGGGGCAGAGGGCCACACTCTGCATCACGTTGTGGGGGAGGAGAGGAGAGCACGTCGGCCTGCGCCCTGAGGTCGGCAGGGGCGTCCAGCCTGCTTGGGTGGGCACCGGCCCGGGACTGAGAGGCATGCCCAGGGGGCTTTTCTGGAACCATGCCGAGGATTCCTGCCCTGATGGCTGAGTGAGTGATTCATGGGAGCCTGACCTCGGGATCGCACCCGGGAGGGGGTATCGGTGCCCAAGAGCCAGCGTGGGCATGGCCTGGGATCCCAGCATCGTGTCAGCAAACCACGCGCACACAGGCCCGCTCAGCCACGCCCCTCCCGGCCTGCGGGCCCCTGGGAGTGTGCGAGGACAGCCCGCACTGACCAAGGGTCACAAGCGACGCGACAGCACAGGGCCCCGTCCAGCCCCCTGTCTCTCTGGCACCCCATGGCAGCCACTTCCTGGGGACTGGAAGCTGCCTTTCCATGTGTGACATTTGCATGTGACGTGTCTGTGCAGATTTGTTCCTAAAACGTCCCTGAGTTCGCCTCCATGGCCAGAGGTGGTTCTGCCGGACCCCATGGAGGAGACTCAACACCACACAGGTAAGTCTCCCGAGCCGAGCCAGGGGCCACGCCGCCTCCTGCCCGGCCCCTGCAGGGCCCCAGGGTGAGGAAGCCACATCTCGGGCTTCCAGACACAGCACGCTCACTTGTCCTTGCCGGTTAACGCCAGACGTTAAGTGCCCACCCCTCACCGCTGCCCCATGAGTGCCCGCCACGCTGCCGGCGGGCGATGGGGCAGGTCCGGCTGGTCTCCCGTTGCCAGTGGGGCATGGCCTCGGGGACAGGTCTCCCAGCAGAAGGACAGCCAGGCAGGGTGATGGACGGAGCCAGCGCCGTTCCGCTGTGGGGAAGCATGTGGGTATCGGGTGTGACGTCAAGCTGATGCACGTGTTGTGGGAAGGGATGGCGTGGCTGGCCACTCTTGCCATGAGCCTCGCTTTTCCAGAGAGCTGAAAGTCCAGGTCATGGCGGGGATCCCTCTAGTATCCAGCATACTGTTTCAGAGACTGCAAGAGAAGTAGACACACCCGACCTCTACCCCTGCAGGTGTGGCTTCTGGTCTGGCCTCTCCTGGGGCCCGAGCTGCATTGGGTCTAGCCCCGTGCCCAGCCTTGGGCCAGGCCAGTGAGTTGGCATCTGGCATGTGCTTGTTGAGACCAAGCGGTGCCAGGTAGAGGCACCATGACGTGGGTCAGCAGTGAAGGCAGAGGCAGGGCTGGGAGCAGGCGTGCGGGTGGGGTGGCCCAGCCTACGGGCACTGCTGTCACGTCCCTGTTGCAGCTGGCCTTCCTCCCTGGTGCGCACATGCCCCGTCTGCCGGCTCCTTACTCATAATGAGCAGGAACATGTGTGGTGGAGGTTTGTGCCCACCTGGGTTGCAGAAATGGAGCCGGGCACAGGGCAAAGTCTAGGGGCCGTCCTGTGATCCCAGCTTCTTGGGAGTTGAGGCTGGAGGATCGCCTGGGCCCAGCAGATTGAGGCTGCGGTTACTGCGAGCGTGCCACTGTACTCCAGCCTGGGCGACAGAGTGAGAGCCCCCGACTCAAAAGAAAAAAGCCCTGCGTGTCAGGGTGCCAGTACCCCTGGGCGCAGCGGACTGACCAGCCGGTGCTCAGGCCCATGGGAGGGCGGGCAGGCCTGGGTCGCCCACGTGAGGTATGCGGGGGTGCCGTGTCACATCTGCCCAGGCCCCCTCCACCAGAGGTCCCGGGCCTGCTGTGGTGACCCCTTCCCGCCCCCCGCAGAGGTCGTGGGGAAGGTGAACCAGCTGATCGCCGCAGGGCAGTTCGGCCGGCTCTTCGCCGTGGTGCACTTCGCCAGCCACCAGTGGAAGGTGACCGCTGAGGACCTGATCCTCATTGAAAACGAGCTGGACCTCGTGTGCGGAGACAGGATCCGGCTGGAGAAGGTGAGGCTGCTGGCTTCTCGGTCTGTTCAGGGATGCGGCCATCGAGGGTGCTTGCCTGCGCCAGGTCCCCACTGCAGGGGTTTCCTCCAATCTCCGGGGAGGTCGCCAAAGCCGAGGCTTGGAAGTTGGGGAGTGGGCGCAGCTGTTGGGGCTGCTGGCCGGGCAGAGCACGTGGGGGGAGCACGGCTGGATAGAGCCTGCATCTTTGTCACTTTGCCTTGTGCTCGTGTCGTGTGCCCCGTGGAAAAGTGACCTGAGATACAGTAAAGCCCCAGGTAGGCATGTGATGAGTCTTCAAGCCAGTGACGGGAGGAAGCTTTTATTTATTCTTTTTGAGTCAGAGTCTCACTCTTGTTGCCCAGGCTGGAGGGCAGTGGCACACTCCCGGCTACTCCAGCCTCAACCTGCTGGGCTCTGGGAATCCCTTCCACCTCAGCCTTGCAAGTAGCTGGAACTACAGGCGCACACCACCATGCCCGGCTAAGGGGGAAGCTTTAAGTGCCCACTGAGACCCTGCTCTGAGCCGAGACTGGAGGGCCTCTGCTGCTTCTAAGCAGTGAGGCCTGGTGTCAGGCATGTCCTGGGGCCTGGCTACCTTCCCGGCCATGCACAAGAGCCTGGTGTGTCTGCTTACTCAGGCAAGCACTTCTGGCCTTCCGCCGTGATGCTGTTTGCTGGCTGACAGCGGGGGGGTAGGTCTGATTTTTGCCTACCCTATAAAATCGTAATGACCCCTGCAACAAACAATTTTCCAGGATTACTTAGTTACCAGCATGGTATGTAAGAGTTCCTTTATTAATGAGAACCCCAGCTGACCACGATGGCTCACGCCTGTCATCCCAACACTGGGAGGCGGAGGCAAGAGGATTGCCTGAGTTCGGGGGTTCGAGACAAGCCTGGGCAACTTGGCGAGACCTCATCTCTACAATAAATTAAAAAATTAGCTGAGCATAGTGGCACATGCCTGTGGTTCCAGCTACTTGGAAGGCTGACACAGAAGGATTGCCTGAGCACAGCAGGTCAGGTTGAAGCTGTGACATCTTGTGTAAGCGTGCCACTGCACTCCAGCCTGGGCCGCAGAGTGAGACTTTGACTCAAAAACAAAAAAACAAACAAAAAAACGAGAACCCCCTCCTCTTTCGGGATAGTAGATCTCTGAGTATTTACACCAAAGAGAACAGGAGGCTGTCTCTCTCATGCTGGGCAACAGAGTAAGACCCCGACTCGGAAATAAAATAAGGACGGTTCACTTGTGTATCTGTGAAGATTTTAAAAACAGATTATTGAGAAGCATTTCACGTTAACAAAAGAATTCTAGAAAGCGGAAGCAGATGTTTTTTCCTGACAAGGTGCAGGGGTGGAGAGTGTACCATGCTGAAACCAGCTCTAAGCATACTATTTTTCCCATCTCTCGTATTCTCATGTGCATGACCACTGGATGGTTATAAGATAGAGATTAAAGTTGAGTGTGGTTGGATTTTTTTCTTATCGATAAGATTCAAGACAAGCTACCAACATCTAAAAACCCAGTTACACTTGGAAGGCAAAGGTGTCTCCATCTGCGGCCGCAGTCAGTGTCCATTTCCCTGCACTGAGGATGGGCTCCTGGTTGACCCCAAATCCTTGTAGCATTAGCAAAATTGTGGGGGCATCCCGACCCCAGGGTGTGATTTGTGCATTTGCTCTTGTGTTAAGCCTCAACAGCAAATCACAGGTTTTTTTGGTTTTTGTTGCTGTTGTTTTGAGTCAGAGTCTCACTCTGCCGCCCAGGCTGGAGTGCAGCGGCACGCTCACAGCCACCGCAGCCTCAACCTGCTGGGCTCAGGGGATCCTTCTGCCTCAGCCTCCTGAGTAGTCAGGACTACAGGCACACACCACCATGCCCAGCTAATTTTTTTAAATTATATTTATAGAGACGAGGTCTTGTTATGTTGCCCAGGCTGGACTCGAAATCCTGGGCTCAAGCAGTCCTCCTACCTCAGCCTCCCAAGGTGCTGGGATTACAGGTGTGAGCCACCACGCCTGGCCCCTAAGTCCCAGTTTGTATGGGAGGCGAATACAGTTACCCGGATGCGTCAAATAATCAAATCGTGCCCCTCCTGCCCTTGAGGGCTGGAGCGTTCGCACTGGCAGCCCCATCGCCGCACAGTGACCCCATGGGTCGTCCAGAGGCCCCAGCTGTAGAGCGTTAAAGGAGCGTCAGTGAGCAGGTCGAATCCAAGCCGCAGTGTGTGTGGACTCCGGTAACCGACACGCCTTTCTGTACCACATTCACATCGCTGCCTGTTCCCGGCGGCTTTTGTGTTACACGTTGTGATGCGCCAATGACTATAAAGCACCCGTTTGCTCTTTCAGGTCCTGCTGGTCGGGGCGGCCGACTTCACGCTGCTGGGCAAGCCGCTCCTGGCGTAAGTCCCGCCGCATGCTGGGCTGCGTCCAGGCCAGGGCTGGCCATACACACGGTGGATGTGGGCAGTTGGACGGGAGGGGTGACGGGCGTGCCCACTGTCTACACTGGCCACGGCGTTTGCACTTAAACGGGTCAGCCGGGCTCGGTGGCTCAGCCTGTAATCCCACACCTTGGGAGGCTGAAGTGAGTGGATTGCCTGAGCCCGCGGGTTCGAGACCCGCCTGGGCAAGCAAGACCTCATCTCTACAATAAATCAAAAAGATGAGCCGGGCGTGGTAGCGCATGCCTGTAGTTCCAACTCCTTGGAAGGCTGAGGCGGAAGGATCGCCAGAGCCCAGCAGGTCGAGGCTGCGGTGGCCGGGAGCAGCCACTGCACTCCAGTCTGGGCGACCGAGTGAGACTCCAACTCAAAAAAAACCCACAAAAAACAGTCATGGACACTTAGGGCTCGGGAGGACATCCCGACCAAGTTACTGTTCTGTTTTTGACTGGTGGCAGTGAGACCTTTTAGGATTTGTTCACACACTCCATGGAGTTGTCCTTTCTTGTGCTTTTTTGTTGTTTTCATTTTTGTTTGTTTGAGTTGGAATCTCACTCTTGTTGCCCAGGCTGGACGGCAGTGGCACACTCACAGCCGCTGCAGCCTCAACCTGCTGGGTGTAGGCGATCTTTTTCAGCCTTCCAAGTAGCTGGAACTACAGATGAACACCACCACGCCCAGCTAGTTTCTTTTGTGATTTATTGTAGAGACAAGGTCTCACCAAGTTGCCCGGGCTGGTCTCGAACCCCCGGGATCAGGCAGTCCTCTCACCTCGGCCTCCCAAAGCGCTGGGATGACAGACTGAGCCACTATGCCTGGCCTTTTGTAGTTTTCAAAATGTTTCCATTGAGGACTTACTAGTTTTGTAATCAGCAAAAAGAAATAGGACTTCGTATAAGAAATTCTCACTAGCTAGGCTTGGTGGCTCAGCCTGTAATCCCGCACTTTGGGAAGCTGAGGTGAGTGGATTGCCTGAGCCCAGGGGTTTGAGACCCACTTGGGCAACTTGGCAAGACCTCATCTCTACAATAAATTTTAAAAAATGAGCCAGGCGTGGTATTGCGCGCCTGTAATTCCGGCTACTCGGAAGGCTGAGGCGGAAGGATCGCCGGAGCCCAGCAAGTCGAGGCTGCGGTGGTCGGGAGCGGCCACTACACTCTCCAGTCTGGGTGACAGAGTGAGACTCCAACTCAAAAAAAAAAAAAAGAAAGAAAGAAAGAAAGAAATTCTCACCCAAGACACTTATAAGATTGAAAATAACCAGGAAGGTATATCATTGTTTGTTTTCCTTCCTTCTAGAAGGGACCTTGTCCGAGTAGAAGCCACAGTCATTGAGAAGACAGAATCATGGCCAAAAATCTACATGAAATTTAAGAAAAGAAAAAACTTCAGGAAGCAAAAAAGTAAGCTAGGCAGAGTGTAGCTGGCACCACCCAAGGTGCAAGTTGGCCAGGGGCAGCCAGGGCCAGGGCATGGGCAGGCGGGTCTCAGGGGAGAGCCCGGCAGACCTCAGTCCCACTGCTGCCGCGCACCGTCCAGCCTCATCCCAGAGGGACCTCCTGACAGCCTGGCCTCTCTCTTCTCCTCTGCCGCCACGCGTGACCGTGACCTGCTTTGTTCTGTCCCGTGACACCTGGCGTTGCCCCAAAGGGCAGTTCATCCACGAGCAGATCCAGACAGTCCTTGCAGGGTCTCCCCTGAAGGCCTGGGACTCCGGGGGCATGGGCCACACACTGGTGAATGGCTGCAGAATCCAGCGGCTTACAGCTCTGGGTCCCAGGGCAGTCCTAGCCTAGACCTCTTCTGGTGACATTATGACACCCACCTGGACAGCAGCGTTGGCTGTCCCCCTAGAGTCAGGTCAGGGGTCCTCCCCTGCGCTTTCAGCACTTGAGGCAATCCCCAGCGGGGTCAGGTGGGCTGTCCCACCCCTCATGGGCCAGGGCCACAGTGTGGAAGGGTCGGGGAGGCGCCAGGCACTCCTGGCCACCAGGCCTCGTGTTCCAGACTCTGCAGCTGCTGGCGGTCGGTAGACCCGTGAGGTAAACATGGTGGGGAATAGCCGAGCTCGGTGGCTCAGCTTGTAATCCCGCGCCTTTGGGAGGCCGAGATGAGCGGATCGCCTGAGCCCGCGGGTTCGAGACCTGCCCGGGCAACTTGACGAGACCTCATCTCTACAATAAATCAAAAAAATTAGCCAGGCGTGGTAGCGTGCACCTGCAGCTCCAGCTTCTTGGAAGGCTGAGGCGGAAGGGTCGCCGGAGCCCAGCAGGTCGAGGCTGCAGTGGATGGGAGCGGCCACTGCACTCCAGTCTCAGCGACATCGCCTGGCCATGCTGCCTGGGGGCTGGAGCTGGCAGCTGTGGGAGTGCAGAGCCCTGTGCTGCAGCCGTGGCCAGCCCGTGACGCCAGCTTCTCTCTTGCAGTCATTGTGACCCCGCAGACCGTCCTCCGGATAAACACCATCGAGATTGCACCGTGTCTGTGCTGATCACCGAGCTCATGTTTGCAGACGTCCACAAGTAAACTTGCTTTCCAGGGACACTGAGTTTCAGGGTCTGATTTGAAAAGCCGTGCATACCTGTGACACGTAGACTGACTTAGCATCGTGTCCGTGAGCACCAGCCCCCCCACCCCCAGGCCAGAGAAAACAGGAATTCAGTAAGGAGGCCAGCGCTCCCTCCAGGGCCTTGGTGGCCCCCCACGCAGCAGGGCCAGGAGAGTGGGCAGGGATCAGCCGGGACCGAAGCTGACATCAAGAGAGGCGAAAGCTAGCATCCGCGGGTGACGAGAATAGGACGCACTCCATCTCAGGGTGATCAAAGCAGACCTGTTTGGAAGAGCTGGAATTCAGAGCGGGCAGGGGCCCTGGGGTCCCCGTCCACGTCCTGGGTTTCGCTTGGCCAAGCAGGGAGCTGGGACCACGCCGTGGGGTGGGTGGCGCCCGGACTGCGGCACACAGCCTGCTGTCCTCGGGGAGTGGGCACAGCACATTCTGTGGGACACTTGTGGGTAGAGCCGGGGGCCCAGGAATCCTCGGCCCTGGAAGCAGCAGGGCTGCCCAGGATGGTGGGGGCGTGGGGCTGGGCAGGGGGCCTTTTGGGGAGCAAAGCCAGGTGAGAGGGGCAAGGTCCCGGCCCAGGTGGCTGGGGATCCAGCAGAGAAGGGCAGGTGAGGGGACGCGGGGCTCTCACGGGACCAGGGGACCTGGTTTGGTTCATTCTCAGAGACGGGTCCGTCCTCCAAAAGGAGGGTCATCACACATCAGCAGACACTTCCCTCCCTGCATCCCAGGAGCCCGTGGCGAGTCGCCCTGAGGCCTGGAAGTGAGGACGGAAGACAGTCCTGCACCCTGAGCTCTGCCTGGTGCTTAGTCGCCCTGGCGGGTGCTGGCCCAACACCCCTGTAGTGACCTCTGCATGCAGCAGGGGGCGCCGGTCCCGCCAGCCCTGCTTGTCCGGGCAGCCTGAACAAAGAAGGGGAGACGCCTTTGGGGCTCGTGCTGGTTGGGGCGATGCGGGGGGAGGGGTGGAACCGGGCCTCTGAGTCGGGGGCCTTGCATATTTCACACGGCCATGTCTGGGAGTCTTAATAAATTTCTTTTTTTAAATACAATTTTATTTATTTTGGTGGGCATGGTGGTTTGTGCCTGTCATCCCAGCCGGAGGACTGCTTGAGCCCAGGAGTTCCAGACCATCCTGGACAGCATGGTGCGACCTGGTCTCTACAAAAAGAATTTAAAAGTTAGCCGGGCGTGGTAGCGTGCACCTGTAGTGCCAGCTACTCAGGAGGCTGAGGTGGGAGGATCGCCTGAGCCCAGCAGGTCGAGGCTGCGGTGAGCCATGATGGTGCCACTGCACTCCAGACTGGACCACAGAGTGAGACCTGGGCTCAAAGAGTAAGTAAATCGGGGGAGGACTTATCGGCTGCCACAGCCTCACCCTCTGCCTGTGGCCCCCGGGGGCCTAGCCACAGGACCACCAGGTTTTAGATTTCTCCCCAGGGTTTCCACACTCCGGAGCCTCAGACCCCTGAGGCCACATGCCATCTCCCCAAGACAGGCCACAAGCCTACAGCAGCTCATGAGACATGAGACATGCACGGCCAGCCGCGTGCCTTCAACCCGTTTCCTGCGCCAGACCAACTGCCTGTGTCCCTGGCGGACACCGCCCGGCATCCCCACCTGGTGATGCTCCCAGAAGACACAGGTTCCCCGTCGGGGCCTGAGGCCCTGTGGATGGTCCCCAGCTGTGAGGGCCAGACCCCCAGACTGACAGCACACGTGTCCCATTGTCTCTGGGGATGGTCTCAGGGACAAAAGTCACTTCACTGAGGGTTTTTGTTTCGGTTTGTTTTGTTTGAGAGACAGGATCATGCCCTCTGTCACCCAGGCTGGAGTACAGTGGCATTGTCATAGCTCACTGCAGCCTTGACTTCCTGGGCTTAAGCAATCCTCCCATTTCGGCCTCCCAATTATCTGGGACTGCAGGCATGCACCACCACACCCGGATAACTTTTTATTTTTTATTTCATGTATTTTTTTGAGTTGGAGTCTCATTCTGTTGCCCAGGTTGGAGAGCAGCGGCACCATTACGGCTCACCGCAGCCTCGACCTCCTGGGCTCAGGCGATCCTTCCACCTCAGCCCTCGAGTAACTGGGACGACAGGCATGCACTAGCATGCCAGGTTCACTTTTTGATTTTTGTAGAGACGGGGGTCTCGCTGTGTAGCCCAGGCTGGTCTTGAACTCCTGAACTCAAGCAATCCTCCTGCCTTGACCTCCCAAAGTGCTGGGATTACAGGCATGAGCCACCGCGCCCAGCCAATGGATTATTTTAAAGTAAAATCACATCCCGTGGGGGCTGCCAATAGTGTTAGCTGAGTGTATTCCATGTGTACCAGGCCCCGCCTGTGCTAACTCGTCCAAAGCCCCTTCCTAGCTGCCCTGTGACGGGGTCCTGGCATGATTTCAGCCCGGAGAGTCTGAACCCCTAAGCTTCTGGGGAGTCGCCCCCGGCGACTGTTTAGAACCCTCTACTGTGTTTGTCTGTACAGGCCACAGTCTGCTGCCGTAACAAATAAGCCCGCATGCTCAGGTTCCATTCGGTCCCCAGGAAGCCTGGCGCAGGTGAGGTGACTGGTATAATGTGAAGGACGTGTGTGCTCTGTCCCCTATTCCTGGCCTGAACTTGGGATTTCCGGAGTGATAGGAGTGTCTTGTTATTCATAAGCACCCTTTCTGATCACACCTGAGTTTACGCTCATGAGATAACTTGGCAGGGCCTCTAAATCACCTCAGGATTGTAGGGGGTGGCCCCCCAGAAAGACCAAGTGACTCGAGGGTTGGAGCTTTCAGCCCCTTCCACTGACCTCGTGGAAGGAGGAGCTGGTGGCTACAGATTAAACTCATAAACTCTTGGCCTGTTATCCCAGCACTTGGGGAGGCTGAGGCAGGAGGATTGCTTGAGCCCAGGGGTTGGAGACCAGCCTAAGCAACGTAGCAAGACCCTGTCTGTACCAAAAAAAAAAGCCAGGCATGGCACCTGTAGTCCCAGCTACTCGGAAGGCTAAGGCGGAAGGACCGCTGGAGCCCAGGAGGTTGAGGCTGCGGTGAGCTGCGATGATGCCACTGCACTCCAGCCTGGGTGAAAAAGACCACGGCTCAAAAAGCAAATTCAGAGCTCTCCCCCCAGACCTGCTGACTGTTAGGACTCTGTCGTGTGATGAGGACCCTGTGAAGATAAAACCCAGCCCGGCCTTCTCCTTGAGAGAGTGCCTGCTTCCCTGCCAGACACCGTCTCTTCCCGCTTTGCAAACTGACATTTTCAGTCAAGCTCTTCTTTCTTGTTCCATCCTGGGGGTCTTTTGGAGGCCAGGCCACCGACCTCAAAGCGGACCCCCAGGGACAAAATGATGCAGGGACAGCAGAGAGCGTAAGACCTCTGTCACCCACTACAGGAAAACCCAGAAACTCCTGAAACCAGGCGGTGTGGTGGGAAGGGACCGTGGAAGGTCATAACGTGGAGTCAGTTTACCCAGCGAGCAGCCATTTTAACACTGCCTAGTTGTCCTGTTTCTCTAGCAATTCGCTTTGCCCTCTAGCAGCCAGCCAAGGACAGAGCCGGTTTCTCTGAGGTCGCTTTTTTTTTTGGAGTCAGAGTCCTGCTCTGTCGCCCAGGCTGGAGTGCAGTGGCACGCTCACAGCTACCCCATCATTGACCTGCTGGGCTCCGGCGATCCTTCCGCCTCAGCCCTCCAAGTAGCCAGAACTATAGGCGCGCGCTACCGCACCTGGCTAATTTTTTTATTTTATTGTAGAGACGCGGTCTCGCCAAGTTGCCCGGGCTGGTCTCGAACCCGCGGGCTCAGGCAATCCCCTCACCTCGGCCTCCCAAAGTGCTGGGATGACACGGGAGGTGGGACTGGCAGCAGCGACCTCCTCCTCCTCCTCCTCCTTTTTCTTCTTTTTTTTTTTCCCTGAGTCAGGGTCTTGCTCTGTTGCCCAGCCTGGAGTGCAGTGGCACACTCACGACCACCCCAGCGCTGACCCGCTGGGCTGCGGCGATCCTTCCGCCTCAGCCTTCCAAGTAGCCGGAACTACAGGCGGGTGCTACCACACCCAGCTACAATAAAGTTTTTAAAATTTATTGTAGAGACAAGGTCTCCGTGTTGAACCCACGGGCTCAGGCAGTCCCCTCAACCTCAGCCTCCCAAAGTGCTGGGATGACAGGCTTGAGCCACCACTCCCTCTGAGGTCACTGTTGGATCATTATCTTACAGCCCCCTCCCCAGCCTGTTTTGTACTAATTGGCTTTTTTTTTTCTCTTTTTCTGAGTCAGAGTCTCACTCTTGTCACGCAGGCTGGAGGGCAGTTGGCACACTCGGCCACCGCAGCCTCAACCTGCTGGGCTCCGGCGATCCTTCCGCCTCAGCCTTCCAAGTAGCTGGAGCCACAGATGTGTGCCACCATGTCTGGCTACTTTTTTTGATTTATTGTAGAGATGCGGTCTTGTCAAGTTGCCCAGGCTGGTCTCGAACCCCTGGGCTCCACCTCCCAAAGTGCTGGGATTATCGGCGTGAGCCACCGCGCCAGGCCCTAATCAGCTTTTCTATTTCAAGTATTTGCCTCCACCCATAAGACCCAAATTAACCTAATCAACCCTTTGTAACCTTCATGACACAGACCCAACCACCATGGGACTGGCCCTCCCATCTGCCTGCCGTCCATCTCCTACCTGCACTCACCTGTCCCTTCCGTGATGACATGGCGCAGACCACCACCCAACCACCTTAACGACCTGCCCCCATCAAAGGGAAGATTTAAAAGGCATTCGACTTCAAGCCGGGCGTGGTGACTTGCATCTGTCATCCCAGCAGTTTGGGAGGCAGAGGCAAGAGGATTGCCTGAATTCAGGGGTTCGAGACCAGCCTGGACAACCTGGCGACACCTCATCTCTACAGTAAATCAAAAATTAGCTGGGTGTGGTAGCACGTGCCTGTAGTTCCAGCTACTTGGAAGACTGAGGCGGAAGGATCGCCGGAGCCCAGCAGGTCAAGGCTGTGGTGGCCACAAACGTGCCCCTGCACCCCAGCCTGGGTGACAGAGTGAGACTCCGACTTAAAAATAAAACGCACTCAACTTCAAACAGCAGTTGCCATTGCTTCTTTAAACTTGGTGTGTCCACGTGGCTCTTTGAGCCACGGTCGCCATTTTTCTTTGCTTTGGCACCCGTCCCCTACCTGGGGGAGGTGAGTCCTCTCTCTCTCTCTCTCTCTCTCTCTCTCTCTCTCTCTGTCTCTAACTTTCTTTCTAAATAAACTACATTTTGTGTGGCACCACAGCATAAACCAGACCCCACCAACAGACGGTCTCATCAGGTCGGATCAGGCCATTCGCTTCCTGGGGAGCCATGACTGAAACAGATTCTGACAGCCATGACAGCCACTAATTCAGGGACAGCGTGTGTCCTTGGTTTTGGTTTTGTGTTTTTTTGAGACAAGGTCTCACTCTGCTGCCCAGGCTGGGGGGTAGTGGCAAGACCATGGCTCACCGCAGCCTCCACCTCCTGCGCTCAAGAGATCCTCCTACATCAGCCTCCCGAGTCGCTGGGACTACAGGTGCACGCCACCATGCCTGGCTAATTTATATAGAGATACATAGATTTTTGGTTTTTTGGTGGAGGTGAGGACTCACTTTGCTGCCCAGGCTGCTCTCAAACTCCTGGGCTGAAGTAATCCTCCCACGGCAGCCTCTCAGTGTGCTACGATGACAGGCGTGAACCACCGCGCCCAGCCTGTCTTTGGTTTTGAATGCTGCGGAGCGGAGTGGCATGTTCGGGTCCAGGAAGGACCCACGCTCATTGTGAAGCAATCACCCGTGGCTGCAGGTGACCCAGACACGCAGGAGGTTATCCCAGAGGGAACGGCCCCTCGATGGGCTGGACAAAAGCCACCGTAGGAACTCTTGACCCTGCGAAGAGGAAGCTGTCCCTCTCCCCACACAGATGCCAAGTAGAGCATTCCAGAGGAGTGGCTGACAGGCTTCCTGTACGTGAGCTGTGTGGGCCCGGTCTGTGAGACCCGGCTGCTCGCCCACTGGATGAGCCCTCATGCAGGTCATGGCCAATGCTGCGGTCGCGCCGGCCCTCTGCAGGGGCGTCACATGTCACCTCATGCACTGCACAGTCAACCAGCAGTCCAGGGACCCCTCCCCCTTTCTTTTTAAGTCAGAGTCTCTGTTGCCCAAATTGGAGGCCAGGGGCACACTCGTGGCCACCGCAGCCTCAACTTGCTGGGCTCAGGCAATCCTTCCGCCTCAGCCTTCCAAGAAGCTGGAACCACAGGCATGCGCCACGATGCCTGGCTGATTTTTTTTTTTTTTTTTAATTTATTGTAGAGACGAGGTCTCCATGCTGCCCAGGCTGGTCTTGAACCTGCGGGCTTGGGCAGTCCTCTCGCCTTGGCCTCCCAAAGTGCTGGGATCACAGGCATGAGCCACTGCACCTGGCCCATTTTCTCTTAAATCAGAGTTTCGGCCGGGCTTCGTGGCTCAGCCTATAATCCCGCGCTTTGGGAGGCCGAGGTGAGTGAATTGCCTGAGCCCGCGGGCTCGAGACCCGCCTGGGCAACTTGGCGAGACCTCATCTCTACAATAAAGCAAAAAACTAGCCGGGTGTGGTAGCACATGCCTGTAATTCCAGCTACTCGGAAGGCCGAGGCGGAAGGATCGCGGGAGCCCAGCAGGTCGAGGCTGCGGGGGCCGGGAGCGGCCACGGCACTCCAGTCTGGGCGACCGAGTGAGACTCCAGCTCAAACAAAAAAAAAATCAGAGTCTCGCTGTCATCCAGACTGGAGTGAAGTGGCATGATCACGACTCAGCGCAGCCTCTAACTCCTGGGCTCAAAAATCCTCCCACCTCAGCCTCCCAAAGTCCTGGGATTACAGGCTTGAGCCCCGGCACCTGGCCACGAAGCCATATTGAATTTGCTCTTAGCTTCGCCTCGTAAGACAAAGGAACGAACGTAACACGCTGCGTGTGCTCATTCCTGCTTGAGCCTCTACCTGTGATGAGATACAGCTCCCTGGAAGGATGCTTGGAAGCCAGAATAGAGCACACAGCTCTCCACATCTCTTGCCCGAGTCATTACATTCCTTGAAAGATAAATGGCGCTAGCCCCTGCCTTTTACTGCACACGAGATAACATCTGGAGAGGTTAGTGATTACGCCTCTGTAATCCATGATCATGCCGGATGCGGTGACTCACTTCTGTAACCCCAGCACTTTGGGAGGCCGAGGCAGGAGGATTGCCTGAGCCCAGGAGTTCAAGACCAGCCTGGGCAACATAGCAAGACCTTGTCTCTACACACACACACACACAAATTAGCCAGGCGTGGTGGTGGTGCCTGTAGTCTCAGTTACTTGGGAGGCCGAGGCAGGAGGATTGCCTGAGTCCAGGAGGTCGAGGCTTCGGTGAGCCGTGATCATGCCACTGCACTCTAGCCTGGGCAGCAGAGTGAGACTCACAACTCAAAAAGTAAACCAATAGGCCGGGCTCGGTAGCTCAGCCTGTAATCCCAGCGCTTTGGGAGGCCGAGGTGAGTGGATTGCCTGAGCCTGTGGGTTCGAGACCAGCCCAGGCAACTTGGCGAGACTTCATCTCTACAATAAATCAAAAATGAGCTGGGCGTGGTTGCGCGTGCCTGTAATTCCGGCTACTCGGAAGGCTGGGGCGGAAGGCTGGGGCAGCAGGTCAAGGCTGCGGTGGCCGGGAGCGGCCACTACACTCCAATAAGTAAAATAACAAACAAATTTTAAAAAATAAGAAATAAAAATGAAAGTGGACCCCCATGCTACTGAAAACAACAAAAAGGTAGACCAGCCTGGGCAACACAGTGAGACGCCACCCCTACCAAAAAATAAAAACCTAGCCATGCGCCTGTAGTCTCAGCCACTGGGAGACAGGCCTGAGGATCGCCCGAGCCCAGCAAGTCGAGGCTCCGACTCAAACAAACGCAAAAGTGGAAACAGCCTAACAAAAAAAATGGGCAAAGGAATCTGAGCGGTGCCCAAACAGAGAAACACAGATGGCCCTTGGCTTTATGAAAAGATGCTCAGCCTTACTCAAAGTGAAAAAAAAATGCAAATTGAGACTCCCTGCTGGGCGCAGTGGCTCACACGTGTAACCCCAGCACTTTGGGAGGCGGAGGTGAGAGGATTATCTGAGTCCAGGGGGTTCAAGACCAGCCTGGGCAACCCAACAAGACCTTGTCTCTACAATAAGTCAAAAAATTAGCTGGGCATGGTGGCACGTGCCTGTGGTTCCAGCTACTTGGAAGACTGAGGTGGAAGGATCGCCTGAGCCCAGTGGGTCGAAGCTGGCAACAGAATGAGACTCCTACTCAAAAAAAAAGAAAAAGGAAAAAAATTCCCTAAAATACTATTTTTATTTCTCAGACCAGGGGGCAGCCAACATTCTGGCACACCTACTCTTTTTTTTTTTTTTCGAGTTGGAGTCTCACTCTGTCGCCCAGACTGGAGGGCAGTGGCCGCTCCCGGCCCCCGCAGCCTCGACCCGCTGGGCTCCGGCGATCCTTCCACCTCAGCCTTCCAAGTAGCTGGAACTACAGGCGCGCGCTACCACGCCCGGCTGACTTTTGATTTTTATTGTAGAGATGAGGTCTCACCAAGTTGCCCAGGAGGGTCTCGAACCCGCGGACTCAGGCTCTCAACCCACTGACCTCAGCCTCTCAAAGGCACGGGATTACAGCCTGAGCCACCGAGCCCAGCTGCGGCACACCTCCTCTTGGTGAGACCCAGGAAATAGCATTCTCACACCTGGTTGAAGGGATCACAAGTTGGGACCATCTCCATGGAGGGTGTGATGCTTAATTGTTTGTGTCAACCTCACTTGACCACTGGGTGCCTAGATGTTTGGCCAAACGTTATTTTGGGCGTGTCTGTGAGGGTAGTGTTTCTGGTTGAGATTAACATTTATTATTTTACTACTTTTCTTTAGAGACAAGATCTCGCTGTGTTGCCTAGGGTGGTCTCGAACTCAAGGGCTCAAACAATCCTCCCACTTCAGCCTCCCAAAGTGCTGGGATTACATGTCTTATCCACCCCACCTGGCCCAGATTAACATTTACATAGACAGTCTGAGTAGAACAGACCACACTCCCTGATGGGGGTGAGCTTCCTTCAATCAGTTGAACATCTGAACGACAAAAACTGGACCTTCCCGCAATAAAGAATTCTGCCTGGGTGGGGGTTGGTGGGTCAGCCTGTCATCCCAGCAATTTGGGAGGCCGAGATTAGTGAATTGCCCGAGCTCATGGGTTCGAGACCAGCCGGGGAAACTTGGCAAGCCCTCATCTCTACAATCAATCAAAAAAGTAGCTGAAGCCGGGCTCAGTGGCTCAGCCTGTAATCCCGCACCTTTGGGAGGCTGAGGTGAGGGATTGCCTGAGCCGCGGGTTCGAGACCCGCCTCGGCAACTTGGCGAGACCTCATCTCTACAGTAAATCAAAAATTGGCCGGGCGTGGTAGCACGCGCCTGTAATTCCGGCTACTCGGAAGGCTGAGGCGGAAGGATCGCCGGAGCCCAGCAGGTCGAGGCTGCGGTGGCCGGGAGCGGCCACTGAACTCCAGCCTGGGCGACAGAGTAGGACTCCAACTCAAAAAAAAAAAAAAAAAAAAAAAAAAAGATTAACCAGGCATGGTGGTGGCCACCTGTAGTCCCAGCTACTCGGGAGGCTGAGGCAGAAGGCTCGCCTGAGCCTTGCAGGTCAAGGCTGCGGTGGCCGTGAGCAGCGTGCCACTGCACTCCAGCCTGGGCAACAGAGTGAGACTCCAACACACACACACACAAAGAATTCCACCTGGCCGGCTACCTGTGCGTCGGAACATCCATTGCCTTCGGACTGGAACTGAAACGTCGGGCCTCCCTGGGACTTGACCTCCAGCCTCTGCTCTTCCCAGCTTCCAGCAACAGACCGCAGACCTTGTCTGCTACTTACTCATGAGTCACTTCCTTCTGAGAAATCCGACTGTGTGTGTGTGTGTGTGTGTGTGTGTGTGTGTGTGTGTGTGTGTAAATCCTGTCTATCGGTTTTGCTTCTCTGGAGATCCTGACTCAGACAGAGCATTGTCGACATCGTCTGTGGCCGTGGCCTTGACCCGAAAATCACAGTTCTGAGAATCTAACCTGGGGACGGACCGGCAGGTGGAGGCCTGACCTTTGTACAGGGTTATTCGCTGCCACCATGCCACAGGAGCAGAAAGCTGGAGGTGGTCACGTGCCCCAGAGTACAGGTCATGACCGAGAAACCCAGGCCATGGGACCGCACCCCCTGAAGCAGAGAGTCCATAAAGGCAGTGAGCCGGGAAAAACTCTGTGTCCTCAATGGGAACCACCCCGAGACATGGAAGTACATCCTAAAAGCCCCTAAAAGGCCAGCCCGGAGCACACTTACCTGTTGTCCTTTTTTGTTTTTTCTTTTTTTTTCCTTTTTGAGTTGGAGTCTCACTCTGTCGCCCAGACTGGAGTGCAGCGGCCGCTCCCGGCCACCGCAGCCTCGACCTGCTGGGCTCCGGCGATCCTTCCGCCTCAGCCTTCCGAGTAGCCGGAATTACAGGCATGCGCTACCACGCCCGGCTGATTTTTGATTTATTGTAGAGATGAGGTCTCGCTGCCCAGGCGGGTCACGAACCCGCGGGCTCAGGCAATCCACTCACCTCAGCCTCCCAAAGGTGCGGGATTAGAGGCTGAGCCACCGAGCCCGGCTTCTATTTTTTTTTTTTTTAATGTCTGTGTTTTGTAGAAACCGGGACTCACTATGTTGCCCAGGCTGGTCTTCAACTCCTGGCCTCAAGCAAGCCTCCCACCTCAGCCTCCCAAAGCTCTTGGATTACAGGCATTTGCCGCTATGCCCAGCAAAGACTCATTTTCTTAAACATTGATATTAGAACCATATTGGTGATTAAACATATTCTCTATGCAAAAAATAAAATCCCGTCCCCTCACCCACCTCCAGTGAGCTCTCTGGCTGCCCGTGTAGGATGCAATGTGACGTTGCCCAAGGGGGCATCTGTCTGTCTGTTCAAGATTCTGCCCATACCTGGAGCCATCGAGCACACAGTAGGCACTCAGGAAGCACACTGGGTTGAAGGGCTGGATAGAGAAAAGCTGGAAACAGACTAAAAGCAACAAACAATGCTGGAAATAAATGAAGGTGGGCTGGACTCAGTGGCTCAGCCTGTCCTCCCAGCACTTTGGGGAGGCGAAGGCAAGAGGATTGCCTGAGCCCGCGGGTTCGAGACCAGCCCGGGCAACTTGGCAAGACCTCGTCTCTACAACAAATCAGAAAATCAGCCGGGCGTGGTGCCACATACCTGTGGTTCCAGCTATTTGGGAGGCTGAAGCAGAAGGATCACCTGAGCCCAGCAGGTGGAGACCGTGGTGGCCCTGAGCATGCCAACGTGTTCCAGCCTGGGCGACAGAGTGAGACTGACTCAAAAAAAAACTTGTGACCCACAAGTGATGACAGGTGGCTCCGCCCACCTCCCCCCACGCCCAGCCATTGAGGAAGGTCACTTCCTCCTCCCGGCCTGTGCCCATCTCTTCCCTCCTCCCATCAGAAGTCGGGGTGGCCGGATGTGGTGGCTCAGGTCTGTCATCCCAGCACTTTGGGAGGCCGAGGCGAGAGGACGGCCTGAGACCAAGATTTCGAGACCCGCCTGGGCAACTTGGAGACCTCATCTCTACAATAAAATCAAAAATTAGCCGGGCGTGGTAGCGCGCGCCTGTAGTTCCAGCTCCTTGGAAGGCTGAGGCGGAAGGATCGCCGGAGCCCAGCAGGTCGAGGCTGCGGTGGCCGGGAGTGGCCACTGCACTCCAGTCTGGGCGACGGAGTGAGACTCCAACTCAGAAAAAAATAAAAAAATAAAAAATTAGCTGGGAGTGGTGGCTCATGCCTGTAGTTCCGGCTACCTGGAGGGCTGAGGCAGAAGGATCGCCGGAGCCCAGCAGGTCGACACTGGGGTGGCCGTGAGCGTGCCACTGCACTCCAGCCTGGGCGAAGGAGTGAGACTCCAACTCAAAAAAAAAAGATGTCATGCTTAGCAAAGCAGGCAGTCAATAGAGGCCCCCGAGTGCAGGAATCCTATGGAAAGGAAGTGACCAAATTCGCACAGTCAGTCTAGAATCCAGACCCTTGGAGTGTTTCCTGTTTGGGGTGAGAAAGAAAAGTGGTCAGGGTGAAGAGAGGCCCTGCGTTTCCTTTTTTCAGTCAGAGTCTCACTGTGTCGCCCAGGCTGGAGGGCAGGGGCACACTCACGGCCACCGCAGCCTCGACCTGCCGGGCTCAGGCGATCCTTCCGCCTCAGCCTTCCAAGTAGCTGGAACCATAGGCACACGCCACTATGGCTGAATAAGTTTTTGATTTATTTTATTTATTTATTTATTTTGTTTTGTTTGAGTCGGAATCTCACTCTGTCGCCCAGACTGGAGTGCAGTGGCCGCTCCCGGCCACCACAGCCTCGACCTGCTGGGCTCTGGTGATCCTTCCGCCTCAGCCTTCCGAGTAGCTGGAACTACAGGCACGCTACCACGCCAGGCTAATTTTGGATTTATTGTGGAGATGAGATCTGCACCAAGTTGTCCAGGTGGATCTCGAACCCACGGGCTCAGGCACTTCACTCACCTCAGCCTCCCAAAGCGCGGGATTACAGGCCACCGAGCCCGGCAGTTTTTGATTTATTGTAGAGACGAGTTCTTGCCAAGTTGCCCAGGCTGGTTTCAAACCCCTGGACTCAGGCCATCCTCTCACCTCCGCCTCCCAAAGCGCTGAGATGACAGGCATGAGCCACCGCGCCTGGCTGAGACCCTGCTTTTCTAAGGCCCTAGAAACTTCCAGGCGTCCTAGGGGTTAGGATCTCCAGCAAGGCCTCTAGAATGTTAAGTCAGACCCGACGGGGGTCTGGTTTGCAATCCGGTGCTGCACAAAAAATGCAAAGAATGGCACAGAAGTTAGATTGGAAAATACAGTTTGTTTAGAAAGTAAATTAGAGAAGCCAGGTATGGTGTTCACGCCTGTAATCCCAGCACTTTGGGAGGTGGAGGCGAGAGGACTGCCTGAGTCCATGGGTTCAGGGCCAACCCGGGCAACAGGACGAGACCTCATCTCTACAATGAATCAAAAAATTAGCCAGGTGTGGTGACGCACGCCTGTAGTTTCCGGCTACTTGGAAGGATGAGGCGGAAGGATCACCTGAGCCCAGCAGATCGAGGCTGTGGTGGCCGTGAGCGTGCCACTGCCCTCCAGCCTGGGTGACAGAGTGAGACTCTGATTCTAAATAAATAAAGTAAATTAGAAAAGAGAGAGATTCACCTCCCCAAGGTAGGAAAGGGGGGTCAAAGCTAGGAAACATGGCAGCCATAGCTCAAAGAGCAACATGGTCATACCAGACATTAACAAAGCAGTGGCGACTGGCTGCTCTGATTTGAATCCTTTTATATTTATTTGTTTTATTTATTTATTTTGAGTTGGAGTGTCACTCTGTCGCCCAGATTGGAGTGCAGTGGCCGCTCCCGGTCCCTCCAGCCTCGACCCACTGGGCTCCGGCGATCCTTCCACCTCAGCCTTCCGAGTAGCCGGAATGACAGGCGCGTGCTACCACGCCTGGCTGTTTTTTTGATTTTTTTTTTTTTTTTGAGTTGGAGTCTCACTCAGTCGCCCAGACTGGAGTTCAGTGGCTGCTCCCGGCCACCGCAGCCTCGCCTGCTGGGCTCCGGCGATCCTTCCGCCTCAGCCTTCCGAGTAGCCGGAATTACAGGCATGCGCTACCACGCCCGGCTGATTTTGTGATTTATTGTAGAGATGAGGTCTCGCTGCCCAGGCGGGTCTCGAACCCGCGGGCTCAGGCAATCCACTCACCTCAGCCTCCCAAAGGCGCAGGATGACAGGCTGAGCCACGGAGCCCGGCTAATAATTTTTGATTGATTATAGAGATAAGGTCTCACCAAGTTCCCCGGGCGAGTCTCGAACCCGCAGGCTCAGGCAACCCACTCATCTCGTCCTCCCAAAGTGCTGGGATGACAGGCTGAGCCGTCAAGCCCAGCCATCAAATATAATTCTCGGTGGATTAAAAACATGACTTAAATACAAAGTGAGTGCATGCCAAAGATTTAAGCTTGGGAAGCCAGCAGGATGGCAATGCAATTCAAGGAGGACTTCGGAGTCCAGTCTGGAAACAAACAAAAGAAAACTGGGCACGGCGACTCACGCCTGTAACCCTAGTGCTTTGGGAGGGCAAGGCGGAAGGATCACTTAAGGTTAAGAGTTTGAGACCAGCCTGGGCACAGAGCGAGACCACATCTCTACAAAAATTAAAAAAAAAATTAGCTGGGCGTGGTGTGTTTTCACCTGTAGTTCCCACTACTTGGGAGGCTGAGGTGGAAAGATTTTTTTAGCCCAGGAGGTTGAGGTTGTCATGAGCTACAGTCGTGCCGCGGTACTCCAGCCTGGGCAATAGAGCAAGAACCCTGTCTCTTAAAAAAGTGAAAAATAGGTCCGGGGTTGGCGGCTCAGTCTGTAATCCCAGCACTTTGGGAGGCCGAGGCGAGTGGGTTGCCTGAGCCTGCGGGTTCGAGACCTGTCCTGGCAACTTGGCGAGACCTCATCTCTACAATAGATTTTTAAAAATTAGCCGGGTGTGGTAGCACGCGCCTGTAGTTCCAGCTACTTGGAAGGCTGAGGCGGAAGGATCGCCGGAACCCAGCAGGTCGAGGCTGCACTCCAGTCTGGGCGACAGAGTGAGACTCCAACTCAAAAAAAAAAAGAAAGTGAAAAATAAAAATAAAATATCTTTGCTTTGTTAAACTCTGGTGTGTCCACATGGCTCTTTGAGCATGGCCGCCATGTTTCTGGTTTTGACCCCCTCCCCTACCTTGGGGAGGTGAATCTCTCCTCTCTCTCTCTCATTTACTTTCTAAATAAATGATATTTTTCCATCTTTAAAAAAAGGTAAGAATACTATGGCTACAAAACTGGTTAGTGTCCTACAGTACAATAAACCATAACTTTGAGAGTACTTGTGTTCTATCAATTGGAAAGCCTTTGAATTTCCATTGGAAAAAAGTCTTGCAGTTCACGTGTAACTTCATGGACTCCGGCCAGGCGTGTTGGCTCACACCTGTCATTCCAGCACTTTGGGAGGCAGAGGCAAGAGGATTGTCTGCGCCCAGGGGTTCGAGACCAGCCTGGGCAACTTGGTGAGACCTCGTCTTTACAATAAACCAAAAAATTAGCTGGGCATGTTGGCACACACCTATAGTCCCAGCTACTTGGAAGGCTGAGGCAGAAGGATCGTCGGAGCCCGGCAGATCGAGGCTGCGGTGGCCGGGAGCGGCCTCTGCACTCCAACCTGGACAACAGAGTGAGACTCTGACTTGTTGGGAGCCGGCCATGGAGGCCCACTGAGCGTTAGGGATCAGGAAGGGCCGTTGACCCCGAGACCACGAGGATGCGTTCAGGAGCTATTGACCTCATTTCCTCCCCCTTTCTACTCAGCACTAACCAGATTAAGCTCCTGTGAACTCAAAACACAAAAACTCTGAGACCGGGACGAACACAAGCTAACTTTAGGAGCTCATTGCTCCCATTCTTCCGCAAACTGCAGTTTTGGCTTTCACACAACTTATAATTCAAACTCGAGTCACATCTAAGAGCCTTAGTATTGGTCACAGGCTTCTGGGTCATGATCTTAGGATTTATTGAAGGTGTAAATTGTAGAATATAGTTTTAGAAGACAGACATTTTGTTGAAAGAATGCGGCTGGGTTACTTGCAGGTAGCCCACTGTGAACTTTGGACTGGGCCACATTCCAAACATTCTGGGACAGCCCGCTTTCGTTTGTAAAGTAAATACTTAAGCTTCTATGGAATTGTTTAACTTGGCATAAATCAATCAGCTTAGGATGAAAAAGGTTTATAGAATATGTCAGTCACAGATTAGGTTATCCTTTTTATGGGATTTTAAGATTATCACATGAAAAGGGTTTAAAGGCAATCACTGATTAAGTTTTCATGGATTAAGGTTTCTGGTGGGTGGGGGACGCCCCTCCCACATCTGTCGCTTCTACACTAGACTGGAGTTCAGTCTCTCTCTCTCTCTCTCTCTCTTTCTTCTTCCTCCCAATCGCCGACGCCGTCTCCACCTTTGGGGTACCCTGAACCCGGCTGGGGCTGGTCTCCGGCACTGACTCAAAAAAAAACACCAAAATTTCATGGACTCTGGGGCCCTCTCAAGATACATTTCACTAGAAAATGAGCTAATCCTTGGAAGACAAGATCTCACTATGTTGCTCAGACTGGTCTTGAACTCCTGGGTCTAAGAGATCCTCTGGCCTCGACCGCCCGAAGTGCAGGGATTATTGGTGTGAGCCACCATGCTCAGCTGGTCACCTCTTCTGTGCCCAGGACACTGCTCTTATTCCATGAAGAAGCTGGGGTCCTACCCTGAATGTACACTCTCCAGGCAGGCTAGGCTGGTGGGGGCTCAGATTTTTTGGTGACTGAGGAAAAAAGAATGGTGACCATTTCAGAAAGCCTTAATGAGGCATCACAGAGCTGGGCACGGTGGCTCACACCTGTCATCCCTGCACTTTGGGAGGCAGAGGCGAGAGGTTTGCCCGAGGCCAGGGGCTCAAGACCAGCCTGGGCAACATGGTGAGGTCTACCTCGGTGGGTACGGTGGTGCACGCCTGTTATCCCAGCACTTTGGGAGGCCAAGGTGAGAGGATTGCCTGAGCCCACGGGTTTGAGACCAGCTTGGGCAGCTTGGCAAGATCTCGGTTCCACAGTATGCCAAAAAAATGAGACAGGCATGGTGGTGTATGCCTGTGATTCCAGATCCTTGGAAGGCTGAAGTGGAAGGATCGCCTGAGCCCAGGAGGTTGAGGCTGCAGTGGCCATTAGCATGCCACTGCCCTCCAGCCTGGGTGACAGATAATATCACTCAGCTAGTAAGTGGCAGAGTCAGGATTTGAACTCAGGTCAAGTGGTTCTGGAGTTCACAGTTCTAGTATCTGAATGACTGCTTCGCCAAACAAATAAACCAGTTAAAATATAATTAAAGCTGGGCTCGGTGTCTCAGCCTATCATCCCAGCACTTTGGGAGGCCAAGGTGAGTGGATTGCCTGAGCCCGCAGGTTTGAGACCCGTCTGGGCAATTTGGTGAAACCTCATCTCTACAATAAATCACAAAAACTAGCTGGGCGTGGTAGGGTGTGCCTGTAGTTCCAGCTACTTGGAAGGCTAAGGCGGAAGGATCGCCGGAGCTCAGCAGGTCGAGGTCGCGGTGACCGGGAGCGGCCACTGCACTCCAGTCTGGGCGACAGAGTGAGACTCCAACTCAAAAAAATTAAATTAAATTAAATTAAATTAAAAAGAAAACGATGATGAAAACGTTGTTCCTTAGCTCCAATTCCTTGTTTGCTTGTTTGTTTTTGTAGAGATGGGATCTCACTCTGTTGCCCAGACCGGTCTCAAACTCCTGGCCTCAAGCAAGCCTCCTGCATCCGCCTCACAGAGCGCTGGATTTACAGGTGCACCACTGCACCTGGCCAGTCCTTATTTTTTATTTTTATTTTTTTATTTGAGTTGGAGTCTCACTCTGTGGCCCAGACTGGAGTGCAGTGGCCGCTCCCGGCCACCGCAGCCTCGACCTGCTGGGCTCCGGCGATCCTTCCCCCTCAGCCTTCCAAGTAGCTGGAACTACAGGCACGCGCTACCACGCCCGACTGATTTTTGATTTATTGTAGAGGTGAGGTCTCGCCAGGTTGCCCAGGTGGGTCTCAAACCCACAGGCTCAGGCAATCGGCTCACCTCGGCTCCCAAAGTGCTGGGATTACAGGCTGAGCCACCAAGCCCGGCCCACTGTTGCTTTAATCTGTCCTCAGGGAACCTCGGTGATGCCAGCTGAGCAAACGTCACCGCCCTGGACTGGATCTGCCCCGATTGACTCAGTGCCTGCCAGGGTTCAAGGTTCAAGTTCAGAAGAAGGAAGGATTTGCAGAGCAGAGGGAAGGGAAACCAGCTGCGTTCCAGGAAGCCTGACACACTTCTGGATGGGGACCCGCTGGGAGCTGCCAACAAGAAACCACTGGAGACCAAGGGGAACTCAGCTGAGCTCTTGGCAGGATGCAGGCTCTGCGAGTTTCATGTCACAGTTGTTCATCTGCGTTGGATGGGACCGTGACGGCGTGGGCATGGCTTTGCAGAAGAGATTACTTATCTTGTAGGACTTTGCACTCAAGAATTTGTGGACTGAGCCCTCGGATTTCTGGATTTGCTTTAAAATAATCTGCAGAGCCAGGCTCGGTGGCTCAGCCTGTAATCCTGCGCCTTTGGGAGGCTGAGGTGAGTGGATTGCCTGAGCCCGCGGGTTCGAGACCCACCGGGGCAGACAAGACCTCATCTCTACAATAAATCAAAAAATCAGCCAGGCGTGGTAGCACATGCCTGTAATTCCGGCTACTCAGAAGACTGAGGCGAAAGGATCGCCGGAGCCCAGCAGTTCGAGGCTGCGGTGGCCGGGAGCGGCCACTGCACTCCAGTCTGGGCAACAGAGTGAGACTCCAACTCAAAAAATAAATAAGTAAATAAATAAATAATCTGCAGGAGGCCGGGCTTGGTGACTCAGCCTGTCATCCCAGCACTTTGGGAGGCCGAGGCGAGTGGATTGCCTGAGTTCGCGGGTTCGAGACACACCCGGGGAACTTGGCGAGACCTCAGCTCTACAGTAAAAAAAAAAATAAACAATTAGCCGGGTGTGGTGGCACGCGCCTGTAGTTCCAGCTACTCAGAAGGCTGAGGCGGAAGGATCGCCGGAGCCCAGCAGGTGGAGGCTGCGGTGGCCGGCAGCGGCCACTGCACTCCAGTCTGGGCGACAGAGCGAGACTCCAACTCAAAAAAAAAAAAAAATCTGCAGGAGTAGGGAGGCGGGGACAGGAACATGGCTGACGAACCTGAGTTCTTGGTTGTACAGGCCTTTATTCGGCTCTTCTTACTTTTTTTTTCTTTTCTGAGTCAGGGTCTCGCTCTGTCACCCGGGTTGGAGTGCAGCGGTGTGATCACGGCCCATCGCAGCCTCGACCTCCTGGGTTCAAGTGATCCTCCCACCTCAGCCTCCCAAATACACACACGTGCCGTCATGCCCCGCTCGTTTTAAAAAAAATTGTTGCGGGGCGTGGTGGCTCATGCCTGGAATCTCAGTACTTTGGGAAGTGAAGGCGAGAGGACTGCCTGAGCCCAGGACTTTGGGGCCAGCCTGGGCAACTTGGCGAGATAGAGTGATGTTGCCCAGGTTGGCCTCAAGGCGTCCAGCCTCAGCCTCCCAAAGTGCTGGGATTACAGGAACGAGCCGCCAGGCCCAGTGATTCTTGATAATTCTTTTTCTTCGAGTTGGAGTCTCACTGTCGCCCAAGCTGGAGTGCGGTGGCACACTCACAGTCACTGCAGCCCTGACCTGCTGGGCTCCGGCGATCCTTCCGCCTCAGTCTTCCAGGTAGCTTGAACTACAGGCACGCGCTACCACGCCCGGCTAATTTTTTGATTTATTGTAGAGACGAGGGCTCACCAAGTTGCCCAGGCGGGTCTCGAACCTGCGGGCTCAGGCAATCCACTCACCTGCGCCTCCCAAAGGCCTGGGATTACAGGCTGAGCCACCGAGCCCGGCTCTTTTTTTTTAAGGTTTGAGTGTTTCCATAAAAACGGTATTTTTAGATGAAAAAAAAGACAACTCTCAGAGATAAATAAAAACATCACATGCATTTTAAAAAAAGTTTTCTGACCGCGGCAGTGGGCAGCTGCCACAGTTTGTTCTTTCCAAACTGGGGAAGAATTTGGAAAAAAATAACAGAGCTCAGGAAAGATGAGCCCAGTTTCCAAGGCTGACACTGGATGTCTTAGGCCCCAGGGGGCTCAGGATGGGGCCTGGCTCTCTGGCTGCTTTTACTCCCAGCCGCCTCCAGGCCGCCCGCCGCGGCCGCAGGAAGGGGCAGGAAAGGCGCCCACCCCCTCCGTCCCCCGCGCGACTCCGCGCCGCCCCGAGCGCCGGGCCACCCTGGCACCGGCGAGCGTGGCGCCCTGCGCTCCCACGCCCGGGGTTCCCGCCCCCGCCGCGCCCGGCCTGCAGGTGGCACGGAGGCGGCGCCCCGCAGGCGCGGGCGGTCCAGGCCAAGGACCGGGACCAGGCCGGGCGCGCGGCGGGGAGGAAGCGGCCCGGGGCGGGGACCTGCCGGCGCCGGCGCTCCCGGGAGGGCGAGGGGAGGGTGTTCGAGGAGAGGGTGGCACACGCCGCGGAGGCCCACGTGCCGGACAGGCGCGCGGGTGACCGAGGAGCGGCCGTGCGTGGGGCTGGTGTGCCCTGGCCCAGCCCCACGGGGGTCGGGAGCTTGGGGTCGCGGGCGGCCAGGCCAGAGCCTGCAGGTGGAGAGGGACCCCCAACTTCCTCCCCTCTTTTTTTTTTTAAGGGGGGGAGGAGCTGCACTCTCTTGTCCAAGCTGGTCTCGAACTCCTGGCCTCCAGGAATTCTTCTGCCTCGGCCTCCTAAAGTGCTGGGACTACCGGGTGAACCACCCCAGGCAGCGGAAACCCCCAATTTCTTTCATTCTTTCTCTCTTTTTTTTTGAGTTGGAGTCTCACTCTGTCGCCCAGGCTGGAGTGCAGTGGCCGCTCCCGGCCACCGCAGCCTCTACCTGCTGGGCTCCGGCCATCCTTCCACCTCAGCCTTCCGAGTAGCCGGAGCTACAGGCACGCGCTACCACGCCTGGCTGATTTTTTGATTTATTGTAGAGATGAGATCTCGCCAAGCTGCCCGGGCGGGTCTCGAACCCGTGGGCTCAGGCAATCCTCTGGTCTCTGCCTCCCTGTGTACTGGGATTATAGGCGTGAACCACCCCGGGCAGCTGGAACCTCCCAATTTCTAACCTCAAAGAAATGCAGATTAAAACGAGAGAGATTCTTCCCTCCTGCCTTCCTTTTAGGATTGGCACAGGCTAAAATAACCCCCCATGGGACACAAGACCCAGCTGCCGGGCGGGCGGGCGGCAGGGGGAGTTAGTAACCTTTTCTGGATGGTAGCTTGGCCAAGGGCCCCAAAGGGTGGCCAAGATGGCCCTGGCGGCGTCCCTTCCAGGGGTCCCTTCAGTGACAACCAGGAGCCCACAGAGGTACGTCAGCGGCCAAGGAGTTTTTATTATCTATTTTTTGAGTTGGGTCTCACTCTGTTGCCCAGGCTAGAGTGCGGTGGCACCATCACGGCTCCCCACGGCCTTGTCCTCCTGGGCTCAAGCCACCCTCCCGGCTCAGCCTCCCGAGTAGCTGGGACTACAGGTGCACGCCACCGTGCCTGGCTAATTATTTTGTAGAGACAAGGGCTTGCTGTGTTGCCCAGGCTGGTCTCGAACTGCCGGGCTCGAGCGATCCTGTGGCCTCGGCCTCCCAAAGTGCTGGGGTGACAAGCGTGAGCCCAAGGCAGCCCATGGTTTGTACCTGCGAAGGCGGAAAAGGGGTGCCCTCCGTGCCCGCTGGGGGCCCACCCCGTGGGTCACAGCGCATGGCCGCAGGAGATCCCGCCCAGCCGGGGGAAAGACAGTGTCATCTCTGTCCCTCCACCAATGTCTGCGTGCTGCCAGTGGCAGGCGACCTCCGTTTCACACAAGGAGCCCTGACCATGTTAGCCCTCACCCCGGATTGCATCTCAGTTCTTTAAAATAAAAATGAAAAAAAAAATAAGTGAAAAAGGAAAATAAGACAAGCCCGAGAATCCCCAGCAAGAGTTGGCCGTAGTGATGGTGGGGGGGGCGGGATCAAAGGGGAACTTTCATTTTCTCTTCTACCCCTGTCTGCCGTGACAGCAAATAATAGAGAGAGGAAGCCAGAGGCCACCGTGGATTTCTCAGACCCAGATCGGCCTTTTAGGAGAGCCGGGTCTTTGTTGATAAAAATCGGTGCATTTATGGAGCACCTGCTGTATGCAGAGCTGCCAGTTGGAAACCAGGAGCGTGGCGGGCAGAGATGGGGGAGGGGCGGCTCCCCGGCGGGAAGAAGCCCCCCCCGCCGCTATGCCTCAGGGCTCCCACCCCCTGCAGCGCCCTCCCTCCCCCCTCCCGCTTCCCACCTGGGCACCAGGGTGTGTGGGCAACTCTTCCTCTGCTCCGGCCACTCGTGTTCTTGACGTGCTCGATTTATTTTGGTAAATCTCACCAAGGCCCGACAGAGGACAAGTAGCCACGCTGCCTGCGGATCGCGATGGCCGTCACCGGGGGCACAGGTCGATTTGGGGCGTGGGCTCTGGGGTCAGGCCTGGGCCCAGTGTCGGTTCCCAACCTCCTCCTCCTCCTTTTTTTAGAGACGGGGGCCTCGCTATGTCGCCCAGGCTGGCCTCGAGCTCCTAGGCTCCAGCGATCCCGCCTCAGCCTCCTGAGTAGCGGGGAGGGACAGGCGCGCGCCACCACGCCCAGCGGGCCCGCCTCTCCTGAGCAGGGTAACTTGGGTGATTCGCCCACCCTTTTCCGGGCTCGGGCTCCTCGTGCGCGGCGCGGGGCGAAAGGTGAGCAGCGCCTGCCGGACAGGGGCGCGGGCGCATCGCGGCGCGCCCTCGACCGTGCGCGGGGCCGGGCGCGGAGCTAAGCCCTGGTCCCGCCCGGCCGCGGCGCCCGGGCCCGTTCTGCGGAGGAGGAGGCCGAGGCTCGGGCGAGGGTCCCGCCCCAGGCCCCGCCGCGGCGCGGGCCGAGCGCGCGCACCGCGCGGGCCTCGGTTTCCCCGCCGGCCGCCCTCCGCGGCGCCCCGCCCCCGGCGCCGCCCCGCCCGCGCCCCGCCCCGGCCGGCCCGCCCGCCCGCGCCCCGCCCGCCTCGGCCAATCCGCGGCGTCGGGCGCGCTCGGCCTCGCCCGCGCCCCCCCGGCGCCCGCTCGCCGCTCGCTCACTCCGCCGCCGCCGCCGCCGCGCGCGACTCGGTGAGGCCGGGCGGGGCGCGCGCTCGGGGAGGGGCGCGCGCTCGGGGAGGGGGCGCGCGCTCGGGGGGCGGCGGGCCGCGGGCGGCGGGGGCGCCCGGAGCTCCCCCGCATCGCCCTCGGACGGCGGGGCGCGCGGGGCGCCCGCCGCCCGCGGCGGGCTGGGTCTGGGGTCCGCGCGGGGCTCTCCTCCGCCCGCCGGCGGGCGCCCTGCCGCAGCGGGAGGGATGCTCGGCCCTGCGGACTTGGCCGGACGCCGCCGGCCCGGGGCCAGTGGGGCCGCCGGCTCCTTTCCCCCCCTTCCAGGCGCCCCGAAGTGGACTGGGCGTGGGGTCGGCCCGGGGAGGATGCGCGCCCCTCCGGACTGGGCCCGGTGCCTCCTGCCGGGGCCGCGAGGGCCGCCGGCTCCTCTCCCCGCCCCATCCCACCCCCCCTCCTGGAGCGGATTGGGCTTGGGGGTCCGCCCGAGGGTCGTCACCTGCAGGCAGGCTCAGTGCGGGCGCGGGAGGGATGCCCGACCCTCGCGGGGCGCCGCGACCCCTTCGGGCGCCCGTCCCGCCTCCCGCGCCCGCCCCCGCAGCGCCGCCGTCGGGACACGCCCTTGGCCCGGGGACTCCGGGCGCTGTCCGGGCGCCGCCGGGTGCGGGATGGGGGTGCCGGACCCCGTCCCCAGTTCTGAGCGCCCCCCCGTCGGGCCGGGGCGGGTGGGCGCGGAGCGCCTGCCCAAGGTCGCGCGCGCGGCCTGCAGTCCGCGGGGCGGGGGGTCGTCACGTGACCGGGCCTGGCGCACTTGGCGTTGCGAGCCCGACGGTGCGGCCGGGGTCACTCGGGGCAGCCGCCTCGCCCGGGGCTGCACCGCGGCCAGCCCACGGGCCGGTGGGCTTGGTTTTCTTGAGAAAGGCCGTGGGTCCGCGCCTTTACCCTGTAAACCAAGCACAGCGGGGGCCGGCGCTGACTTCTTTCTTAAACTCCAAGAGTTAAAAATCCCCAGGAATTCCCAGGTGAGACCCAGAACAAAGTTAGCAGGCGGCTCCGTGCATTCAACTATTTGAGAGCAGGTTTCAGGAGGAAGCTGGTGTCTTTGCAAGTTACCGAATACGAAGGAAAATCAGTTGAACCCTTTGGAGCGTGTCTTTGGTGACGGTATTTTCTTCCACGGGCGTCTGGTTTCTGGTCATTCCAGATCTTCAAGCATGTTTATTTCCTTCTAAGCCACAAACCGAATGAATTAAAAAAAAAAAAAATGGCTGCACAGCCCTGGTCCTTTACTGATGCCAGGAAACAGCCTTCCTCCCTCCCCGCCTTCCCGACGACCCAAGGCGACGCTGGCGGCGCGGACGCGGCGGTGAGTTGGAGGACACGCGCGCCGGCGGGGCGGCGTGGCCCCGGGGCCCGTGGGCGGCCCGCTGCAGGCCGGCCTGGGGCCGTCGGCGTTCGGGGCGCGGCTGGGTCGCCCCGGGCGCGCGAAGCCCGCGGGCCCTTCCGCGCGCGCCGGGGCCCGGCGTCCTTCCTCGGAAGCGCCGCCGGACCGGACCCTGCCCTTGACCCCTCTTAGCAGCGGGTGGAGTCGGCTCCAGACCCCCACAAGGGCCCGGGCCGGGAGCGCACAGACTTTGCATCGAGGCGCGGAAGCCGGCTCCCCCGCGCAGGCCAAAACAGCCTTTCGAGTTTGCACTCAAACAGGCCGCCCGGCCTGGAGGGGAAGGGAGGTGAACTTGGCCCGGGGCCCGCGGTCGCCGGGCGGTCAGGCCGGGGCCTCCGGGGACCGCCGGGCCCAGGGCCTGCGCGGCCCAGGCCCGGCCCCGCGCGCCCCCGCCCCGGCCTCGCGGGCGCCCCCGGGACGCGCCCCGCGCGCGGCGCCGGGCTCGGGCCGCCCGGGGCTCCCCGCGGAGGGGCCCGGCGCCCCGCCCGCCGCCGCCGGGGTGGCCGCGCGCCCGCTCGCGCCGGAAGGTCTCCGTGGGCACGGCCGGCGGAACAGGATCCCGGGGGCGGGCCCGCGCCGACCTTTCCCCTACTTTCCGCAGCCGTCACGTGACGCGCGCCCGGGTGGGGAAGGGGCGGGGCGCGGGGCCGCGGGCGCCGGCGGGGCCTTCCGAGGACGCGTGCCAAGCGGGCGCTGGAGAGCGGCGCCCGGCCGGGCGGGCGGAGACGCTCCTGCTCGCGGCTCGCGTGCTCGTCTGCGCGTTTTCCTTTGTTGGAAAAAGTGTTTAGTCACTCTGCACGGTTATAATGGGCAGGCCAGAGGGTTTTCTTCGGTTTCTCGAGCGGGAGTCTCACCCTGTCGCCCAGGCCTGAGTGCGGGGGCGCGATCTTGCCGGGCTCAGGCGATTCTACCCCCCCCCCCCCCCCGGCTTCCAAGTAGCTGGAACGCCAGGCACGCGCCACCACGCCCGGCTAGTTTTTTGATTCATTGCAGAGATGAGGTCTCACCATGATGCCCAGGCTGGTCTCGAACCCCTGGACTCAGGCAGTCCTCTCGCCTCGGCCCAGAGTGCTGGGATAACAGGCATAAGCCACCGCACCCGGCAGCAGGCCAGAGTTCTGCAGCTGGTGGAAGGCTGAACGCAAATTCTGGAAAAATTGGTGCTTTGAGGAGGAACTTGGTGCCAGGTGCAGTGGCTCAGGCCTGTAACCCCGGTACTTTGGGAGGGCGAGGCGGGAGGATCGCTTGAGCCCAGGAGTTCAAGACCAGCCTGGGTAACAGAGCGAGATCTCGGCTGTACAAAAGTAAAAAATAAAAAAACTAGCCGGGCGTGGTGGCACACACCTGTAGTCCCAGTTACTTGGGAGGCTGAGGCAGGAGGATCGCCTGCACCCAGGGAGGTCGAGGCTGCAGTGAGCCGTGATTGTGCCACTGCACTCCAGCATCAGAGCGAGACTCCAACTCAAAAAATAAAAATAGCCCAGGCTCAGTGGCTCAGCCTGTAATCCCGCACCTTGGGAGGCTGAGGTGAGTGGATTGCCTGAGCCCGCGGGTTCGAGACCCGCCTGGGCAACTTGGCGAGACCTCATCTCTACAATAAATCAAAAAATCAGCCGGGCGTGGTAGCGCATGCCTGTCATTCCGGCTCCTCGGAAGGCTGAGGCGGAAGGGTCGCCGGAGCCCAGCAGGTCGAGGCTGCGGTGGCCGGGAGCGGCCACTGCCCTCCAGTCTGGGCGACAGAGTGAGACTCCAACTCAAAAAAAAACCCAAAAAAACTAAAAATAAGAATAAGAAAGAATGAACTTGAATGCTCAAGGCTGTGTGTTAGGGTTTGAGAGATTGTCACACCTGAATGAGGCCACAACTTTTAGGCTTATGCTGGTTTTGAGCTTTTTCTTGAGGATTTTGTTCTGTTTTGTTTTAAAAATAAACATTCGGGCATACAGCGCAGTTAAAAGGGCGCAAATGGGCATTTCAGTGCAGACTGCTGTCTGTTCTCGCCCCCAGAGGCCACCTCTGTTAATAGTCTCTTTGAAATTCTAGAACTAACCTAGGCTGTACAGGGCATTTGTTTTTGTTTAATCTATAACTTAACACAAGGAAAGCATATTTCCTGCTTGTTGATTTCAAATATCTCTTGCCTTTTGTACACGTCAACTTTTACCCCATGTCAACACTGGGTGGACCTTGGGTCCCCAGCGGCCCCGGGCCAAGGCCACCTGTCCTGTTTGGGTGAGGTGACAGCCTCAGTTCTGGGAAATGGCCTCTGTTCACCTTTGCCCTTGTTCCGCGTGGGCTGTTCTTACCTCCAAGAATGACTTCGGAGGTTAATAAAGCAATAAGTGGTGCCGCCGAGGGAGGTGTCCTGTCGGGGGGGGGGTGTCATGGTTACCTCCAGAAGGCTGGGAAGCAGCGTGGCTCCGGGCTGCTTCCTGAAGGTCATAGCTAGGTGTTGGACGCCGACCTTCTTAGGTAAAAGGGAGAGGATTATTTCACACATGCTGAGGCTGGTGCTTTGTGGTACCCATTCCGGGGACAGTGACAGGTGCTGATTTACTCTCAAAAAAATGGCTGGGTGTGGTGACTTGCGTCTGTCATCCTAGCACTTTGGGGAGGCTGAGACAGGAGAATTACTTGAGCCCAGGAATTCAAGACCAGCCTGGGCAACACAGCAAGATCTTGTCTCTACAAAAAAAAAACAAACAACAAAAATTAGCCGGGCATGATGGCGTGCACTCATAGTCCCAGCTACTCAGGAGATTCAGGCGAAAAGATTGCCTGAACCCAAGAGGTTGAGACCGTGATGAGCCAGGATCATTCCAGTGTATTCCAACCTGGGTGGAAGAGTACGACCCTTTCTCAAAAAACTGAAAAAAAGTAGGGCCGAGCTCGGTGGCTCAGCCCGTAATCCCGTGCTTTGGGAGGCTGAGGTGAATGGATTGCCTGAGCCCGCGGGTTCGAGACCCGCCTGGGCCACTTGGCGAGACCTCATCTCTACAATAAATCAAAAAGATGAACCGGGCGTGGTAGCGCGCGCCTGTAATTCCGAACACTCGGAAGGCTGAGGCGGAAGGATCGCCGGAGCCCGGCAGGTCGAGGCTGCGGTGGCCGGGAGCGGCCACTGCACTCCAGTCTGGGCGACAGAGTGAGACTCCAACACATACACACAAAAAAACCTGAAAAAAAGTAATACAGCCATGACTAATTAACATTACCCAAGGGTCACCTGTCCCCCGTGACCCCACATCGGGACCAAGGCTGCAACTTGCCTACTTCAGTATTTCCATGACCCAGAGCAGGCGTTCAGATACACGTTGGAAAGAATCATAGAATGTTTGAGCTCACTCCATTTATTTTTTTTTAAGAGATAAGGGTCCCAGTTGACGCCTATCATCCCAACACTTTGGGAGGCAGAGACAAGAGGATTGTTTGAGCCCAGGAGTTCAAGACCAGCCTGGGCAACTTGGTGAGACCTCGTCTCTGCAATAAATCAAAAAATTAGTCAGGCGTGGTGGCACACGCCTGTAGTTCCAGCTATTCGGAAGGCTGAGGTGGAAGGATCGCCTTTGTCCAGCAGGTCGAGGCTCTGGTGACTGCGAGTATGCCACTGCACTCTAGCCTGGGCGACAGAGTGAGACACCAACTCCAAAAAAAAAAAAAAAAAAAATAGAGAAAGGGAGATAGGGTCTCTGTCGGACACAATGGCTCACGCCTGTAATCCCAGCACTTTGGGAGGCCGAGGCAAGATTTCTTGAGCCCCGGAATTCAAGGCCAGCCTGGGCAACATAGTGAGACCCCATCTCTGCAAAAATAAAATAGAATAAATTAACTAGGCATGGTGGTGAGTGCCTGTAGTCCCAGCTACTCGGGAGGCTGAGGAGAGGATCACTTGAGCCCAGGTGAACTCGAGGCTGCGGTGAACTCGAATTGTGCCATTCCAGTCTGGGTGTCAGAGTGAGACCCTGGTTCAAAAAAAAGAAAAAAATCAGCAACTTGCTGGAAGTTAAACATGAATGTCAGAAGGTCTTCCAGGGTGTCACATGCTGGCATGAAAATATGCCGTGGGAAATGCAGGGAGAGAGAGGCCAGGATTCCACATCCCTGCAGGGCCCTCATTGGCAACACAGGCTAAGGTGGAAAGGGACAAAGAGTGTGTCCTGCAGCACAGACCTGACGTGTGTGGCTGGCTGCCATGTCCTGAGGTTTGTGTGAGGTGTGTTATGCATACCTGACGTGCCCAGTAACGTCACGTGAGAGGCAGTGACATTTGCTCGAGGGCCTCCGTCTAAGTGGTGGAGCAGGGCTTTGAACCCAGAGCCCTGTGCTTGCCCCGCCCCACGGGTTGCTTCCTAGAGCCCGGCTCCTCCCCCACCCCACGCTGAATCAGCCCCCACTGTTTCTGGGTTTCTGTTTGCTCGTCTGTAAAATGGTGGCTGGCACCTGTCTTTCTATGCTGCACATGTTTTAATAAGAGGTCAGATGGGAAGAGTGGGTTTTTTTGTTTGTTTTGAGTCGGGTCTCACTCTGTCACCCAGGCTGGAGTGCAGTGGCCCGATCACGGCTCACCATAGCCTCAACCTCCTGGGCTCAGGGCAATCCTCCCATCTCAGCCTCCTGAGTAGAGGGGACCACAGAAGCGTGCCGTCATGCCCGGCTAAATGTTTGTCGAGATGAGGTCTCGCTCCATTGCCCAGGCTGGTTTCGAACTCCTGGGCTCAAGCGATCCTCCCATCTCGGGCCCCCAAAGTACTAGGTGGTGGGCCGTACCTGGGCTTTCTTTAATGTCCTTGGGTAGCAGCGACAGGGAGAGGCCAGGCTGGGTTGCCACCTTGCAAGTCAAGCGTGGCACGGACGTGGTTTCCCTAAATTGGAGGCAGACCTGGGCGCTGGCACTACCTTTGTCTAGCCAGACAGAGCCTTCCCAGTGCCAGCCTCCTGGGCACCCCAGAATGTGTCCCAGATGATGAGATAACTGCCCTGTCCTCTGCCAGAGATGTGTCCCCTGACTCTGCCCGCTCTGTCTGGCCTCACGCTTTCTCCCCAGGAGAGGCACGGGCTGGGTCCCTGACGCTGCTGCCTGGTGTTCCCGCTGAGCTGAGCTGTCACTTTCTGTGGGTCACTTTGTCCAGTGCAGCTGTTGACTGCTGGCCGGTGCCACTAGGCTTTCATAGAAGGCAGCAGCGGCTCCTGGGTGCGTGTGATTGTGCAATTTCAGCTGGAGGACCAGGCCATGGTGGGAACTTGAGAGCTGGCAGGGGCTGTGTTCTTAGCTACTGTAATTTTACTGCTGGCCATAGTCACATTGTGCTAGTTACCACAGTGACCTCGTTTTTGTCTCTGGGTTGCAACTTTAGGGCTCTTTTTTTTTTTTAGTAGGAATCTCACTATGTTGTCCAGGCTAGAGTGCAGGGGCACACTCACAGGCACCACAGCCTTGACCTGCTGGGCTCTGGCAATCCTTCCGCCTCAGCCTTCCAAGTAGCTGGAACTATAGGCGCATGCTACCATGCCCGGCTAATTTTTTGATTGATTGTAGAGACGAGGCCTTGCCAAGTTGCCCGGGCTGGTCTCGAACCTCCGGGCTCAGGCAGTCCTCTCGCCTTGGCCTCCCGAAGTGCTGGGATGACAGGCTTGTCATGAGCCACGGCGCCTGGCAACGTTAGGAATCTTAAGGAGAACTCTTTATGGAACACCCACTTACTTAACCTTGGTAGGTGAGAATGTGGGTTTGGGGTTGAGTCTGGGTTCGATTCCCAGCTCCCCTGTTGGCTGGCAGTGACCTTGGGCAAGTTTCTTGACATCTAAACCTTTTTTTGTTTTTTGAGTCAGAGTGAGACTCTCTGCGACTCTCACTGTGTCGCCCAAGCTGGAGTGCAGGGCCCATCATGGCTGACTGCAGCCTCGACCTCCTGGGCTCAGGCCATCCTTCCTCCTCAGCCTTCCAAGTAGCCGGGACTACAGGTGTGCGCCACCACGCCCGGCTCATTTTTCTTGATTTATTATAGAGACGACATCTCGCCATGTTGCTCAGGCTGATCTCGAGACCCTGGGCTCAGACAGTCCTCTCGTCTCTGCCTCCCAAAGTGCTGGGATGACAGGTGTGAGCCACCGCGCCTGGCTCCTAAAGCTCAGTTTTCTCATCAGTAAGGGGAGAGAAAGCAGGAACACCCGTTTCCTAGGGTTATGATAGGAATTAAATGCACAACTGCCAGTCACAGGCATCCGTAACATACAAGGGGGCCCAAAACATGTAGACACATTTTAAGCGGTGTTATCTGTGTATGACTTTTCTTTCTTTCTTTTCTCTTTTAATTTTTATTTATTTATTTGTTTATTTTTTGAGTCGGAGTCTCACTCTGTCGCCCAGGCTGGAGCGCAGTGGCCGCTCCCGGCCACCGCAGCCTCGACCCGCCGGGCTCCGGCGATCCTTCCGCCTCAGCCTTCCGGGTAGCCGGAACTACCGGCGCGCGCTACCACGGCCCGGCTCATTTTTGATTTATTGTAGAGATGAGGTCTCACCAAGTTGCCCGGGCGGGTCTCGAACCCGCAGACTCAGGCAATCCACTCACCTCGGCCTCCCAAAGTGTGGGATGACAGGCTGAGCCACTGAGCCCAGCCTAATTTTTATTGTAAGATTGTGGGGTGCAATTCAGGGTTAGGTATACAAATGTTCATTGTGCCGGTACCCTTACGGATGAGGTGTGATGACTTTTCGAAGTTGAGTTGCATTAATGGGAGCAATGTGTAGTGGACATTCACTCAGCCGTGTTCCCGCCATTTTCTTTGACTGTCCTGCCTGTCGCATGGTGACGCTGGCGTTCGTGTGATTCACACCATCTTTTGAGTGACCGCCATACTTAAAATGCGTATGCATTTTTTTGGCACCCCTGTATATGGGTCAGGCTGGGCGCAATGACTCACCCTTGTAATTGCAGCACTTTGGGAGGGTGAGGCGGGAGGATCCCTTGAGCCCAGGAATTCGAGACCAGCCTGGGCAACATAGCAAGATCTCGCCTCTACAAAAAAATTTAAAAATTAGCTGGGCGTGATGGCACATGCCTGTCACCCCAGCTGCTTGGGAGGCTGAAGCTGGAGGATCACTCGAACCCAGGAGGTTGAGGCTGCAGCGAGCCATGATCGTGTCACTGTATTACAACCTGGGCAGCAGAGTGAGACCCCAACTCCATTATCTATGTGTGTGCGTGTGCGCGCGTGTGTGTATGCATCACGTTGTCTAGCACATGCCAAAGAGTTTGTCAAACGGAATATTTTGTGTCTTCCTTGTGAAAAGCACAGAAGTGAGGCCGGATGCCCTACCTACCTGTCTGTGTATCTGCCCACCTCTCTGTCTCCATGTCTGTTGATTGCAAGGCTGTGTCGAAACACTCTGCCACGCAGAAGTTGTTTACGTGGTACGATTGCTGTAAGGGCCGTTTTCTCGTAGCGAAGCTGGTTGTTTGCTTTTTGGGCCCAGAACGGGGTCCACACCCCACTTTTCCCGGGGGGTGTTTCGGAATCTGGCGGGTCC